>CM019754.1:40860713-41420713 GCA_009761765.1 Phenacoccus solenopsis | reverse complement strand
GATTTGGACAGAAGATCGAACCCACGACCATTATAGTACCCCGCACTGTCGTGCACAATACACCGCCAAGGGTTATTCAACAGAATTTGGCAAAAACTTCGTATACAAGTGTTGCACGCAAATCTATAAATTATATGATAGTGATACCTTCGCGTCCACTATAACAGCGCAGAATCCGGCGATTATGTTCTTCATACACAAGCACTCCTGTGTTTGTCGAAGCTCGCTCACATGTTGATAAGGAACTCGTCTTGGGAATATAAGGAGACACGGAGACATACTTCATGTTAGCTCATATTAGTTTTACCTCAATAAAATTAGGTTAGCGGACCATGCACAATAAGTCAATATAGGTTTTTTGAGAATAGCGTTTGAAATTTATCTTCATTTCGATGGAAACTGCTCATAAATTTAGTGGCGATGGGCTCTTCAATCGATCAAGATTTTCAAAAGAATATAATATTGAGAAAATTTAACAAGAAATCGTCATAGCTGCACTCGTGTCTTTAAATATCTCCAACTACTCTAAATTCAATCTCGGCCTGATGATGAAAACACTCTCGAAAGTGAAGGTTAAATAATGTTATTGAGTGAAACTACCATGCGACAACATAAGGGGTATGTCCGTTTATGTCCTCTAGGCGCGTTTCTCATCAACTTGTGAGTAAACTTCAACAAACCCTGGAGTGCCTGTATGGTTATCACTATATAAATATTAATACATATGTAATCAGCTCATAGATAAGTAGGTACAACAGTCCTACGGAGATGGCTCATACATAATACTTCATCTTTGTTCCTATTGTGCTTGTATGGTAAGCTATTCATTATCTGCCAGTTTCTATAAGTACTACACCTCAAATTTTCATCTTTCTACATAAATATCACGTATATCTATAGAACGAACGATAAGTTTTCTTTTTAATTGATTTTTTATATTGGCGTCTTTAATTACCAAGACTACCATGCCAGTTTCATGTTTAGATACATTTCGTTCAGTAGTTTCGTCTTGTTAGAGAATTCATGAATGTTATCTATAAGTTGAGGATTATCTGTTATGGATGTCTCCTTTTAGTTGTATTTGGGTTTATTTATATATTTTTCAAGTTAAGTAATTTTATTATGTTATATTTATTTGAATTGTAAGATGATTACATACCTACGTTTATAAATATAAGTAAGCGTATACGTTATACATATTTAAGGAATATAATTTATAGAATTTGAATGAATATTTTTTAAGTAAAGTTTTTATTATTAAGTTGGTGTATTCAAATAATTTGTAAGATAATCATATAAAATGAGTACCTATATATAAGCAATTAATTTATGGAATTTATTAGTTATTAAGATATGATAATAATGTGCTCATCTTATTGAGTACCATCTACCATATTATGTATTATTTAAAAAAAGTATTATGATAGTTAAGTTTTATTAATATATTGTTGATTTTAAAATGCAAATGATTTCTTTTTTCTGACCTGCTGTTAAGTAATAAGTTCTGGAGAATGTTAAAACTGTCACTAAATCCTTAGTTTGCCTTTTTCACGTTTGATCTCGTAATGTGAGTGAGCATGGATTTTTATTTTCAGTCATGAAATATCATCACACATTAACCTCACTTAATTTGATTTAATTTTAAAAACCTCCCATGCCTACGCAACTGCGTCTCCAAACTTTTAAAATATATAGGTACCAATGTATATATTTTTTGGATTTAATTTCATCGTATGAAAATTTTTTCATTATTGAATATTTTGAATTTGTTATTTTGTTTGGTTAGCGCCATTTTTTTTGTTTCAAATAAAAATTAGACCACCTTACTCCTGTCCTCCATACGGCTTATTCCATTTCCATTTGTCTATGAGGTATTTCGTTTCAATATAAGTTTCTTCATACCCTGTCGCATAAATAGGTTCCGCGGTAACGTTACGTTAGATAGGTATCGACCTGCTTGTGTAGTTCGAGGCATTCTAACGGTGTGTAGGAGTCAAGCGCCTATGTGCCTGACTTCAATCGTAACGCTACGAAGCCAGGCGATATAATGAAGAAAACCTTGCAGGGACGTACCGAAAGGGGGGGAGGGGGGAGCTTCCACTCCTTGGCTTTTGGAAAGTTGGTAAATTTGGAGTTTTAGCGTAAAGTTGGTAAATTTGACCACTTGCGCAGTATTATTACAGCTATTTTTAAATTTTTTGAAGACTAACAAGACTGTGATATCTTATTTAACATCTTATTTTCTTGGAGTAACTTGGAGCAAAAAAAAAAAATAGGTCAACAGTTGGTAAAATTCCATGGTATTAGTTGGCTATTGTTGGAACATCGATGGCATATGGCCGTCGTCAAGTTCGTTCGTATCGTTCATTCAAGTAGGTACCTAGGATGGTAGAAAAAATGCATTAAAAATTGTAGTAAACACTTTTTGCCTATCTTCATTTTTGAAGGGGCTAACAATAATTTCAAATTTCCCCATGATTTTTTTTTTTTTAATGTGACTGAAATCAAGGAAAAATTAAAATTCAAATATGTACGTTTTGCTAATCTTCAGAATTGAAGGTATTTCAGCAATTCGTATCACTACACTGATTCGGTACTAGTTTCATTTTTCATCTTTATATTTTAATTTTGCGAGAAAAAATTGTTATATGTAGGTTCTACAATGGTTTTGATTTTGTCTATTATTTCTCATTCAATCCTCAGCCCTTCTTCGAAATATATAATCATGAGTAATAAAACATCATGGGGAAATTTGAAATTATTGTAGCCCCTTCAAAAATGAAGATAGGCAAAAAGTGTTTACTACAATTTTTAATGCATTTTTTCTACCATCCTAGGTACCTACTTGAATGAACGATTTTAATCAAGTTTTAAAAAATGGAATTTTGAAAAAATTTTGAATCATCGTAGCTCCTTCAAAAATGAAGATAGGCAAAAAGTGTATACCACAAATTTTTTTGCATTTTTTTTTCTATCATCATAGGTACTTAAATCAGTAGTTTCATTTAAATTAAAAAAAATATTATGTTATACTTCCATGTACAAATAGTTGCATACGATGAACAAATAAGGGAACTGAGACTAGGCGCAAGTAACTACTCGCGAGCTAAGCTATATGTTGGTACTAGTCTCCAATCCTAGTTCCATACTACCTATGGCGGGATAATGAATCGTAAAAATTCAAAAATTTGTGTGGCAAATTTAAAAAAAATATAGGTATCATACGAACAAATTTTTCTAACTACTACAACTACACATTTCACGAATTAATGATACAATAATTTCCCATCATTGTGATATTGTTTTTTTTCTTAAATCACTAATAATTTGTTTTATCAAGACTAATTTCAACTTGAACATCTGGAAATTATTTCATTTATTTTCAAAGTCATTTTAAAATTTTTTCATTGAAATCATTTAAACGATAAATGAATGAATATACTCGCATGAAGATAGGATACTTTATTTTTATCAATTTATATTATTCGATTTCAGCATTTCCTGACCATGTTTACCTAAAATTGAAATTTTTGAATGAATATCATCAAAGAAGAAACCGTGTAGATAAGTCGAGTTAAAATTATACTCGGTAATATTGGAGATTTTTTTGTGTGACGATGCGATGCGATGTAACGTAAAATTACATTTATAAACAAATGAGTAAATTTTAAATTTGCCGCCCCTAACAATTTGCCGCACGGGAAATCTTCACCTAATTCCTCCTCTCAGCTACGCCACTGCGCTTGAAGTCAAAATGACCCTAAATGACTTATATTTCAATCTGCAGTCAAGGTTTGGAGTCATGGTCGGAGTGAAAGTGTAGTTAGAGTCAAATTTACAGAAATGTTCCACAATCATGGCTTAGAGTTGAAGGGTATGGATGCATAACTGTACAAGCACAGTAGACTTTCGATTATCTGACTTTCGATTATTCGATATCTAATTCGATTAGACGGGAAAAATTTTCCATTCGAGCCTCTCGATTATCCAACCCAAAAAATTCATATAATTTTTTCTTATTCGATTATTTGTTTTGAAATCATCCAAATCGATCTGTTTTCTTCCCGCAGTGTAAAAATGATAACAACTAATGCGGTCCCACCTCCAGTATTGTTACATTTAGTTATGCATATAATTGAAGTACATCGGATATATGTATAAGTTAGAGGCCCCCCCCCCGTTGGAGTCTTGCGTTAACATGATTAGTATTTAATTACATGATACAAGCGCCCTCTGTAGGGGCGTTCATGCGGCGTAAAACATCTTTAATAATATACTAGGAAGCTCCGCCCCCTGGCTACTTTGCGGCCTAACCCCCACGACATTCCTCTCTCCCTTCGGGGCTCGCAATTCTTACCCATATATGAAGCTTTTATCAAAATTTATCACCTTTTTTCCTTTGTATACTTGCTAACATCCTTCATATGCCTTTTATACCTGCTATTCAAAACACAAGGATGCGCGCGCATCTCAAAACCGATTTTATTTTGATTTTAATATGCAGAGAGATATAATTATAGTTGTTGCATCGGTATCAACCGCCTGTGACGCCCGGCGCATGTCCAGCGTCCGCAGACAACTGGGTACAAAAAGTTATTCCTCCCCCTCTAGGGACGTCCCCACCGGTCCATGTCCATTGATGAAGGTGATTTATATGCTGGGGTGAGAACAAGAACTCAAACCTCAGAACCAGAACTCAAATTAACTCGTACATTTTTGAAAAATTGGAACTTTATTCAACTCAAAACTTGAACTTTTTTTTTAGAATTTTTATAGAACTGGAACTTGAATGTTTAAGAAAATAAGAACTTGAAAGAACTTATTCATTTTATTTGTGTTCCAGTTGCAGATTAAAGTTCTTATTATTTTCTTACTTATTTTCAAAACCAGATAGCAGCATCAAAAAATTATTCAACTTATGATGGCCAATTTTTCATTTTTTACTGTAAAATAATCATTATTTTTGGAAAATAATAATTTTATTATGCCATTGTAAAGCACGTGAAATTTCTTGATTATGTATTAAAAATTCTGAGTAATCATTGGTTCAGAGTATGAGGTATATGCGTTTTCAGCTTGTTTAAACGACATATATGTGGAAAATAGCAACATAAAAAAATTTATTCACGCATGATCAGAAAGCTGGTGAAATTTTCTTCAAAATATAATTTCCAAAACCCAAGTTGTTGCGGGAAATTTTCAGTTATTTCCATTTGAACGCAGTTGTGATGCTTCCGTATGTATGAAGTGTATGAGTGATACGAAAGAACTCGGTCTACTTGTCGTGATGTCATATTTCAATTTTAAACCAGCACCCTCGACTTTTACTGTAGATAGTGTTGAAATAGCTCCCGAGAGTTGTTCGAAACGATTCATGAGCCAAAAAATGAATCATATCGAGAAAAAATGTTCACCAAATTTTATAAACTTTGAAAAATTGAA
Organism: Phenacoccus solenopsis; assembly: GCA_009761765.1. Classification (NCBI taxonomy): domain Eukaryota; kingdom Metazoa; phylum Arthropoda; class Insecta; order Hemiptera; family Pseudococcidae; genus Phenacoccus; species Phenacoccus solenopsis. The sequence goes on along the minus strand of CM019754.1, from coordinate 41,415,271 downwards.
ATTTTTCCGTGTATTTTTGCAAATAGAAGGAATCAATAGAAATTTTCTCAATGTTTTTGAATAATTATTAAAATAGGTATATGCTTTTGAAATTTTCAAATCACTATTCATATATGAAGCTGTTGAGGGACAATCACGAAATTTCCCACAAAATTTATAAACCCAGTAAGAAAATTTGAAATTTTCAGGAGTGTTGCAACGTTGCTTAAAAAACGAAAAACCGTAGTTTCGCGTATTAAAAATACGCGTTGTAGTTCACAAGCATGCGCGCGCATAGTAAGACATTAAAATAATTTTTTTTTATCGTACCTTACTAGCACGGCGCCGAGGAAAATATGCGTCGAAGATTTTGGTACCCTAGAAATTTAATTCAGGAGTTCGCAAAATCTCATTTTGCAAAATACAGCTATCATGTTTGCTTAAGGATTTTCGGAGGTCGAGATTTCGACAACTCCTTTAATTTTAAATTTCCAGGGGTTCCTAAAATTTTATTTTTGAAATTACCATTTTTGCATCAACGTATAATACATGATGGGGTTTCTGGAAACACGTTTCGATGGTGAGGTGAATTTTGAATCTTGAATGGGAATTAGATGACATCATCATCGAAATTACCTCAACGTAATCTTATTTGTATTACCGTAAAAAGTGAATTATTTAAAATCATATTTGCGAAACATATTAATAAAATTTTTGTGGTTTTGGGGCGTTTTCGAAGGAAATGATGATCCATGCATAGACTTGGACATCAACTCTACTTTAGGACTCAAAACTGGTGATCACATATATTTGTAAATCTTTCTTTATACACAGGTAATTATGAAATAACCAATCCAACCTATTTTTCTTGAACAAAACAGGAATACGAAAAATAATCTCGTAGTACGGAGAAAATCTCTCGAGGCCAAGATTCACATCAAGCATTGATTTTTCAAAACAATATTTATTTCTCGAATTTGGAATTTGGAATTTTTCTCGAGACAAATCTCGACTTTCGACTTGATTTATTGATACCGAAAATTGTTTTTCATGACTAGGTACGTATAGGAACACCTGTAATGCGGCATAGTTTTTCAGTAATTGTGTAGATATACAAGCGAACGGAACCTACTAGTACTGATCTGTTCGCATTTTTGATTTTACGACTTGCAAAATGGAAATGAAATTCTTCATTCCTTTGTTCGTTATTGGTGAGTAAAAAATTTAAATTATATAATTTCTCGTTCATTTTTTCAGTTGGTTTATAATTATGTAGACCTATTCAAATTATCTAATTTTTGGTTTTTCAATTTACAAAAATTTGCCTGAGACGTTGAAAGTTATAGTAAATTAAGATTTCAATAAGACGAAAACACATTGAAACATTATCACCGAGAGACCGAGAGAAGTTTATACGTAACAGATGCCATAACTGAAGGAAAAAAATGACTTACTTATTTTGCGAGTAATTCTTTCAACATTGAGGAATGTTCCTGTTTTCAGTAATTAATTCCAGAATATAGGAATGATTTTATCAAAAAAATGAATAATGACTGGATATTGAAGAAATCACTCCAAAAATTAGTCATTGTCACTTTTTTCCTTCATTTATGGTAATTGTTACTATTAATTGCAAATAATAATTTTTCTTAGTATTCTAATTTACATTTTTCTTTTGAAACTTACAGTGGGATTCATAATTATAAGAAGGATCTCAATTTTTTTTACATGTATAATCATTTGGGTGTCTTAAATTTACTCTTTTATATGAGATTATGATAGAAAATTTTATGGCGAATTTGAATGAAGAGTTATTTCAAAATGAATAGAGAAAAAAAAACATTTTTCGCATTCACGTGAAGAGTTTCTCACCAAATTCTGTCCGATTTTTTCATACCTGCCGACATGGTGAGCGAGGGAAAAAAATGTTTAAACAAAAAGCTGGACATTTATCATATGATCACAAGTGGTGTGAAAGACAAGAGTAGTAGAGCTCCCTACCACCACATCTCCTATGCAAATCAGCTGGGCTGTAATATCTATAGTTTGTTCTGCTAAAAACTCGGTTAAAAATTAAAAATCAAGTTTTTGAAGTGGAACCCCAGCAGTAAAATTTAAGCGTAATACAATTTCTTTGTTCAACAATTTTTTCCGCCTCATTATTCAGATATTTATGTATTATTCACAACCATAAACCATATCAGATTCCCTTAAATGTAGTGGCGGATCCAAGGAAAAAGGCCTGGGCGGAATTTAGATTTGGAGGCCCGTAAAGAAGTCGCAGTTTTTGGCGAGGGGAGTGGGTATAAACGCATTAAACCGATTGCTTTTTAATTAGAGCTGGTGGATATTATTAAAAAATTCGTGAAAAATACATTCACCTTTTATATTTTCAATTGGGATAATAATTGATTATACACATATAGAATTTTTGAAAAAAATATATATTAAAGTTTTTTCTGCATGAATAGTCATATGAAACAATTTCTCTCTAATTTAAATGAGTTAAAAAAAAATTTGGGGCTAGTGGAGGCCCGGAATTGCAGGGGCACGGGCGAAAAACTTCGCCTCAAAATGTGGTAAATCAGCAAATGCTTGAATGTACGAATTTCTCAAAGTGATTCAATATATTAATCATTTTACCTATAATTTATTAAATACTTTCAAGTATTAAGTACATAGAGAAATCTGAATTTTCAAGTAGTTTTTATAGGAAAAATTTTTAGTCCATGAAAAACAATATGGGGTTCGTAAATTAAGAAAAAAAAAACGTAAGCAGCCATGCCGCATTACTGGAGCCGAGTTTTCAACTGAATAACCTTGCTTAACCGTTCATGACTACAGGCCACACCTAATACCAAGTCTGAAAACCCCTATCCCATCCTTTCCAAAAACACTTAAGAAGTTCAATTTGGCACAAATGTAGTATTTCTTGCCATGAAATAATCATGTGAACACATATTTCTCAAATTATAACTATTTGAGGGTCCTCAAATTATCTTCAAATCTTGATAATCCGCCATTTTGGATCCATTTTGACTCAAATTTAAGAGGTTATATTCTGGTCACAAACTAATCCTACACACAAAGTTTGACCATTCTAGGCCGATTTGGTGATGAGATATGGAAGATTCATGAAATTTCCTGCAGCAATTTCCCCTCCAAAAGCCGTTTTTTGCTCTAACTCCCCTCCAAAATCACTGAGGAAGCTAAAATCAAAATACGTTTGTCACTTGGGCTCATTTTATCATATGACACAGCAATAAAAAATTTTCGACCCCTCCTGTACCCCACCACTATTTTAGGTTGATAACCCCGCCTTCCCCCTCCAACATCATGTATGGAAGTGAATTCGGGATATAGTATACAACTTATCCCCAATAACCATATGAATTCATATTAATTACATTTTTACCAACTTGAGGCTCCTCAAGCTCTACTCAAAATTTTGATAATCCGCCATTTTGAATCCATTTTGATCCAAATTCAAGAGGTCATATTGTGGTCACCAACTAACCTCACACACAAAATTTGACCTCTTTAACTTGATTTGGTGGGGAGATATGGAAGATTCAAGAAATTTCATGACTCAAAACTTCCTCAAAAAGCCGTTTTTTGATCTAACTCCTCTCAATATGCACTTAAGAAGCTAAAATTTGGATATGTTAGTATCCGTGACTCACTCTTTCATATGAAATCAAAAACGAAAAATTTGAGCTATTTGCCCCTTCTCCAGCCCCCTCAAAATTTGAGTGACTCGCCATTTTGAAATTTATCGAAAAAACAAAAAAACTATTTTTGCGTATTTTCAAGAAGAGTTCCTCACCGAATTTTGAGCGAATTTTATGAATACTCACCGGCGCTACGCGTGGGAGGAAAAAAAATATATATACCAAAAAGTTGGACATTTGCCAGATGATTACAAATGGTCTGAAACGCAAAGATTTGAAGACCCACCCTCCCCCGACCTTCCCTTCCCAAATCAGGTAGGCTGTAATAGCTATCGTTTTTAAGTTAAAAACTCAGCTAAAAAAATCGAATTTTGTGAACAAATTTAGTGGAGACTTCGAAAACATTTTGAAGTCGTTCTCATCTTTTTCAGTTTGAAGGCTGAAATTTTTTACCTTCACTACAAAGTCATTTTACCTCGTTAATACTTTTCAACGTATTCCAATACTTTTTCGAGACAACTAGAATTTAGTCTTTCCTATTCGTTACCCTATTCATTTCTTCTTTTGATTTAATTTTAAAATTTTATTGATTTAGGGATTATTGGAGTTGTTTTCTGCGAGTGTAAGTATATTTATAAATACCTATGCCATTACCATACATTTTAATTATAACTGCTTTTTCGAATAAGTATACCTAAGTTGTTATGATGATATAAATAGTAGATAGGTATATTTTTTACATTTTTTTTATCTCTGAACGAATGTCAATATGAAAAAATTTTCATTTGTTTCATTGTAACATGTAGTAGAACCAGAGCAGAAAAGTAAGTGCGCAATCGAAATACTATTTTTCTCCTAAAAAAAAAAACCAACAGCTCAAGGCATACTTTCATGTCCACTGTTATGCTAACGTCTCTCTACTAATAATTTCAAGGAATTGTCTCTTGTATACGAAAAATTACGATTGAAATACGTCCTAATGAAGATGCATTATTGAATAAATTATCTATAGAAGATTTTTTCAAAGGTTCGTAATTGACTACACAGAAATTTAATTTTTTACCAAGGCAGCTAATTAAAATTACCTATAATTATTATTAATATATGGTACATAGGTATCCACATTTTCATTTAAAAAACAAAATATAAATTTTAAACGATAGTTTTATTACTTTTTTGAAAAGCTCTTATTTTACTTTTTATTGCAGTTTTAAGCAAACGTTTCTACTATTGGGATATCAATAATTTTGTTCTGACAAGATTTATAAATGATACTCCAAAAGGTGAGATTCCGAACAAAATCTCAATGAATAGCTGATTTACTGCTGAATGCTAAATTCCCCTCTCAGGGGTATAAACATTCACCGGACGCACGCAAGATATTTGATTGTTGAGAGGAAATTTTATTCCTTGGTTCAACTTCATATAGTTTTTCTTTTTTTTACATTCTTTAGATTTCGGTCCGTTGTTCAAAATGTATGAAAAATGCGGAAAAAACGGGGAAACTTACAATAATCTGATGCGATATGGTGAAGAATTGTTGAAAGAGAAGAAAGGTTATGAGTCTAACCGTGATGATTTTGTAGATGACCTAGAATTTACAATTTTTAGGCGAATCATACTTGGTAAGAGTAAATAACGAGAATTCATAATCATATTGATCAATGCTTAATTGCTTGTATAGACTTAAAGCATGTGTTTCACGTATATGTTGCTATGAAAGCACGAAACGCGATGAATGTTGGGATTCATCGGTGAAAATCAACACACTGTCTCTTTTCTTGGCGGAAGTCTGAAATTATAAATTCGGACATTCACCGGAGAATGCCGACAATCACTATGAAGGGTTCGTGATGGTTAAAATGATAATATGTTGCTGTTTCAAAAGCTTTTTTAGATTTGAATTCATGTAACAAGTGTACCGGAAAGGTCTTTTTCAACATATCGGCCAAATTGTTTCAATGAATTAGCGCTCCTAAAATGTTCTTCGCCAAATCGGCGTAACTGCCGACGTGGTCTTGAACATTTTAGCGAGGAATCTTCGAAAATTATATTTCATTCTATAATATGTATTTCAATATATTTTATGTAGAGAGCTCGCAAATGGCTCATTTTAAATATATTGAAACGCATGACGATTAATTTTTCTAAAGTTACTCTTATCGATCTACTTCTGGAATTAATTTTGAAAAATGATTTTTTTACTTTGTTATGAATTATCTCAAAAACTAAATCAATGACAATTATTTTTTAAAAGTGAAACACTTCAGAATTTCATACTCTTTGAATGAGCTACTTGTAAACTTTCCATCTATATTTTTTCTTGAAATATTTACAAAAAACTAAGCAAAAATTGGAATTTATTTTTAGTACTGGAGCTCATTCACAGAGGACGCTCTAAAATGAATTGGTTTTATTAAAATAACTCGAGACTCACATCGATGGCAATAATGTTTTAAAATTGAATCATGTGTAAAACGTCAAGCTTTTTCGAATCAGCTGTTTCCAAACACTCTAACTCAATTTTTATCCTAGATATTAAAAAAAAAACTTTCTGGCTCCGTGACGGGGCTATCTATATAATTGTGGTTGTCGGTGTATTAAAATCTTTACGTGAAAATGCGACGGAAAATTTCTCAGGCCTTTGGTCAAAAATTGAATATGATGCCAAAAAACTAGATTTTGAACTCGTAATACCCAGAATATGCGGATCACAAACGAAAAGATCGAATACGGGCGCTGGTGACCCAGATATGACAGCAGAAGAACATTTCAGAATCAACATCTTCATCCCATTTTTAGATTCTGTTATATTACAAATTCAAGAAAAGTTTGTTACCCATAGCGATATTTTCAAAAGTTTTCAAATTTTAATCACACCAATAAATGTGGAGCTTTCTTTGACGCCAGAGGAAACATCTTCATGTTTAAATGAACTTATCGAAACTTTAAAATCGATTTAAAATTTAAAATGCTTGTTTTTTCCGAATTGAACATGTGGAGAGCCGTTTCGAAAAAAGTTTTTAAAACGGATTCAGAACCAGAAAGCGCGATTGGATTTTTATCCATACGCAATAAGGAATTATACTCGAACGTGCATACGCTTCTAAAAATTTTCTGCTGTCTCCCAGTATCGAATTCTGAACTGGAAAGGACGTTCAGTTGTCTGAAGGGTCTCAAAACATACTTACGAAACATAATGGATGAAGAGCATCTAAACGGCTTGGCTCATATGAATATTAATAAAAATATAAAATTCACGGTGGAAAATGTCCTAAACGAATTCTATAAAAAAACACGACGCGACGCCTTGATTTTCAACTTTGGATGATTTTTTTTTTTGATTTTTTTACTTGCTTAGTTATCATTTTTCTAATTTCTTAATTCGCAATTTAATTTCATTTTCATAAAAAAATGATGAATAAAATTTTAAGCCCACCTTACAGATTTTTATATTTGAAAATTTTGCTGGACCCCCCCTTGACCATCAATCTGGATACGCTACTGGCCATTTCTGTATGCCAACATTCACCAATGGTTGTTAGATAGTATTTAGTATATGTCAGCATGCACCAGTAATTACTGGAAAATACTAAAAACAAGTTCTTCATTTCGGACTTTCACCTCTGAGATTAGCGTGTGTCGATATTTACCAGCGAATTCTAGCATTCACCACCTTCGTGCTTTCATATACGTAGCATTTCATAAATATAAAGCTACAAGAAAAAAAAACGTAAGTAGCCATGCCGCATTACTGGAGCTGAGTTTTTAACTGAGGCTTGTTTTGATTTAGTAATAACCTTGCTTAACCGTTCATCACTACAGGCCACACCCAATACCAAGTCTGAAAACCCCTACTCTATCCTTTCCAAAAACACTTAAGAAGTTGAATTTAGCACAAATGTAGTATTTCTTGCCAAGAAATGATCATGTGAACACATATTTCTCAAATTATAACTATTTGAGGGTCCTCAAATTATCTTCAAATCTTGATAATCCGCCATTTTGGTTCCATTTTGACTCAAATTTAAGTGGTTATATTTTGGTCACAAACTAATCCTACACACAAAGTTTGACCATTCTAGGCCGATTTGGTGATGAGATATGGAAGATTCATGAAATTTCCTATGGTAATTTCTCCTCCAAAACAGGTTTTATTGGGAATATAGTATACAACTTATCCCCAATAACCATATAAATTCATATTAATTACATTTTTACCAACTTGAGGCTCCTCAAGCTCTACTCAAAATTTTGAATCCGGCATTTTGAATCCATTTTGATCCAAATTCAAGAGGTCATATTGTGGTCACCAACTAACCTCACACACAAAATTTGACCACTTTAACTTGATTTGGTGGGGAGATATGGAAGATTCAAGAAATTTCATGACTCAAAACTTCCTCAAAAAGCCATTTTTTGATCTAACTCCTCTCAATATGCACTCAAGAAGCTGAAATTTGGATATATTAGTATCCGTGACTCACTCTTTCATATGAAATCAAAAACGAAAAATTTGAGCCATTTGCCCCTTCTCCAGCCCCCCTCAAAATTTGAGTGATCCGCCATTTTGAAATTTATCGAAAAAACAAAAAAACTATTTTTGCGCATTATTTTGAGCGAATTTTATGAATACCCGCCGGCGCTACGCGTGGGAAAAAAAAATATATATATACCAAAAAGTTGGACATTTGCCAGATGATTACAAATGGTCTGAAACGCAAAGATTTGAAGACCGCACCCTCCCCCGACCTTCCCTTCCCAAATCAGGTAGGCTGTAATAGCTATCGTTTTGTTAAAAACTCAGCTAAAAATAACAACAAAAATAGGGCCAAAAATATGTTGTTCCAATCGCTCAGCCTCTCCTAATGGACGGATTTCGATAATTTTTTTTTTAATCGCAAAAATTATGCAGGTATGTCATCAAGCAAAAAAAATTGAAAATTTTAATCAGAGAGTTGAAAAAACAAATTTTTCTCTTTTTTTATTGCATAAACACACTTGTATACAATATTACTCATTTCATTTTGTTATACAGGATTAATTTCACTAAACGGATATATACGTGAATACAGCGGTGAGTTTTAAATTTTTAAAATGATAACATGAAAACTATTCTTGCAGGTAAGAGTATGTACCTATCATTGAAAAAAATGATTCAGTACTGATCACTTGAAAATATTGAAATTTACGAATAAGAAATGAATGTTCAACTCACTGTCGTAGACAAATTAACTCATTTTCAAACAGTAGGGTACTCACTCAGTGCAGTAGATACGAAATGTATGCCAACAATAAAAGAATCATTACGTGACTACTGCATTGAGTATACGAGTAATTGAATAGGTACCAAACTACTTGAAAACAAATTCATTTTTGTACGATAATAAGTTTAAAATTTATATCTTGTCTTGAAATTCCCATATTTTTGATACTCAGTACCGGATTTGTTTTTTCAGCAAGGATCTAACAATCATAAGACTAATAGGCATACTAATTGCTGTTCAATAAGTATATTATGTAATATGTATTTGTGTGCCGAAAAAATATTTCATCAAAAACTGTTTTCTCTGAATATTTTATTGAAACTTACAAATTATATCACAATTAAAGCTATGTAGAAAGAAATAGTTTATGTCAAAATAGAGAGGTATGTATTAATGTCGTATTAGGCGTATACTTATAAAAAGACATTCTGAATTTTAATATTGATAGTTTTTTTTTTTTTTTTTTTTTTTTACTGTTTGAGAGTCTTAATTTTAGAATTTTTTTTTGAACCCTCAAACAAAATTTGAGAGGGAAATGGGGAAAATTTATGGATAAAATTTTGTCAAGTGAGGCCTCATATTTTTTGGTAGTGATTATAATTAATTAAAATTAAATTAAAATTCATTTAATTCAAATTATATTAAAATTTAAAGGAGATTTTATTATTTAATAAAATTGATTAATTTAATTTTTATGCAGATACATATTGCCCGTCACTTTTATTTATAGATTAAGTTGTACTTGACTCTCCCTAAAACTTCACACGTATCAAAATCCGCGTTTATTTTTTCACTGCTGCGGATTTTGAAGCGTTATTTACCGCGACATACGGTTTTACACGAGGAGTTTTAAACGATATACGGAATGATATCCGGATTCCTTGCCAATAGGATAGATGTTGGTAACGCTGTTTTATGGCAAAGAGCAACGAACAAAAGCGAAATTAATTTTTAATTTCTTTTTTTGCTCATTACTATTTTCGTTACGAAACAGTGTCATCAATATCGAATCACGACGGTTTTTTACCAAGGTAGGGAATTCGACGCTCTAGTGCTCGGCAGCGGCGGATTTAAGGTTTTGCCGCCTACAAACCAAGTATCACCTTCCGCCCCTAAGGCCACGAGTTATAGGAGCGATAGCAAATCATTTTTACTGATTTCTACGTTTCTTAGTTTTCACCTCGCGACAGAACCAGGAATGGAAATTGAGGATGAAGAAAAATTTTTCTTTTGCACTGCGTATTTTTTGTAAAAAAAAAAAAAGAAAAAAAAGAAAAATAGTAGACCTATATTTATTTCATTATACATATCCATCTGTCTATCACTCAGTGACCTAAAATGTCAAAAATACAAAACATCTACTCATTTATAAAATTATTACGCAAGCAAAACAGAAGGAATTGAATTTTGTACATTATCTTTCTTCGACTTTTCACAGAGAGCTGTGTATACGCGCGGTTGGTGGGTTGTGCGGTGTACAGCGTATGCTACCAAAATATCTGCTATCCCAAATCACTCTAAATGTGCGGAATGTTTAGTGTAGGCCTACAGTTTTTTTTTCTTTCTTCTTCTTCTTCTTCTTTCTTCCTTTCTTTTCTTCCTCTCTTTTTTCCCTTCCTTCAAAAAATGCCGCCCCTAAAATTTTGCCGCTCCAAACCATGGCTTGGTTTGGTTTGTAGGGAAATACACCGCTGGTGCTCGGGGTTTGATGGATCGCACGGTAGATATATTTCGCACGCATACGCTTTGCTTGTACCCATGAGTTTATTTTTTAGTAATTTCTTAGCAATTATAGGAACTCATTTCAAACGTTTCCAAAAACTAATTTTCTGTTCTTTGTTTTTGTTTGTTTGTTTTTATGTTTTTTTTGTTTTTTTTTAGAACTCTTTGAACATCAATGTAAGTTATAAGCAAGATATTTGTATAATATTACAACCTATCAAGTACTTATAAACTTTTAACGTGCATTTTTCACGCAAAAGTTACTATTCTTAGAACGCATTTTTCTGCAGGGAATTTCTGAATAGAGTAATTATAGTAACTGTGTCTGTTTTATGATTGGTCCTACGTTACGCGTGTAACGACCAATCATAAGGCTAGAATGTGATAAAATCTATGTAATTTCATTTCTACCTTCCTAAAAAATATCGTTCTGTTTTCAGTGAACGACTGAAATTCGTTTGTGATTTGAATCATCAGATGATTCATGTTTTTATTTTACGATTGAGTCGAGGTAATTTATCACTATCTAACTTGCTGATTGGTTGTTACACGCATGACGTACAACCAATCACAAAACGGACCAGTTATTATAATTATTCTATAGTAATAAAAACATAATTCCTGCCGACGCGACGCACGGTATACTTTTCGGGGTTTATGGTTCTCATGGTCTGGGCCTGGAATTTCGCTTGAGGGCCGGTGAAGTTCATGGGGGGGGGGAGAGGGGATTTTTAAGGAATACGCTTCTCAAGAATATCATTATAAAAATGCGTAAGGGTACCCTGAGAATATATTTATTAGACAGATTTGTTCATTGATTACTGGGATTTTGTATTCATTTTTAAACTAATTTTGTTAATAGTTGCGGCAGCGATTTTGGGGGACAAATTGGAAAACGAAATCAATGGTGAGTACAATTAATTGCAAGCATTACGCAGTTAGTCTTTCATACAGATACGACTTATAAGGACTTTTTGAATCAAAATGATGATCACACCGTTGAATAAAGTGTAAAATAATGCATCGAAAACAAGAACCCTCAGTCTCTTTCAATGATTTAGAGAACATGTAAATACATTTTAAACCGACATTTTTGAAATAAAAGTGAAAAAAATGGGGCTTACACGCTCACAAAACCATTAATTGTTCAAAAAAATTGTTTACATTTTCTTTTGAGATTCCAACTTTTTTTTTAGATGCATGCCCCATCTCCATTTGAGGAATAGAAGTTTTTTCATTTTTTGAAATCGATAAAAGTTTGTCCCTCACCCCGCAAATGGCACCTCGCATAGTTTAACCATGAAATGGTTTCTTAGTACACCTCTATCACATCATACCGTAAACTTTCAGGCATAAGGTATGATCCGAATGTTTTGAATAGTGTTATCGGTTGTGTGCACTGTACGAGCTTAATTTATGCTTTTTCGGACGCATGAGCAAAATATATTCGATTTTTGTTCCACAAGGTTCCTAAAATCTGAGTTTTTCGATATGACACCATCTATGCAAAGTCATTTTGACGGAAAATGTGATTTTTGGGAAAAGCCGAGCATTAATGGCTAGATGTCCATTATAAACACTCTTGATTCTGCTCCACAAGATGCTCTTTGTACCTTTTTTTGCTGTTGCCGAAAGAGTGCGGGAAATCTTGTAGATGCAGGAGAAGCAAGCTGGTATGCAATATTGCATGCAAGAGTTGTAAGACAATAGAATGCTCCAATAGGATCGCTGTGAGGCAGAATGCTGACGATGGACGTGATGAATGATGATTTACTCAATGATGGAAACTATAATGAAAATGATCAAGACGATGACTACGGTATTGACTATAACGTTGCAGATGATGACTATGTTCACGACTTCACGACGATGAAGAAGACGAGTTTGACAGTAGCAAAGAAATGGACTATAAGCTTATAGCAGAGATGACGTGTAGATATTTAGAATCAAGCACTAATTTTTACTAATAAAAATTATGTAATTTGGATTCTTATTAAAATATGAAAGACAATTTTCTACATTATAGAGAAAGAATTTTTTAAATTTCAATAAGATAGAAATTTTTACAATTGGAAATTTTTTGCTCTACCTCGGTGGTCACTGCTTGAACTTATTTAACAACAAATTTGAAGTTCTAAAATATTACTTCAATAGGTTGTTTGTGATACTTAAAAAGATATGAAGGTACCTATTTCAAACTTTTCTAATAACTAATCTTCTATGTTTTTTTTTTTTTTTTTTCAGGATCTTATGATGGTAAGTTATCAGAAAGATATTTGTCTAACATCACAACATAAGTATGACCTTCCAACATGCAGTTTTCGGATAGAAGTTTCTATTCCAGATTAAATTTTTCTCCTAGGAATTTTTGAATGGTAAAAAATACATAAATTCTACCGTTAGTAAAAGAAAAATCGAGTTGGGTTATTACTTTTCTGGGTTTATGGTTCATTCACTATCTGGGCTTGGAAATTCGCTTGATGCATACTTATGATTACGGACAGGTGGATTTCAGAGGGGAGGAGAAGTTTTTGAGAAATACGCCTCTCAAGAATATCATTGTATAAAAATTATTAAGGGTATCCTGAGAATCTATTTATTAGACAGATTTGTTTATATATCACTTGAATTTTGTATTCATTTTTAAACCAATTTTGTTAATAGGTATACCATATCAGCTTACAGGCTACGACGAACGTACCGTACTTATAGAAAGTGAGTATAACTTAGCGTAAGCATTACGCAGCTAGTCTTTCACACATATATAGGGGTGGGGGGCAGTGGCGCAATCAAACGGGACTAGTGGGCTAAAGCCTCACCAAAAAAAAAATTCTTTGGAATTTCAAAAATTATTTATTAAACATATTTGCGTGAATTGCAAGGAAAAAATTTGGTCGTTTTATCTTAGGTGCCGTTGTAGATTTGAATTCCTGTAATGACAAATACACAGGAAAGGTCTTTTTCAACCTTGAGACAACTTAAAACATATCGGCGAAATCATTTCAATGAATTGGCGCTCCTAAAATGTTCACTGCCAGATCGGCATAACTGCCGACGTGATCTTGAACGTACAGGGAAATAAGCTCATTTTTTGACCAAACCTGGAAAAAAATGGTAGTGAACTGAATTTCACATTATATGTGTAGAATGGTGTCCTTAACAAGGTATAAAAAGTTGTCACTCGTAGGTGGTGAGCTAACCCCTGGAGGGGGCTAAAACTGCGCAAAAAACAGTTTTTCAACTATTTTTTGCTAATATCTCCGAAAATAAGGGTTCTACGTCAAAATAAGTTATGTAAAAAAATGTTCCCCATTAAATTTCCTATAGAATGCGTGAGACAGTTTTCTCAAAAAGTCATTAGTAAGCCCAAAATGGGGAGGTCAAAATATACCAATTTTTAGAATTCCCTTTTGAAAATCAGTTCTTTGTTTATATCTTCTATACGGTGCGTCCTACGCAAAAATTGTTAATATTGAAAAATATTACCCGTTCAATTTTCTATAAGGTTCATGAAAAACTTTTCCCAAAAAGTCATAAAAGGGCCCAAAATACATTAATTTTGGAAAAATTTATTCACATGTGTTCATATCTATCATCAAGTGACCTATGTAGGTGATGAAGATGAATAAGTAATTTTTCCTGATGATTCCCCCTCCCCTTCCTCCTCCCCCCTTAGAAATCCTCCTCCAGATTTACATTATAGAACAAAAAAAACTACAGATATACTTTGAAATATTTGTTTCAACTCGGTTGGGGATCATGATATTCCCTCTTCATCACTCATTTCCACTTCCATACTATTCGTGTAATCAGCTCCACAACAATGACAACACAGCTTCGAACATTTCAGTCTTGACGAGCTAGAAAGGTCAAACTTCGTGTGTAGGGTTACTTGATGATTAGAATATGACTTCTTTAATTTGAGTCTTGAGAAATATGTGTTTGTATGATTATTCCATGACAAGTTATGCTAGATTTGTTCCAAATTTAAGTTCTGAAGTGGTTTAGAAAGGGGATTTTCTGAGTTAGTATTGGTTGTGGCCTGTAGTCATGAATGGTTTAAGAACCTCATTCCACACCTTACAAAGCACCAGTTAAAAACTCATCTTCAGTAATGCAGCATGGCTGCTTATATGTTCTTTTTTTCTTTTAAGTTCAGATTTATTAGCAACCTCTTTATTGATATTGTCCCTATTAATCTCATTTAACAAATTAAACTCTTCGCCAACGCTAAAATTTTTGTCGACGTTCATGGTTTTTAAATGTTATACCATACACAAACATTTACACATATATCAAACGAAAAAATTGATAAATATTGATTAGAAAATTTCTATTCCCTTTATGCCCTTGGATACTACTGCTACCCGAGAAAATCGCAGGTGACGCTGTTAGCGCTGCTTTATTCACCATCTTTAAACATATAACAAAATTTTATTTGATGACTAGACACAAGCTTTACTACACCATTGGTTCTACTTTATTCACATTTTAAGTGATTTAATGGTAACATTTGGGGCGCTGACTGGCATCAAACGGCAGCGGCGCACCGGGCATTTGCCCGGTTTTCCCTAATGACCAATCCGTCCCTGCATGAACACGACCTAAAAGGTACCCTGTACCTTGTACCAATTACGTTAAGTGGCTAAGTATGTCAGTTAGTTTCTTTTTCTGTGATAACTGCGAATTTGGTAAATTTAACAACTCCAAATGATGTAGGAAAGAAATTATGTACACTAAGGGTGGGAAGTTACATAGGTATTATGACATTCAAAATTTGAGGCATAATTTTAAAGCTATTAGGTGACACGCATTTTTGTTGTAAAGGTCCTAGATACCATACTATCGCCTAAATACAGTGGAATGATAATCAATGATTCAAGGGAAGAAGGGCCAAACTGTTATTCATGTGACATTGCAGTTTGGCTATTCTTCTGCTAAAGCTGTCAGTTTAACATACATGCAGCAAGATATACCTAAATTATTTTTAAAAACATTTCCATCTTATTTTTTTATTTTTAGGATACTGTGCAGACTTCCAAAGCAATTCAAAAAATGAAAGAGGTAAATTTTTCAACAGTACAATGCCATTTGCTATTTTTACTGACCTGGTATAGCCATGAAAAATGAAGGGATTGAGGCAAAACAATATGCAACAATAAATATTACAATTTCAAAGTATACGAATTAACACTACAGCAAAAGAAGGCGCTTCTCTTCTCCCCTTCCCCAACATCCCATCCCCATATCGAGATTTCAAAAATTACTTCAAAAGGAGATCAAAATTTCATGATAAAACCAGTGGACAAACACCCCCACTTCCAACAAACTTCGAGCCGCATACGTGCAACAACCCTCCTATGGCCCCGAAGAGAGAGCGCCATAGTGACACGGCTCCGCTTAGGCCACACCGCTCTCACACATAGCCATCCTCTCAATAGACAACCTACCTCCTATGTACAAATTCCCTAATTCCACTCACCATTACCCACATTCTGCTACACTGTCCCGCATACAGTAAGATTCGCAACGACACATTTCACAACCTTATCACTCTAGCAAAAATTCTTAACAATAACCTAACAACTCTTCGCCTCCTCATTCAATATATCCGTCAGATAAACTTTTTCATCAGCATCTAATACCCACATCGTGCCTATCCCTTGCAAAAAAAACACTACTAGTAACTAGAAATCACTACTAATAACTACTAGTAACTACAAGTAAACTAGTAGTTAAATAAACGAATAGTAGTGAATTGTTACTAGTTACTAGTAGTTCAGTAGCAGAATACGAATATTTCACTACTAGTAGTAGTTTGTGATTACAAGTTCATGAATAGAGTAGTAGTTTTCACTACTTGTACTATGATTACTAGTTCATCATTACTAGTAGTAGTAGTTTATGATTGCAAGTTCATGAATAGAGTAGTAGTTTTTCACTACTTGTACTGTGATTATTAGTTTATTTTACTAAGTTTAACAACAGAGTACTAGTTTACTACTACTACCAGCAGTTCAAATAAACACTAGTTCTTGAATAGAATAGTAGTTTGTTACTGCTAGTGCTTCTCCTGATAGCAAGTTGAAGAACGAAATGTAAGTTATAGTAGTGAGAAACCATTATTTCATTCTTCAATTAGGTATAGTTTTCATGAGGAATAATAGTACTGAAGATAGCAACTGCTAGCTATACTAGTAATAAATAGAGCAACTAGTAGTTGTGCAGTTGACTAGTAGTAGGTACTCAAGATATTAATGATTACTAGTGTTCTACTAGTAGTCTACGTATCACTTTGCTTCTCTTAGATGAAATGTGTTGCAGTAATGCATATAAGGAAGGGTTTAATTCAACTGTAATTGAAGAGCAAATACGCACTTCCACCAATAAACTTAAGGACTGTTTGCACATTTTGTGTGAACCAATGGTTTGAATGCATCCTTGGGTGCGTTGTATAGTTTTGAAAACTATTTTCCATCTTAGACGATAAGAAAATGAATGGTAATCAGGACTTCCAGTTAAATATAAGTATTAATTACTACTAGTATTTAGTAGTAGTGTTTTTCAATATTAATCACTACAAGTTACTAGTAGTGGTCACTTCTAATAAGCACTTGTAGTGACCACTACTAGTAAATTGTAGTGATTAATATTGAAAAATACTACTACTAAGTACTGGTAGTGATCATTACTAGTTACTAGTTGTGTTTTTTTTGCAAGGGATGGCCTAAGCGGCAATACATGGCAATAATTAGATAATAATAAAAAAAAAAAAATTCAAATGACTTGATCAGTATCATAGTATATTTAAAGTTTCTATGTTAACTTTGAGCGAGTGTTTTTCTACTTGGTCTCGAAAGTGCGATGCATTATATTATATGCATATTTTTTGAATTGTGAAATATTTAGCTTGTTTATTATCGTATTTGGTTATGTCGGTTTCATTTTGTAAGAGCCATACGCGAACTTCTTTTTGTCTGCGCACGATATCAGCAGGAGAGATAATGACTTCTAGTTCCTCTTCGTAGGTGATTAGTGAAAATCGATTTATCATTTTATTAATACACTATGTGAACGGACTAATGAAAATGAAGACGCAACGTAAAGGATGTATTTCCGGGAGGACGCTTATCGCCTTTTTTTCGTTGACTTTTCGCGATATCAGTTTTTACCAAACTTACCTAGCCAGTGGATTCAACCTTCGGCTGTTCCACCGGCTAACGATAAAATTTTGGAAAGTCAAAAATGGAAAATGTCGATTCAGCAACTCGTGCTGACATCGACCGAATTTAGGTGACCGAGCCAGCGGTAAACCCGCTAACTAGTATATATTCCGAAAGATGATCGATGACTGTCCAAACTATCGGCACTATTGTACGATAATTGTACGATCGATCGGTGATGGAAAATTTTCATTTGGCTGGAAATAGGGTAATCAATAATTGCAATATCAGGCGATATTACAGCTAAGAATTTTTTTAGAGACCAGAGTTCGAGATTTATTTTATTCGTAATATTTGTCTATGATATTTTATATAACATTATCATATTTTCAGAATCCTCATTAATTTTTAAATTTGAAACTCACAGGCCAACGAAGCATTAGGAATCGGTTGTCGCAATGGTTCCAAGGAAAGCTGTATTACGGTCACAAGGGTGTATATGACAAATATGTACAAAGAGGCAAGGAGAGATTGAAAAAAGAAAACCTAAGCTATTTTCAAAGCATAAGTTCTGCGGTAACTACCACAAATTATGAATCATTCATATCTGGTGAGCATAACCAATATAATCTGATGTACTGTTTTGTGTGATGGGAAAAATATTTGCACTTTCCACAGTAGCTAGAGCGCGCTGTTACATACAACGCTAGGTGATAAAGAGGGAAATATATGATGAAGAAAGTGAGAAATAATTATCAAAAAATTATTTTCCACACAAAATGTACGAAGAAGTTTTTTTGTATGATTTTTTTATATTTCAAAAATTATGCGAAATTTAATTTTTTTCAACTTTTTTCATAAAATGGAATCTGTTGTTTGAAAAATGTCCTTATGAAATGCATTGGAAAAATCCAATTAAATAACTTTTTTTCACAGTTCTTATGGAAAGTAAAATTATGATTGATCACAGTTTCCCACTACTTTTCAAATTTACCAGCAGGTATCGGCTACTTTGATGGAAAGTGCTAGCGTTAGCATCATTCACCGAATAAAACACACTACACATTCGCATATTCAATTACATTATTACTATGTTTTACTCATTTAGAAATTTGCAATACCTCGAACTGGGTCAATTTCGAAAGCTTAGACGGTATACATTACTATATTCACTTAACATTTTATTACGTTGACTAAAAACTTTCGTCATAGCATATTTGATTTGTTAGGTAAATTTTTTAACTTGAAAATTACATATGTTGTTTCTCTATGCTTTTTTCCACAGATGAAGCAAAAAAATATGGTAAGAATTGGACGGAGTTGGGCGTAAAGTTGCATTCAGATATTGAAATTTCACACTTTCTCTTCGTGGTGGTGTCCTTTTTTTCAGTTTTCTTCTTTGAAATAAGACTTTTTTTTTTTTTCATTTTTACAGATCGCTTTGAGTGCATTCTAATAAATACACATGATTTCATAAAGAAAGTGGATGATTTATTTGTATCATTCATGAAGCCTGACTTTAAGAGTAGTACGTTTTTTTCCACTTCATAATATATCAACATACTGGAGTGAAATAAAAGTAAAGGCTACTACACGTAATGAGGGGATTTTACCTGAATGTTATTAAAGAGAACCTGCAAGCATTTGTGACAGAAGCCTTTTTTGGGGGGAGGGGAGGGGGGTGGTAGGAAAAAGTTTTTTGTGGGAATGCGGTATGATAGTTTACTTTTTTTTTCACTCCATACTGATACATATACCTTTGAAGCGGTCTGTATTCTCTCCATCCTAGGTACGTACTACCCATTTCTAATCATTCATTTTTTATTATTATTTTAAACAGCTTTTATGAAGAACGGAACACTTTGTAAGTATAAACAGTTGGGTATGCACTTGAAAATTGTATGTAATTGTTGATAAATTACCTACATGAGTTTTCCATCTTCCTCATCATTCTATAGAGGAGTCTGTGGTATATCCTATTTACAAGAATGCGGTATCGACTATCCATGATAAATGGATTCGAAAAATATACCAAACCTAACTTAACTACAACACTCATAAATATTCTGTCCATACAGCGATAGAAGATATTACACGTGAAGCTATTGAAGGTTTTTTAAAAATATACGATAAACGTCATTTCCGTACGATTTTGGATATTCGGAACGCAACGCCAGAATATCTGAAAAGTGAAATTGAGGAAAAAAGAAACAAATTCATCGGTATTCTCAACTTACTCATTTCTGTCGTTTGAGAAAATAAATGAAAAATAAAACTAATATCATATAATTATTTAAGCACTCTACAATAACTACATAATAAGCCTGAAATGGACATGTATGACCAGTGAGTATGAGTAATACATTACATATACTTTTTTCTCTACTTTTACGCATCACCCTATAATAAGTATGTAGGTTAATAGGTATCATACTGTATGTTGTTGCCCTGGACTAATTTAATATTTCCTTTATTGTTTTGTAGAAGACAAAAATGATGTTCCTTTTCATAGTAAGTTGCTCATAGGTATAAATATGCTTTAAATGCTGTACGTGTATTATGCAGGGGGCGTTGATTTATCAACGATCAGTGCAAAATGTGGAACTTTGGAAAAATTAACGTAATTTCTTTAAATTGCAAATTTTTGAGTGAGTCTTTATAATGCACACAACGCGAAGCAGACAGCAAACAGTCAAACAACAATGCCTTTTTTAAACTAATTTCATCTCATGTACTCATTTAATATAATTCTTGTAGATTGGGTGGAAACGCTTTCAATAATATATATGCCTTCGGAAAGCATCATACATTATCTTAACAAATTTAAAGAAGATATTGAGGCTAAACTTCATGAAGATGACGACTACGCTACATTTACAACTTTCGAAAATGCTAAAAATGCTAAGGTTGGCCAACTTTACGAAAAGATTGGTGAAGCTATTAAAACAGATGTTGAAAAAACCCCCCTCAAAATCAACTCAAAATAACAACCCGAAAATAAGCATATGAGTAAAAATGTATCATTTAACAGCGTAATTTATTATAAGTGTAGGTATAAGTGCGGAAATATTAACTTTTTCATTTGTAAATTCATTATTCTCTCGAATTATGCCAGTCTCATAGTTAATGTTGTTCCATGGATATGTACAGAGAGGCGAGAATTTGAGGTATAGCAAAAACTGGCTGATAATGGTTACTCATTACATGGGCTTGGTGGACATGGACAGGTAACCTTACAAACATAACAGAAGAGAAGTAAAGATGAAACTGCGTTTGAACGAACTCTATTGAACTGTTGTACTTTCGAGTCTATGTATCTATAGTCCGTTCTAAATAAGAAATGCCAAACGCAACTAACACAACAAAGCAATTTTGAAGACTACTCAAAGGAGGCTACAGCCTACAGTAGTTAAGAGGAAAGGCGGGAGAAGACATTCAACATTAGTAGCCATTCCCTTTTTCGTTTTTTATCACTGGCGATTCCGATGTGTTTGCCTCCATAGTAAATCATAATAATGAATTTAACATTAGAAATTCAAGAGATACACGAGATACAACATAATTATAACTGGGAAAAGTGATAACAGAGCATGGCGTGACATCGCATTGTAGCGAACTGAGGCAGTACTTCTTTTCCCCTGGCGTTTCTTACTTTGAACAGATTATATTAGCACTAATGCAGTGATAACCACTACCCAGGCGCTCCTGTATTTATCGAAGTTCGCTCAAATGTTGTGAGGAAACGCATCTCGAGAGCATAAGGAGACATACTTCATGTTATCTCACATTGACCGCAATAACATATAAGTACTATTACAAATATAATATACTAATAGACTAGTATGTAGGCACAACAGTCCAACAGAGGTTGCTAATACGTACAAAATTCAACAACGCCGCTTGGAGATAAACATCATCTTTACTTCTGTTGTGCTTGAATGGTGTGTATTCTCGTTTTTCTACATATATTTTACGTATATCCACGGAATGAATTATAGTTTTTTTTTTAATTAATTTTTTTCATCCTGGCGTCTTTAATTGCCAAGACTATTACTCCACTTTCATGTTTGTATTTCGTTCAGTAGTTTTATGTTTTTAAAGAATTTAAGAATTTTGTCTATAAGTTCTGAATCATTTATTATTCCTGTCTCTTTTAGTTGTATTGGGGTTTGCTTTCATATTTTTCAAGTTAAGTTATTTTATTATGTTCCCTATACTGGAATAATAAGATGATTAAGTAAATGAATATGAATAAGTGTACATATAATATATATATTTAATGAATTAATTTATGAATATTGAATAAATATTTTTCAAGTAAATTCATTTTATTAAGTGGTATTCAATTCAAATTGTAATATAATCACATAAAATGAATCTGTACTTATATTTAAGCGATTAATTTATGGAATTTGTTAGTTAATAAGAAATGATGATGTACTTATCTTATTAAGTACCATCTACCATTTAGTCATGTTTTATTAATATATTGTTGATTTCAAAATTCTAATGATTTTTGTCCTGACTAACTGTTATGTAATAAATTCTTGAAAATGTTAAAACTGTCGCTAAATCCTTGCTTCTGTCTCTTTCACATTTGATCTCATAATCTAAATAAGCATAGATGCTTCTATTTTATCTTCAGTCATCAAACATTGAAAAGCTTTTTTAAAACCACGATTAAAATTCAATTACTGAAAAAACTAGTAAAAAACACGCTTCGCCATTATGACGGCCTAACAGCCAGCCTACTTCATTAACGCAGCTTAACCTTGATTGATACGATTTAAATTGTATTGTACGAACTTCCACCGCCTATTGTTATGCCATTTGCTGATTAGTTGCCTGAAAGGCACATCCTCGCACAATATTTTCCGTTTGGTGAAGGCACAAATGAGGTCAAATAGTATTGAAGCCCACACGTGAGACCTCACCTAAATACTCTTTGAGGTAAGGAACGTAGGTCTGAAAGTTTCAAGTGTGAAGGTTAGAAGGGTGGAATAAAATAATAATAATGTAAAAATTGTAGACCCACAACCATCGGCTCTACACAACGCCATGCATACCATACAGCCAAGGGGTATTTGGCAACGTTCGCCAATAATTTCGTATACACGTGTTGCACACAAATCTAGTTATATATCCATTGTCAATCAGCAAGCAGCAGAATAGCTCTTTAGCGATCGGCGGTGGAAGATGCTTAAATGGATTTAATTTTAAAAACCGCCCATATCTATGCAACCGGATTTGCAATCTTCCAAGATATACAATTACAAGCCAGGAATACCCGTCCTACGGACAGGTTGCAAGTTATAGGCATATTTTGTACAGAAAAAAAACATATTGTTTAATAATTTCCTTATTTCACTCAACATATTATAGAAAAAAAAGCGTAAGCAACTATGCCGCATTACTGGAGCTGAGTTTTTAACAGGGGCTTGTTCAGGTTTGGTAATAATAACGTTGCTGAACCCTTCATGACTATAGGCCACACCCAATACCAAGTCTAAAAACCTCCATTCTATCCCTTCCAAAACCACGTAAGAAGTTGAATTTGGCACAAATGTAGTATTTCTTGCCATGAAATAATCATGTGAACACATATTTCTCAAATTATAACTATTTGAGGGTCCTCAAATTATCTTCAAATCCTTACGATCCGCCATTTTTGATCCATTTTGACCCAAATTCAAGAGGTCATATTCTGGTCACCAAATAACCCTACCCTCAAAGTTTTACCTTTGTAGGCCAATTTCTTTAGGAGATATTGATGATTAATGAAATTTCCTATGGTAATTTCTCCTTCAAAACAGGTTTTTTACTCTAACTCCCTTCCAAATTCACTCAGAAAGCTAAAATCAGTATAAGTTAGTCACTTGGGCTCATTTTATCATATGACATGACAATAAAAAATTTTCGACCACTCTTATACCCTCACCACATTTTAGGGTCAATAACCCCCTCCTTATCTCCTCCATCATCATGGATGGAAGTGAATTGGGGATATTGTATAATTTTCATCTTCAATAATCATCTAAGTTCATAATAATTACATTCTTACTAATTTGAGGCTCCTCAAGCTCTACTCAAATTTTAATAATTCGCCATTTTGAATCCATTTTAACCCAAATTCAAAAAGTCATATTCTGGTCACTAACTAACCCTACCCTCAAAATTTGACTTTTGTAGGTTGATTTGGTGAGGAGATATAGAAGATTTAAGAAATTTCATGACTCAAAACTTCCTCAAAAAGCCTTTTTTCGCTCTAAATCCTCTCCAAATGCACTACAGAAGCTGAAATTTAGATATGTTGGTGTCCATGACTTACTCTTTCATATGAGATCAAAAACAAAAAATTTGAGGTATTTGCCCCTTCTTCAGCACCCCTCAAAATTTGAGTGATCCGCAATTTCGAATTTTTTCAAAAAAAGTATATTTGTGCTTTTTTAAGAAGAGCCTCTCACCAAAATTTGAGGAAATTTCATCAATACCTGCCGGTGCTACGCGCGGGCCACAAAAAACAAAATTTCCTCAAAAAACAGGTTTTGTTTTAACTTTCTTCAAAAAGCTGAAATTTGGATATGTTGGTGTCTGTAACTCACTTTTTCATACTAGATCAGAAACAAAAAAATTGAGGTATTTGCCATTTCTCCAGCTCTCCTCAAAATTTGAGTGATCCGCCATTTTGAATTTTTTTGAAAAAATAAAAAATATCGTTTTGTTAGATTTCCAAGTAGAGTCTCTCACCAAGTTTTGAGCATATTTCGTGAATTCCCGCCCGCGCTACGCGTGGGGGAGGAAATATATGTACTCGTATATACCAAGAAGTTGGACATTTGCCAGATGATTACAAATGGTCTGGAACGCAAAGATTTGAAGACCTCACCCTCCCCCGACCTTCCCTTCCCAAATCAGGTAGGCTGTAATAGCTGTCGTTTTTGGGTTAAAAACTCAGCTATTTATAAGAAATTGGAATGCATAAAGTATGATTATCTGTGAAGGGAAGTGATGTAAATCGTTATTATCCTCGTGATAAAGAAATTCTGGTTATTACCGTAATTAATGTTTTGTAACAGTTGTAGTGTTACTATGAGTAGGTACAGCACTACCCAACAAATTATACCCATGTATTCTTCAAAAATGTTTGCACCACCGACGAACAACATGTTACAACGCATGAAACATCGTCTCAAATGTTTCAAAATTCGGTACGATTTTTCGACAAAAACCCGTGAAATTTTCAAGAATTATAACAGCTTAAGCCAGTACCGCACTTAGCAATAGCTAACTAGGCTATAGCCTAGGATGGAAAATTTTAGGGGCGGCAGATTTTGACACACTCAAAATGAGATCATTTAAAATTGAAACAAATTCAACAATTCTATAATCCTTCATTAAAATTAACACAAAAAAAAATGCAGTGCGGAAAAAATACAAATACTTACCTACCAAATAGAATAAATTCTTGAACATGCACAAAACATCATGTATTTAAATTTTCAAAAACAAATTACTGGTCACCAAAAAAAGCTAAAATAATTTTTTTTTTTGAAAGTATGTTTCTTGGTGGGAGGGGGGAGGTGGGCGGCAAACAAAAGTTAGCCTATGTGCGAAAAAAACTTTAATACGGCACAGGCTTAAGCGAAAACATTCTACGTCCAAGTTGTAAATCAAACGCTAAAATAGATGCTCATACGTCGCATCTATATAGCTAAAGTCAACAATGGGTTGGTATTACGTAATTCGAAGAAAACGAGACACCATAATGTTCCCTGAAGCCAAAATTTTTTTGCAAAAAGTTAGTTCACAACTTAAATAATACCATCTTAAATGCTACAAAATTCTGTAAAATTTTTCGATGAAAACACATGAAATTTCCACGAATTACGTAGGTACGTTCAAGGCGTGAATCAAACACTAAAAATAACTTCAAATTCTTCACTACAACTAGATATTCTGAAAATTCTGCCGAAGAGAAAATTTCATGAGTTTTATAACGATGCATAGACAAATTAATTTCATGCTAATACGTATTTTACACAAAAATGTCGATTAAATCTGAAAAACGTGTATGTTTCAAAGTTTGAAGCAGTTCAACTGAAAATTTTCTATTGTAGCATAGCGTTTTGAAAAGATGATTGCATAGGAAATTTCAAGAGCTTTATTAAATTATTAGAAAAAATACTAAAAGAAAATTCCTATATTTATGATATTTTTAGTTTTTATTGTAAAATAATTATTATGGTAAGGAAATTTTGGAAAAAAAATCATATTTTTATACCATGGTAAAGCTCGTGAAATTTCTTATGAGTTTATACATTGAAAATTCTATGCTACAACAGAAAATTTTGGGTAACACTGGTTCAAATTTTGACATTTATTTTTAAAATATTCTCATAAAATTAATTTATTTATGCATCATCAGAAAGCTCGTAAAATTTTCTTAAAAATATAATTTTCAAAGACTCAAGTTGTAGTTTAAAATTTTGAGTTATTTCCATTTGAACGTAGTTGTGACGTCTCAAACGTGGATATAAAGTGATAGGGAGGAGGGGGCAGGGGGTACGGGGACTCGAAAGATTTGTGCCTACTCGTCGTAATATTACACGACAATTTTAAACTAGCGTTCAGGCCTTTTACTATACGTGGCGTTGAAATAGCCCTCGAGAGTTTTTCCAACGATTCATGAGCCAAAAAGTGGACCATATCGAGAAAAAATTTGCACCAAATTTTTGGGGCCCAAACATGTCTATTTTCAAAGATAGAGGTGAAAAAGCTCCTCAGTTTAGTTTTTTCCTTGTTGTTCATAAAATTTGAAAAATTGAAAATTTTTTCAAGTGTTTTTGCAAGTAGGAAGAATAAATAGAAATTTTCTCATTGTTTTTGAACGAATGCTAAAGTAGTTATGTGCTTTTGAAATTTTCAAATGAACATTTATACATGAAGCTTTCGAGGTATAATCACGAAATTTCCCACAAAATTTATATTTTATTTCCAAACGTGGTACGAAAATTTGAAAATTATAGGAGAGTTGCAACGTTGTTGAATAAAACCAAAAACTGTAGTTCCGCGTATCGAAAATGCGCGTTGTAGTACGCGCATCGTCAAAATTTAAAATAATTTTTTAGCGTACCTGACTAGCATGGGGCCAAGGAATTGCGTCGAAGGTTTTGATACCCCAGAAATTTCGTATAGGTGTTCCAAAAATCTCAATTTGGAAGATACAGCTATACGTTTACTTAACGGTTTTCGGAGGTTGGGATTTCGAGAATGACCTTAATTTTGAATTTCTTGCATTTCCAGGGGTTTCTAAAATTTTATTTTTGAAATCATCGTTTTTTCATAAATGATAAGGGTTTTTGAAGACAGAGATTTCAGTGGTATTAAGGTCAATTTTAATTTCAAACTTTTTCGTGACTCCGTAAAATTTGGTATATGATAATAACATTTTCACTTTTTATAGAAGTTTTTGGGTACAAGGATTCCTATGATGAGCTCAATTTCGAAACTCAAATTTTTTCAAAGTCCCGAAAACCTAATTTCTGAAAATACAATTTCCACGTACTGACAAAAACAAGATTTTGGGAATAATGATGTAAAAATGGTATTTTTAAAATCAAATTTTGGAATCCCTGAAAAAGCTCGAAATTCAAAATTCACATAATCATCGAAACTACCATCTACGAACCGAAAACCCTATTACTGACGCTAAAATACTATTTTCCGAAACAAAATTTCAGGAAACCTTGAAGAAGTTAGAAATTCAAAATTCAGTCCAACATCGAAATTCCTTTCAACGCAACCCGTTATAGTGATGTAGAAATGGTAGTTTTGGAGATCATATTTTAAGAGCCTCTGAGAAAATTAGAAATTCAATATCGACGCCATAATTGAAATCCTAGACTTAGAAAACCCGAATACTGAAACGAAAATGATATTTTATCGAATAAAATTTGGAAATCCCTGACAATGTTGGAAATTTATCCATCACCATCGAAATCACCTCAATGTAATCTTTCATGCTGACGTTAAAATTACATTTTTTTAAATCAGATTTTGGGAACATCTGAATAAAATCTTTGTGGTTGTACAATGTTTTCGAAGGAAGTGACGAGAAATGCATGTACTTTGGAAATCAATACTAGTTCAAGATTCGAAACTAGTTTTCGCATATGATATTTGAAAATCTCTTATTTATACGCTTGAAATTACGAAACAACCAATCCGACGTAATTTTTTTGAACAAATCGAGAAACACGAGAGATAATCTTGTGGTATAGAGAAAATCTCTCGAAGCCAAGATTCACACTGAATAATGATTTCGCAAAACGTTAAATATTTCTTGGATTCGGAATTTCGAATTTTTCTCTAAACGAGTCTGGACTTTTGACAAGATTTCTTTTCTTAAACAGTAACCTTGCGGGAATAATCGCTTTATTTTGAACGCTTTAAGAAAGTTTCTAGTTTTAATCATGAATATCACTCAATAAATAAAAAATTTTGCATTTGAGACCCTTCAAAATGACCTCCAAAAATAATGAAAATTAGTGGCTCAGCCAAGAATTTTTCCTGGACGTGAACCTGGGAATTCATTAACTTCGTAGGCTCATCTTATTATCTTTTGATTTTTTATACCTCATGATAGTCGAACATGCATAGCATGAGATTAAAAAATCGGGAAGTTTCATAAGTTTAAGCGGTCAAGACCTCATGATGAAAATTATTATTCAGTTTTTTAAAGCATAATCAACATATCTGCGAAGTGTACATTTTCAAGGTCTATTCACCTTCAATAGAAATGCACCCAAGAATATCAAAATCCATGAGACCGCAAAAAATTTACCTCGGTTTGAAAATTTTACGCTTTAATTGTTTTCCTTCACGATGAAAAAAAATGCGTATAGGTAACGTAGAAGCGATGTTTTGCTCGAATTCGAAGTAATATTTTTATTAAAATAGATGTTACACACCGAATGACGTCTACAAGTATGCTTCAACAGTTGGTTAAATAAAGAGTAGAGACCCGTGTATTTGGTTAAGCGTGTTTTTTTCCTTTGATTTATTGATACCGAAAATTGTTTTTCATGACTAGGTACCTAGGTACACCTGTAATGCGGCACAGTCTTTCAGTAATCGTGTAGATATATGAGCGAACGTTACCTACTAGCATTGGTCTGTTTGAATGAAAATGAAATCATTCATTACCTTGTTCATTGTTGGTGAGTGAAAAATTTAAATTTTCTAATTATTGCAACTATACTTACTTAATCTGTATCAGATTCATTTGAAGGTACAAAATTTTCAAACTGACCTGTATATGTATTATACTCATTTCACTTATAATTTATTGAATATTTTCAAGTATGAGCATTATACAAGTTTCGAGAAAACGTTTAGAGAAATCTAAATTTTTTTAACATTTTTACTGATAAAATTCTTGAAAAACAATATGAATCTTATAAATGAAAAAAATTACGAATTTCGTAGAACAAGTTTGGTTAAGATTTCGAATGCATTTCGAATGTGTTCTCACCTTTTTCAATTTGAAGACTGAAACTTTTTACTTTTATCACAAAGTCATTCAGCTAATACTTGTCAACCTATTCCAAAAATTTTTCGAAAGAACCAGGATTTAATCTTTCCTATTCATTAACCTATTAATTTCTTCTTTCAATTTAATTTAAAAATTATATTCACTCAGGGATTATCGGAGTTGTTTTCTGCGAGGGTAAGTATATTTATGTATACCTATGTCATTATCATATACACATGAGTGTATGTTGATTATAACTACTAAAATTTTTTGAATAAGTCGTTATGATTGATATAAATAGCATATAGTTATATCTCTTATATTTTTCATCTCTGAATGAATCTCAATATAAAAAACTTTTCATTTGTTTTATTACAACATGCAGTAGATGACTTAACAGGTAAGTGATTAAGATGATATTTTTCACTAAAAAAAAAAACCGGCACTTTAAGGACTGAATTAATATCTACCATTACCTTAATGTCTTTTTATGTACTAATAATTTCAAGATGTTACCAATTGCGTACGAGATATATTCGTTGAGTTAAATTCTTATTCAGATGGATTATTCATGAAATTATCCACAGACGATTTTTTGAAAGGTTCGTTATTGACGATACCAAAATTTTATTTTTTGATAAATTAGTTACTTTAAAATTGCTTAATATTTACTAATATATACTACATATCCGCATTTTCATTTAAAAAGTAAAATTTAAACGTTATGATAACATTAGTTGTTTTTTGACAAGCTTTTATTTTTTTATGACAGCTTTACATGAACGTTTCTACTATTGGGAAATAGATGATTTTCCTGTTCAAAGTCTCACGCATAATCTTATTCCAACAGGTGTGATTCCGAACAAATAAGTATACCTAGTGCGTTCGGTGTATCTTTACCAGAGCTGGTGATAGAAACGTTCATTTCGTTCTGTTTCGATCTCGAATCTTTAAAAAAATATAGGTTTTCTATCCTGATTTTCTTCTCTTCTCTCATTCATTTTGAATCGTTCTGATTCGTTCTTTCAATTGGTTCTTTGACGTTTCGTTCCGATCAGTTTCTATCTTTTTACATTCTAATATTAATCAATTATCGTTGAGTTTCGATCTTTTTTTTTTTTTTTTTTTTTTTTCAACTTGAAGATGATGGCTATTACACAGCCTGCCTAATTTGGGAAAGATGGGTTGAAACAGGGTGGGGTTTTCAAATATTTGCATTTCAGATAGTTTGTAATCATTTGGCAAGTATATAAGGAAATTTTCTGCTTAAATTTCCCAATAACTTTCCACATGATAAATTTCCCCAGAAATTTATGCACATTCCCGCATTTAGTAAATACCAAATATATGTTTATTTACTTTGTTTTTTCTTTTTCTTCCTTAAAATTTCTAAAATCGAAATTTAATTAGATTCTGATTTAGATTTTTATTTTCTATATTTCACTTCTTTTGCTCGAGGCATATTTGATAATAAAATACGTAAATTACCAAAAAAAAAAAAAAAATACTGAATAAAAAAGACGTGTATTGAATTGAAAAAATAGACATTCAAATGACACAAAATTATGAACGAAAAACAGTAAACATTTCAAAAGTAGACGCTAGATGGATGCTAGACATGATAAACATGCAATAACTTGAAAATATTGGTAGTTATACCCTTTGCCACAGCTTGACCTTGGAGGCTTGGAATGTGAAAAAGCGAAAAAGGAGTGAAAAGAATTGTATTGTTTCTATCTGTTCTCATCTTCGCTTTTTCGATCTTGTTTCGTTTCTATTTGCTCTCTACTGGCAATTTTTTTTATTGTTTCGATTCGTTCTTATAATGCTCTTCGCTCATTCAAATCGTTTCGTTCTCTCTGATTCTATCCCTCAAAAATCATTTCAATCTCTCCGTTTCGATCCGTTCTTTGCGTTCCTATCACCAGCACTGATCTTTACACCCCATGAATACTGAATTCTTACTCAGGGTATGAACACTCGCCTGATGCACGTTAATACTTTATTGATGAGCCGAATATTTGTTCCTGAGTTCAACTTCATACAATTTTGCCTTGTTTTGTTTTGTTTTTTTTTTTTCATTCTTCAGGCTACAATGCGATGATGAAAATGTATGAAAACTGTAAAAACGATCAGATCCTTATTGATAGATTGATAGTAAAGGGCGAAGAATTGATACGAGAAGACAAAAGTTATAAGCCTTACGCCGATTATTTTATATACAGAGGAGGATTTACTCTTTTTATGCGAATGCTGCTTGGTAAGAGTTCATAATTATAGTGATCAATGCTTCATTGCTTGTAGGTATAGAGTTGAAGGCAGAGACGGCGAGAGAGGGTACAAATGATGCAATTGCACCGGGCCCGAGTTTTTTTTGAGGGCTCGTGAAATTTGGCGGGCCCCAGACTAGAAGGTCCCCAGAACGATTGAACGCATACATTTGTTGTTTAGGAAAAGGCCAGATTTGATTTTAAAAATTAGTACGTACATATGTTTTTTATGGCGACAAGCATAAAAAAAAGTCATTCGTTGAAAAATGAATCGGAAAAAAGTGCCCGAGTAATTTTTGTACTAGGGCCCGACTTGGCTATCGCTGTCTCTGGTTGAAGGATATGTTTTACGTATATGTTACTATGAAAACACGAAACGCGGTGAATGTTGATTCTCGATGAAAATCGTCGCATACCGCCACCTATGGTGGAAGTCCGAAATTATAAGTTCAGACATTCATCGTAAATATCGGCAATCACTATGAATAGTACAGGGAAATAAGCTCATTTTTTGACCGAACCTGGAAAAAAATGGTAGTGAGCTGGATTTCACATTATAGGTGCAGCATGGTGTCCTTAACAAGGTATAAAAAGTTGTCACCCCAAGGGGATGAGCTAACCCCAGGAGGGGGCTAAAACCGCGCAAAAAACAGTTTTTCAACTATTTTTTGCTAATATCTTCGAGCCAGGTAAACAATATGATTTGCAGCTGCATTGAAATAGGCTTCAATTAATTCAACGTAGTGAATACAACGTATGAGTTAAATTTTAGTTTTTAATATTACTTTGGATTTTCTTGCATACTGAGATTCGGTAAGTAGGTAGTTAATTATCGTATTTTTCAAATTTATCCAAAAAATTTTCCTTTACGAATAGCTAATAGCATTTGCAACTGTTCATTATCCGATGGAGCAGCTGTTGCAACTGTGCAAGAACGAGGTATTGTTGCTACTAGAAAAGCTGTTCTGCTTGCACATGCGGGGAAACAAGTTAAAAGCTAATAACTTTCAAGTTAACTTTACAACAACATTTTGCACGACCTAATTTTTTGTAATTTCAAGACTGAAATGTTCGAAGCTGTGTGGTCATTGTTGTAGAGCTAATTGCACAAATAGTATGGAGGTGGAAACGAGTGATGAAGAGGGAATAGATGATCCCGAACCGAGTTGAAACAAATATTTCAGAGTATATCTGTAGTTTTTTTTGTTCTATAATGTAAATCTGGAGAAGGATTTCTAAAGGAAGGAGGAGGAAGGAGAGAAGGAATCATCAAGAAAAATTACTTGTTCATCTTTAGCATCTACCTAGGTCACTTGATGATAGATATGAACACATGTGAATAACTTTTTCCAAAATTAATGTATTTCAGGCCCCCCATTTTGGGCCCTTTTATGCCTTTTTGGGAAAAGTTTTTCATGAACCCTATAGAAAATTGAACGGGGAATATTTTTCAATATTAACAATTTTTGCGTAGGATGTATCGTATAGAAGATATAAACAAAGTACTGATTTTCGAAAGGGAATTCTAAAAATTGGTATATTTTGACCTCCCCATTTTGGGCTTACTAATGATTTTTTGAGAAAACTGTCTCACTCATTCTATAGGAAATTTAATGGGAAACATTTTTAGATATAACTTATTTTGACGTAGAACCCTTTTTTTCGAAGATATTAGCAAAAAATAGTTGAAAAACTGTTTTTTGCGGGGTTTTAGCCCTCTCCTGGGGTTAGCTCCCCCCTAGGGGTGATAACTTTTTATACCTTGTTAAAGACACCATGCTGCACATATAATGTGAAATCCAGCTCACTACCATTTTTTTCCAGGTTCAATCCTCATTTCCCTGTACTAGAAGGGTTATTGATGGTTAAAATGTTGATATATTGCTTTTTCAAAAGCTTTTTTTCTTCAAAGATTTAAATCATTTTGTTTTATTACTCCCTTTTTTCTAGCATACACCAATCAGCCATTGCGGTATGCGAACATTCACCAATAATGGCTACTAGATGTTATTAGTGTATGTCAACATTCACCAGTAGACTTTCACCTCTAAAATTGGTGTATGTCGATACTTGTCGGTGAATTCACCCATCTTCGTATCTACT
Organism: Phenacoccus solenopsis; assembly: GCA_009761765.1. NCBI lineage: Eukaryota > Metazoa > Arthropoda > Insecta > Hemiptera > Pseudococcidae > Phenacoccus > Phenacoccus solenopsis. The sequence continues at coordinate 41,381,563 of CM019754.1, read as the reverse complement.
TTCGTGGTATAACACATAAAAAATAGAATCCCTAATAACGAAAAATGCAAAATATTTTCTTCGTCACGTATTACCGTCGATTATACGCATTCGTATACAATAATAATTAGATACGAATACGATGTTTCGAAAGATGCTACAATGAATATGTATCTATACAATCATTGATGTTTTCGTATGGTGTACGCTGTATATATGCCATTAATACCCTCAAGTTCTCAATCCACTAAATGTTTCAATTCTATTTATTTTTCGATTAATTATGTGATGACTGGTAGTGACAGAATAATTACTGAGTTATTTTAAATTTCATATCCCATAAGAAACAAAGTGGGTTCAATATATACCTTTGCTTGCTTTCAAATATTTATGCATCATTTAAGCTTATATTCTCAGAAAAAATCGTAACAACGCACCTGTATAAAATTTTACTTCGTTTTGTTTTATAGGATTATTTAAAAAAAGTGGACATATAAAAGAAACCAGCGGTGAGTTTTCAAATTTTTAAAATGTTTAAATTAAAATAATTCTTGCAAGTACGAGTATGTACGCTGGGCCGTATTTAGATACAGGCAGTATAGGCAGCTGCCTAGGGCGGCAGATTTTAGGGGGCGGCGATTTTTGCCTTTTTTTTTTAAACAAAAATACTTAATGTGACGGCTGATGTAGAAAGAGCCCTTACATGTAAATTGTTCAGGAAAGCCGGAAAACAAAACTATACGCTTTCACTTTTTGGCCATCAATTTTTTTCATAATAAATTATGATTATTATTATTATCTTACATTGAAAATTTTATTTCCTCAAGATAAAAGTGAATCTGAACCCTCGTTTACGTGTTTAAAGCGTATAAAAGACTATCTGAGCTCAACCACAACTCAAGACCGTTTAGTTTGTTAAATGATTTTGCCAATTGAAGCAGAGTTAATGTCAAATAATTATGTAATGTGACGATATTATCAAAACTTTTGCAGAAAAAAAAGCACGAAGAAAAATTGTTGATAGCACACCTAGATCCCAAGTTTACCTACCTGTAAAATTTAATCTTTTTTCTTATTGTACGATATTACAGATACAATGAAAATATAGTCAAATTTTTAATGGTTCGCCTTAACTAACAATCACTCAATTTTCACACGAACCATAAAATTGGCGGAGGGGCTGAAAATTTTATTCTGCCTGGGGGCGGCAAAAAGTTAAATCCGGCCCAGCATCAGTAATTTCTTCGCAATTAGGAACCCATTTCAAATGTTTCTAACAACTAATATTTTATTTTTTTGTCTATTTTTCTTCAGAACTTTTCGAACATCGTTGTAAGTTATCAGCAAGACATTTTTATCTAACATCACAACATAAGTATGATCTTTCAACATGCAATTTTCGGGTAGAAGTTACGAGGCGCGAATTGAAGGGGGTATTGGAGAACAGAACCCCCAAATATTTTCGCCAACGAAAAATTCGCCGAATTTGATTATTTTTATCGACAATTTCAACATTTAAGCTCCGAAAAATAAGATAAAAATAAACAAAAATGATTAAGATGTTCAGAGTTTCGGACTCGTTCGTCGTTTCCGACTTAATAATTTTGCCGACAATGCAATGCTGAATTATCACTAATTTATCAAGTAGAAAGCAATAATTCATTTCTTCTAATTTTTCCATACTCAGCTTCTTAAAATATCGTTCGATTTATTCTTCATAATGACGTCGTTAAGGACATAGGAGGATAAGAATGGTGAATCTGGTCTGGAGCTCAATTTCGATGAAATTTGGGTGGTAGGTAGATAAGCACCCTTTAGAAACTTCCATTGCCAAAGTTTCAGACCCCCGCCCCTCATTTTTGAGAAATTAATTTTTAATTGAAAAACCAATTCGAATTTTTCTTTTACGCAATATGTAGTTGACTGATTTTATTGAAAATTTAGTATGTTGTACTGTTTCATAGGGGTTCTCTTGGAAAAAATCAGCAACCCCAAAATGATTCTACCCCCACTAAAAACCGTTTTTTAACTTTATTTAATTTTTTTACCATGATAATGCTTTAGCACAATTATGAAATTGATATTTTTAGATGTCCCCTTGACCCCCGAACTACGTGGAATTTTTCAGATTTTTCACTCGAGTACGCCATGTTGAAAAATGGCTAAAATTGATAATGGTTCCAAAAAAATATCATTAAATATAAGAAAATCAACTTTATAGGTCTACCGGTAGCTTTTGAAAACAAGAAGAACTGTTTAGTTTTCATCATTTAAATTGAGCCACACATCTATTCGATTGTTATTTTAATGTATCTTTTAAAAAAATCTATGTAATCGTTAATTTGTTATGGGTAAACAGATATTATTATTCTCCCTTTATTGTTTTTTCCTTTGCACACAAATACTCAATAAATTGCCGATTGCAGTGATATAATATAAAAAACTGAGTATGCAAAAACTATCATCTGAACGCTACTGAGTCGGTAAAATTAAGGGTATTCCACCTCCCAATACATCACCCCAGTTTCGCCCCTGGAAGTTACTATTCCAAATTGAATTTTTCTCTTAAGGGTCGTTTTCACGGTGATAGTTCTATCGCGATAGTTGCTATCGTGACATTACTATCATGTAACTATCACGTGTAAACACTCGTGAGAGTTCCCTATTACCTATGCGACAGCACTATCGTACTATCGCAGCATGCATGCGATAGTGCGATAGTATTTTCTGAAATTATAATTTTTTAGCTGAGTTTTCAACTTATTAATGCTACATTAATTTGTCAAAACTCGAATTTTATAATTTTTGAGGGTATATGGGGAAAACCCCTACTTCTGGGATTTATCCCACCCACTCCAATTATACAAATCGGGAGAAAAGGGATGTGGCAAAGGCCACTCTCAAGGAAAATTTCTATTTGAGGATGTAAAAATATTAAGAAGTAAAATCCGTAGTGTGCGGTAGGTATAACTTAATAATATCGATGTTCTTTACGATCTGTTCATCATGAACTATACAATTTCCTTTTTTTTCTCTCATTAGTTGCACCTCTTATCAAAATTTGATGGTCTTAATAGCGTAATAGTAGATATGTCGTGTAAACAACCACTGTCATGTTAAGTAACTATCGCAGTTTTCTTATGATAGTACTATTGCGATAGAACTATCACCGTGAAAACGACCCTTTAGGAATTTTTGAATGGTACGTTAGTAAAAGAAAAATCGAGTTGGGTTATTACTTTTCGGGTTTTATGCTTCATTCACTGTCTGGACTTGGAAGTTCACTTGATACATACTCGCGATTAAGGCAGGTCAAGTTTACAGGGGAGGAGGGATTTTTGAGAGATTCACTTCTCAACAATATCATTATAAAAATGCGTAAGAATACCCTGAGAATATATGTATTCGACGGATTTGCTCATTGATTACCAGACTTTTTATTCATTTTTAAACTTATTTTGTTGACAGTTGCATCTGGGATTTTGGTGCACTCTTTGAATGTTGAACAGAGTATGGGAAAGTATTGTGGACATGTTCCAATGCTTATGGGTGAGTACGATTAACCGCAAGTATTACATAGTTAGTCTCCGGTTGATGAAACCTGCATTGTTAAACTATCCAACATTTGAAGCATGATTTTCAAGTTATTTGATGAAATGAAGTGAAGGGTGGGTGTGTGCGTGAATTTTTTTAAAATTAGCTGCGTAAAGGTAAGTAATAAGTTGATCAAATTCCATTATTTTTTTATTATTTTTTTTAAAGCGAAGCGGGCAAGGTCATAATAAATGCTAATCAACCTCAAAAGAGGGTCATAGAAATTTCCGCTCCAACTCAATTTTTAGACTCTCCAAAATGAAGTAAAAGTGCCGAAATTTTCAAATTTTCAAATGAACCAATTTTTGGGCAATTAAACATTTTTCATGTTTCAAAGTCATACTTGTCATTTAAAGAATGAGAAAATGTTAGTTGCTCTTTTTCTCCTAAATACCGATTTTTTTCTACAATTTATGACTAATTTGTGAGTGTATTTAAGTTGCGTTTCTTCAATTTTTCTTAATAAAAAAATTTTTTAAATTCGACTAAAAACGTATTTACACTTCTTGAATAAAAGGGTTGATAACGCCAATGACACTGAATGGAGCATAAAATTACGCATCGAAAACAAGATGCTCTCATACATTTTAATGATTTAGCAAGGAGCTAAGACATTTTAAAAATTATGTGTTCGAGGTTTTTGAAGAAGATACTGTTAAAATTCTTATATAAATTTATTTTATCGAAATGACAATGTTTTGAATAGAGCATAAAATTATGTATTGAAAACAGTAAGCCCCAGTCTTTTATAATAATTTGGGCAAGAGCTAAAAATCTTTAAAATTCGGAAAGTATGGCATTTACATTTTTTTGAAGAAAATACTGAAAAAATTCTAAATCAGATTTATAGTATGTATTTGAACAACAATTGCGGCATTATATGGAGCATGAAATCATACATCGAAAATAATAAGTCCCAAGTGATTTTAGATTTGTGTTGTTTGATTTTTTTCCCCTTTTTATGAAGAAATATCAATAAAATTCTATTTAATTTTTTGCTATGATACGGCTACTACGGCATTGAACAGAGCTTAAAATTATTCGCAGGAAAAAAAGCCCCCGCCTTATTTTGTTGATCTAGAAGTGAGTCCGAAATTTTCTAATCTTGGACAGTTCATGTTTTTCTTCACTACCTATTCAAAAACACATGCGCACATGTAAACTACTTTATTCAAATTTTGAAAATTTCTAGCTCCTCTCCCAACCAATAAGACAGATTGAGGTTTGTTTTTTTCGATGCATAATTTTATAGTTTATTTAACTGTGTGATCATTATATTGATTCAGAAAGTGTAATAAGACCTAAATCGAGATTTTTTGTTTATTTTTTTTCATTATGATAAAACGGTAAAAATGGGGTTAAGACGCTCATAAATCCGTCATTAATTGTTAAATCTATAGTTTTTGAGATTCTAAATTCTATTTTTCAAACGCATGCGCCATCTCCATCTGAGCGAAAGAAGTGTTTTCTTTATTTTTGAAAAAGTACAGAGCCCATTACAACTATTCTTGATCCTGCTTAGAATCAAGCACTGTTGTTAATTTACAAAAATTATGTAATTTGGGTGCTTACTTAAATACAGAAGGCAATTTTCTACGTAACTGAGGAAGTATTTTTCATTTGCAATACAATTGGAATTTTTTGCTCCACCTCCCTTCCCTTGTGATTCGATGATCACTGCTTGAACTTATTCAACAAGAAATGTATTACTTCAGTACGTTGTTTGTGAAATTTAAAAAGTATGAAGGAACCAATTTCAAACGTTTTTAACAACTAATCTTCTCTTTTTGTTGTTGTTTTTTTTCAGCGTATATTTCTTATGATGGTTAGTTATCAGAAAAATATTTGCGTTTAATTTTATAAGAAAGAACGAACAAATGTTAGAATATTGTTTTGTTCGTACCTATTCAAGAGCAGAGACGGGCCGAGCCTTGGCACTCTGGGGGGGGGGAGAGGTGAAAAACTACAAATGCCGGCTAGTATTTTCAATTTTCCGACTACGATTGATTAATTTGTAATTTGATATACGAGCAATATCACATTTATATTTACCTACGAACTCAAAGAACAAAGAGAAGCAATTAAAAAAATCAAAGAAGCCATGGATATTTCTGCATCATTTTGAATTTTGGTGAATAAAAACGAACGTTGAATTTTTTGAATTATTATAAATTATAAATCATTAATTTGGGATGATGGCTTTAAACTACTACACACATTACACCCTTCAAAGTCACGAAGTAATTTCTTAAGATGATGCAAAAATCAAAAAAGAACAAAAATGTTTTTTAAATGCAAAACTAAAAATATAAAGAATATCTAAAACTTGATTTTTTTTTAAATTAAAAAAAAAAACGAAAGGAAATTCAATAATTAAAGAAAACGTTGATGAGAAAATGGATAAACTTAAAAAGGTCCATATTACAAAACAACATAATAAAATAGAAAAATTTTCATAAATAAAAAAAATCCAAAAATTAGAAAGCAAAGAAGTTGGGAAGTCTAAAAACTAAATAATAATATTGTTAAAAATGAAAAATTCCGAAAACTAAAAAATGCAACAATGAAAGATATTATGAAAAAAAGAAAAAAATTATAAGATGAAAACAAATGTACAAAAATGAAGTAATGTTTCAAACTGAAAATAATTGCTAAAATACCGCTTGATTGGAGCACCCAAAGCGCAAAAATCTTTCCCTCATATAAATAAATTACGAATTTAAATGGTATTAACAAGAATAAATGGAATATAAAAAATTATTTAATGCTTAAAATGATCTATTAATAAAAGAGGTTAGGACGTATGTCTGAAGGTTCCAAGTCTGAAAGTTTGAACGTTGGAAAAAATAATAAATAAATTAAACGTAACCAAACAACTTTGAGGTAAGGAATGTAAGTCTGAAAGTTTAAACGGTGGAAAAAATAATTAATAAATTAACCTTAACCAAATATATTAAAAAAAAAAATTGGAAAAAAAACTTGACGAAAAAATCGTAAAACCGAACTGGCAGAGGAAGGGTTCGAACACACAATCTTCATCACTACATGTCGCTATTCTCACCACTCAGCCACGGGTTGCTTGGCACCACGTCGCAAAATTTCCAAATACATATTGTGTTGCATGCAAACCTATAGGTATAGGTAATTCGTGTCAACCTTATCAACCTTATTAGCGCAGAATCCGGCGAACATGTTCTTCAGGTGTTGACAAAGCGTCTGTGCACCAGTAATTGGTTGCGCGTCCACTTTGGTGTCATGTTATGGCACATCCACTGTCGGGACCAATTTTGCTGCATTACTGCTTGCTTTCTAAGAACGCTGAGTAAGAGTGTAGGCGTAAACTGACGGTCACGTACCCATATTCAGTTGAAACATGTAAGATTTTATATGCTCGTTCGGGGTCGAGAAATATAAATCGTTGAGCTGTCAATTGTTTTCGTGTATTGAAGATGGATTCGCATGTGAAAAGCATAATGGTGGAAAAGGAATATCAGCTAGTTGAAGATAGAACAATAGGGATGAAAGTATGGAACTCGTTCGAATTGGATACATAAGTAAATGGTTGGTGCTAAATTAATAATAATATCTTAAATAACTGCACGTCTCAACATTTGTCTAATACCACAACATAAATATGACTTTTATGCACTCTTGTTGGATCTATTAAGAGTATTTGGAATAAGTTACGCAAAGAAATATTTTGCATAGAAAATATTATGCAATGAACATTTCAACTTATTGTTACAGTAATTTCTTAGCAATTAAGAACCTATTAACTAATCTTCTGTTCTTTGTTTCTGTTTGTTTTTTTTTTCAGTGGGTATATTCACGAGTAAGTTATTAGCAAGATATTTGTTTAACATCACATCATAAGTATGACCTTTCAACATGCAATTTTCGCATACGAATTTTTCTTCTGGGGAATTTTTGAATCGTATAAAATACATAAATCCTTCCGCCAATGAAAGTAAAATCGAGTCTGGGCTTAGAGGTTCCTTTGATGCATACTCGCAATTATGGACATGTAGAGTTTAAAGGGAGGGAGGGATTTTTAAGAAATTTACCTCTCAAGAATATCATAAAAAAGTGCATAAGGGTATTCTGATTATCTATTCCCTAGATAGATTTGCTCACTTATTACTTCAATTTTGTATTCATTTTTAAAGTAATTTTGTTAATAGCTGTTATATCTCCGCTTTCGGACCACGATCCACGTACCAAACTTGTAGAAGGTGAGTACAACTAAATGCTAGCATCAATACGCAGCTAGTCTTTCACATAGATACGACCTATATAAGGTAACCTGTAGGCTGTACCAATTGCATACCAAGTGGCTAAGTATGTCAATAGGTTTCTTTTTCTATAACTATTAACTCTGGTTGATTTATAGGAAAAAAAATTTTGTACCCGAACCTGTGTTGTTAAAATAATAAATACCGGCAATGTTACATATTATGACTATCCAAAATTTGAGGCATCATTAAGCTTCTCATGCCAAATTTGAAATCTTAACTCCAAAATGGGGAAGAGGAGAAACAAAATTAGCATACAGGCAGAAAGATGAACCTTAATTACCTAAATTACTTTTAAAAACATTTTCATCACTAATTTTTTTTATTTTTAGAATTCTGTAAAAACTTACTTGAAGGTAGGAATGAACATAACAATGAAGGCACCAGTAAAGATAGCGATAAAGGTAAATTTCTTAAACGTGAAATGTCATTTGCTATTTGCTCACTTGGTATAGATACGGTGACGGATTTAACGGTCGGTAAATGAGCAATTGCTGACTAGACACGAACCGAGGTGGCGGGCCCAAGGCTAGAAGGGCTTTCTGAATAATTAGTATATATCTGCGGCGGAAAAAAAGGCAAGACTAGATTTTAAAAGTGATTAATTGTAATGTAGGTACTTCCCTGATCGTTTTTTTTTGTAGCATTGGTGCATAGATTTTTTCGGTAGGTACTACGTTGTTTTTTTTCTGTGATAGCAATGTATGTGTTTCTGCTTTCCGTTGCAACGAGCGAAGAAAAAACCAAAAAAGCTCGTTCGCCCATTTGCTGACTCCTGACTGGACCTTTCCCATTAAATACGCCAGGTAGCTTGCAGACATGAAAAATGATTGAGGCAAAAAGAATCTAATGATAAATCTTACAAATTTCAAAGCCTACGAATTGAAATAAAGCAATAGGGATTTGCTCATTTGTCGATCGTTAAATCCGCCGCTGCATGTTAGCTTCTGAGCGAGTGTTATGCTTCTTGGTCTCGAAAGTGCAATGCAGTACATACGAGTAGTTTTTGAATTGTAAAATATTTTTTATAACTCTAGATGCAAAGAACAACATAACAACATTGATTTCAAGGAGCAAATAAGTACCTATTTATTTCTCTGCGACTTTTTACTGGGAGTGAAAAAACTGTTAGCAGGAGGAAAAAAAGTGAAGCGGAAGTGAAAATTGTACTCTAGTGAAATTTTCACTCCCGCTATACAGTCGTAGAGAAACAACTACTTTGTCCCTTGAAAATAATATTTTTATGTTGTTCTTTTGGACAGCGTTATAAACTGAAGATACTAGAGTGTCTTAAAAGCGGACTTTACTAATTATACCATTTTGAAGAATGTTATTAGAATAATTTATTTTTTTATTAGAATAAAAATTTTTTATAAAATTCATAAGTTCTACCAACTCCACTTATCCTAAATTTTATCAAGTATCCCACAAAGCATGAACTCACGTGATTTATCTTCTTATAACCCAAAACTTGGATCGTGTGAGGTCAGGTCATTTTACGTGCAACAGCTCTAAGAAAACAACAATATTTCAGATATCACATTGTACATCCTCACGTTCGACATGCTTTCTAGGATGGCCAACTCTTCTTCTTATTCTCCTTCTTCGGTTCGGAGGCTGACTATACTCATTTTTAAAATTCATATTTTAAATTGTAAATTAAAATTACATGACTTCACGTCACCTCATGCTCAATCGACTTCGAAAATCAATAAACTCTAGAAATCTACTCAATCTACCACTCCTCAAAATTTCGAGTCAATCTGTCAAGTTTTACTCTAGTTACAGCGAGAGAACGAACGTTTACAAAAAACCTGACCTCATGTTAAATCATTCCTCCTCAAGTTGAAAAACTAATAATCGCTGAAAGTCTGCGTACTCTACCTATCCTCCCAATTTGGTGTCGATCGGTTTCGACTCAAGCCCCGTCACGTCGCATCACGTAAAATCACATCCACTCACGTCTAAGAAACACTTGATTCCAAGATTACTACGCCTACTCTTTCAGCCATCGGCACCACATTCTGATAAATTTTTGATACAAAATGGAAAAACCATGACCTTACGTTTCATTGAATCATCTCACATTCCGATAAATTAGATATCTGACCATTTATAACGCTCAACCATTCCTTCTTGCAATCATGCAGGAACCAAAAAACTCTAATCATGCCTCCTCACGCCACGTCACGCCTGATCACACACAAAAACTAATTAGCTCTAAAATATCACTATCCTTACCCTTCCACCAACTTTGAACTCGATCTGTCAAGTATTATTCGAGTTATCGGGGAGAATGGAAAAACTTTAACGAATGCCTCCTCACACAAAATTCACGTCCGATCACCTCATAAAACTAATAATCTCTCAAACTATTCTACCCTCACCTTCTTTTATCTTTTAATCATTCCGTTCAATTTTTCCCGACTTATCGCGAGAACACAAAAAAGCTCAACTCACGCTTTCTCACGCCAACCATGTCCCATCATGCTCACACATTAAGCTTTAATGATCACTAACCTTATCCTTCTTCCATTTTTCAATTCAATCTACCAACTTTTATCTTAGTTATTGCGCCAGAACCAAAAAAAACCTCAACTCACGCCTCCTCCCGTCCGATCACGTCCAAAAACTAATCAGCTTCAGAGTACCACTACCCCTACTCTTCTTCCAACTTTCAACTCGATCCGTCACTTTTATTCAGTGTTGTAGGAACGAACATAGGTCTGTTCTTGTTCCTGTTCTCGTTCCTGGAAAGACCTAGTCATTTGATCCTGTTCCTAACTCGTTCTTATTCTCAATGTTTCAACTGTTCTCGTTCCGTTCTTTGTTCTTTTAATTCTTTACAATGTTGCTCTCGTTCTGTTCTTTGTTCTTTCAATCCTTTATAGTCTCGTTCTTGTTCGTTCTGTTCTCGTTCTTCAACTTTTCTTTTGTTCTTTCTTTCTTTCTTTTTTTTGATAAAGTGTTTACAGTTAATGTTGTTGTTGAAATTGAAAATTAATTAATTGAAGCTAATAATTAAAAAAAAAAAAAAAAATACTTATATGGGTATGTGTAGCACTTGACCGAAGGATAAATTTCTTATTTTCTCATTCCCTTTATGATATCTATTAATTTTATAATAAATCATGAACTTTCAAAAGAACGAAGAACAACAAAAAATTACATCGTTCTTGTTCTTGTTTTTGTATCTCAACTTTGTTCATTAGTTGGTTCTCGTTTTGTTCTTTGATGTTTCAGTTTGAAAATATTCTGTTCTCGTTCTGTTCTCTGTTCTTCAGATATATCACTCTTATGTTCTCGTTCTTGGTCCTGTTCCTCAGGAACAATAAAAATTCTCCGTTCTTGTTGTTCTTCGTTCTCGTTCTTTGGTTTGTTCCTACAACACTGCTTTTACTCATGTTATCGCGCGAGAACCAAAAAACCTTGACACACGCCTCCTCTCGCCAACTCACGTCCGATTACATCCAAAAATTAATCAGCTCGAGAACTGAACTACCCCAACCCTTCGTTCGAATTTGGTTTCGATACGATCATTTCTACTCGAGTTTTTGCGCGAGAACGCAAAGAAAAAAAATAAAGAGAGAAAAAAGAAACAAACAAACAAACTAACAAACTGAGTGAGCGCAATAGCGGATTTACTTGAAAAGTAAAGTTCCCTAAAAATAGTATACTAAGCAACTCTGTGAGCAAATTATGTAAATATCACGAATGCTGCTGGGTGCGTTTAGGTTTTTTTTGAACGGCGTTCGTTCGCATTCAATGAAATTCTCAAATTTGACGTTCACGTTCCGTTCCATTCATTGGCCAAAAAATTCCGTTCCGTGCAGCGTTCCGTTCACTTATTTCAAAAATCTTACACGTCCCGTTCCCGTTCATGAACGCTTCGTGAATAGACGATTAATCTGTGGGTCAGGATTCTTGACCCACTGATAGTGAATACCACAACACAAAACTTAAGAAAGAGGAAGTGAAGAAATAGAAAATTGAGAGAAAAAAAACCTAAAAAGACAAGTTTCTTCTTGAACGATAAATGTACAAGTTGCAATGAGTGTTCCGACTCTAATGCATGTAATGTTTCACCGCAGTTTTCCTACACGTAACTCGGTCCATCTAGTATATAGTCAAAGCTTTGCTCCCTCGTTGCGTAATATGCCATAACTTGTTTATTATCGTATTTAGTTCTGTCGGTTTTGTTTTGTGAGAGCCAGACACTAGGTAATGTATTTTCGTCTTCGCGAAAAATCATCAGAAATAGTGATCCCTAGTTTCTCTTCATAGCTGATTAAGAACAAAGTACACAAAGCAAAATTTCCAAAATCGATTATTGTTTTACTGACACACTATGTTAACGGGCTGATGAAAATAAACCCAAAATGTGAAGAATGTATTTTCGAGAGGACGTTTATCAACTTTTTCTGAAGAATTATCGCGATATTAGTTTTAACTGAACTGAACTAGTCAGTGGATCAAACGTTCCATCGTTCCGCTTGCTAACCGTGACATTTTGGAAAGCTGAAAGGTGGGAAATGTCGATTCAGTAACTGGTACTGATATTGACCAAATTTATGTATCTGAGCCAGCGGCAAAGCTATTGACTCGTACGTATTCCAAAAGGTGATCAATGATTGTGCGAATTTAGGTGTCATTGGACGATGATTGTACGATCGTATCTATAGTGGAAATTTTTCAGTTGCCTGAAATGGGGTAATGAATAATGGCGGTAATACTGATTGATATTACCAATAGGATTTTTTAGACGCTTGAGTTCGCGATTTGTTTTATTTGTAATATTTATTCTTGACACTTATATAACATTGTCATATTCATTCCTTTTTAAATTCAAAGAAACAGCCTTACAACAAAAGTCTTTTCAATCGCTTCGTGAAAAGATGCTTTTTGATCCAAAGAATATATTTAATAAATATGTACAAAAAGGCAAGAATAGGAAGTCATGGAAACCAGTTATACTTAGCACAGATAATGAATTATTCGTATATGGTGAGTACTCTATACCTATATAACCTCATCTAGTATTTTGCATGATAAGAAACGTATTGGCACTTTCCACACTGTCGCTAAAGCGCGCTGTTATACCATGCGTCTAAGTGATTCGGGTACAATCAGCGAAGAAATCACTTTTGCAATTATTTAAAAAATGTTTTCTCAAATGCAAAGAAATTGTGATGTAGTTGAAATGAGTTCATCTGTCTTTTGGAATAAAGGATCTCTCCTGATAAGATAATGAAAACGGCCCTTGACCCAAATTCGGTCACAAGTGGTCCTAAATGTTGCCCTCGATCAAAAAACTCACCAAAAAAAATTTTTATACGAAAAAAATTATAAGACCCTTAGTGCTAGCATCACACAACTAATAAAACCCACTATATACATTCACATATTCAATTACGTAATTACCATGTTCTAATCATTTAGGACTTTGCGATACCTCGAGCTGGGTCAATTTCAAAAACTTAAAAAGTAGGTATACATAATAACATTAATTCAACATTGTACTACGTTGACCAAAAACTTTCATCATAGCATATTTAATTTGTTAGCTAAATTTTAAACTTAAAAATTAAAGTTATTATTTCTTTATTTTTTTTCTCAGATGAAGTAACAAAATATGGTAAGAATTAGACGGAGTTGGACGTGAAGTTGTACTTGGATACTGAAATTTCACAATTTCTCTTCATGGTAGTGTCCTCCTTCAGTTTTTTTCTTTCAAATATGATTTTTTTCCATTTCTACAGATCGCTTTGACTGCATTCGAACAAATGCAAGTAATTTCGTTAGGAAAGTCAAAAAATTTGTAACAGCAGATACAAATACACACCTTTTCGGAGGTGAGTATTTTTTTTTTCATATGTTATGTACTTCGATATTACACGCATTAAGCCAGAAGGAAGTAAACCTAAAGGCTACTACACGTAATAAGTGGATTTTATTACCTAAATATATATCCATCTATGTCTTATATACTGTCTTCTATATGTTACTAAGCAGACTGGCAAGTATTGGCGACAGAAACTTTTTATGGGGTGGGGAGGGAGGAAGCTTTTTGCGTGTAGGAGATGGAATAATTTGTGATTATATTTCAAATAGGTATTATCAAAAAATAAATAAATAAATAAATGAATAAATGAAAAACACATTAATAACAGTTTCGAAACTGTTGTAAAAATTTTAAAAATAATAACAAACTTATCAGGAAATAATTTGTAATAGATATCTACCTTCAGTATAAGGACGTGACGTAGAAGAATTTTTTTATAGACACGACCAAAAACAGAATAATAAAAAAATGTTTACTTTTTGGCACATTGCATTTTTTAAAATTAAGAGTCAAAATATTGGTATTATACTAATATACAAATACGTTTCGATTTTAACACCGTGCAAACTGCGAGAGACATTTTTTACAGTTTTTAAAGCATAATAGTAATTTAGTTGAACATTCAAATCTTGGCTACGCAATCACCTACTTTCATTTCCCGAAGACTTAATTACGAATAAATCCCAATAACTAGTACTCAGGCGATTAAAAAAATGAAAAATAAACAAACATTTGAATAAGAACAATAATAATTTAACTTAATTTGTTCATTTTTAAACAAAAAATGAATGTTTTCCAAAAATTTTAACCCATTATTCATTTTTTTTTTTTTTTTTATCAACTCCTCCTTAATTTCGTTACTTCCAATTCTGTCAACTTTTATCTTGGTGGGAATTGTAAATGGCATAACTATTCAATCTTTTTTTAAATACAAGCTATTCTTGAATAGTTTTTCGGTCATCGAAGTAGGTATACCGAAGCTCATTTCTGGCCTCACAGAAGTGGCATGGAATATTACGCGTTTTTTTTTGTTTTGTTTTTTTTTTTTTAAATAACACAAGTTGCGAAAAATTCACTTATTCGTTTCATTCTTGGGTGACATTATGAAAATTTTTGAATTCTATTAGGCTTTCTCCTGGCGAACATAACATTTTATCCTTCGATAAAATGAAAACGATTTTTGTATCAGAAAATATTTTTTTTTTGGTCACTTGATCATTCTTCTAAAAATGAAATATTCACAATAGCAAAATTTACTACTAATACACGTATACCTTTGAAGCGGTCTTCATTCTCACCATCCTAGGTGCCCACTACCCATTTCTAATTGTCAATTTTTATCATTTTATGCAGATTGTGTGGAAAAGGAAATGTTTTGTAAGTATAAACACTTATAGGTATTTGAAAATTGTACGTAGTTATAGATAAATTACCTATTTATGAGTTTTCCGTCTTACCGACCTATCGAAGGGTTAGTAGAATATACCAATAATATAGGTGTGGTATCGACTATCCATGATGAATTGACCTAAAAAAATGTATCAAACCTAACTCAACTATAATGCTCACAAATATTCTGTCCATACAGCAATAGAAGAAATAACAAGTTTTGGTATTGAAACATATTTAAAGGAATTCGACAAACGTTACCTCGACCACATTTTGAATATTATTCGGAATGGAGACCCAGAAGATACTGAAACTAAAATTAAGAATGAAAGAAAAACATTCATCGGTATTTTCAACTTACTAATTTCTAGCAGTCGTTTTAGAGGAAAAAATGAAAGATTAAACTAATGTATTATATGTTTTAGAACTCTACAATAACTACAAAATAGGCCTGAAATGGTCATGTATGACCGGTGAGTGATATATTACATGTATTTTTTCCCTCGTTTTTATAATTTGTAGGTGAATAGGTATCATACTGTAGGTTTTTCTACCTGATAAGTTCAATATTTTCTCTATTATTTTGTAGAAGATAAAGATGATATTCCCTTTCATGGTAAGTTGTTCATTTTGTAATATATAAGTACGTATAAATGCCTCGAATGTCTTTACTTATACTGTGTAGGGCGTTGAGTCATCAACAATCAGCGCAAAATGTGAACTTTGGAAACATTAATGTATATAGTTTCTTTGAACCAAAATTATAAAATAATTTGGAAATTAACTGCTTATACGTTTTAATAAACTTAATCATCATTAAATTCATTTCATAATTATAGCTGAGTCACTCATTTTTGAGTTGGTCGTTGATAAATTAATGATCCTCATAGTATAATATACATATACAAACGAAAAGCGAACAAGAAACAGTCAAACAACATTATTTTGTAGATTGGGTGGAAACGCGTTCAATTTTGTACATGCCTTCAGAACGTATCATGAGTTACCTTGAGGAATTCGCAAATGGCGATGCTAAAAATGATGAGATTGATGAACTTTACCAAAAGATTACTGAAAAGATTGGAAAAGATTTGAAATAAGTAAACTAAAAGAAAATTGCTCGAAAATAAGCATAAGAATTTATCATTTAATAGCGTAATTCAATATAATGTACGTATAAGTGCAGTGCAAACCTGTAATTAACTTTTTATTAAATTAAAAATTTAAACAAAAATTAATTTTATTTTTAAATTAATAATTTTTTTTATTGAATCTAATTTATTATAATATTTTATAATTATATTTTAAAATTTATTTATATTTTATTTAATTTAGTTCATTAAATTATTAATTAATTTATTAAGAGGGCGATAGCACATTATTCTCTCGAATTGATCAAGACATTCAAGTCTTATAATGCTCCTTTATGGATATATACAGAGAGATGAAAATTTGAGGAATGGAATAACTGGCTAACGTGCTTGATCATTGCAGGTACCTATTCAGTAGACAAAATAAAGATGAAAGTATGTCTCCTAAGTACGCTTTTCAACTGCTCATGAACATTCTCTGTTTGACTGTTTTACTTACGACTTATGAGTCTATAGATACTTATACATCGTCCCCGGTAGCTTCGCAGCCCAACCCCTAGCAATCCTCGTTTTGCTCGAATTGCCTTCCCGCCTCTTCGAGGCTAGACATACCTTCCCCTAAATAGTTGATGATTAAGTTTTTCTGAATAAAAAAGGTATTATTGATAATAACTCAACTACTTGTGTAAAAAAAATGATTTTGATAATAGTTCTTCAAAAATTGAGTAGGCTGTGCACAAAGAATTTTTTTCAAACTTACTGTTAGAAGTTGATACACAAAAGATTTGAAGACCCCACCTATTCAATAAATAACGTTTAGAATGCTTGGAAAACTAAATAATTGAGTTTTTATATACTTTTAATCGGCATCACTGTTGCATTTATGCCTTCAGATATTTCCAACCACTCTAAATTCAATCTCCATTAGATGATGGAGACATTTTCAAAATCAAGAATAAATAATGTTATTGAGTGAAACTATTTTGCGATAATATAGGTATATCCTTTTATGTCCATAAAGCACGTTTTTCATTAACATGTGAGTGAACTTCGACCAACAAAAAAGTGCATGTGCAGTGGTAATCATTATAGTATAAGTACTATTACATACATAATATACCCATAGACTTGTAGGTACAACAGTCCAACAAAGGTTGCTCATACGTAATTTAAAAACACCGCCTGGAGATGTACTTCATCTTTGTTTCTATTGTACTCGTATGGTTAGCACTCCATTATCTGCCAGTTTCCATACTACACCTTAAAATCTCGTCCAGGGATGTACGGAAAGAGGAAGGGAGGGGGGAGTTTCCCCCCTTTGATTTTGGAAAGTTGGTAAATTTGGAGTTTTAGCGTAAAGTTGGTAAATTTGACCACTTGCGCAGTATTTAAATTTAACAAGACTGTAACATATTTTTTCGTGGAGCAAAAAAAAAAAAAAAAAGGTAATTTCATGGTTCATGGTATTAGTTGGCAATTTTTGGTTTTCTCCCCCCCCCCTGAAGAAGGTCTTCGGTACGCCCCTGATCTCGTCTCTCTCTATATGTATATATATTACATATATCCATGGAACGAAGGATAGGTTTTTTAGGTTTATTTTTATTTATACTAGCGTCTTTAATTACCAAGACTATTACGTCACTTTTATGTTTATACGTATTTTATTCATTAGTTTCGTTTTATTAAGGAATTTAAGATTTTTGTCCAGAATAAGTCAGGAGCATTTGTTGTAGCTGTCTCTTTTAGTTGTATTTGGGTTTTTTTCTCATATTTTTCAAGACAAGTTTTTTCATTACTTTATATTCGAATTATAAGAACATATGTATATGATTTAGGGTATGCATTTATTTAAGCAATTAATATTATTGAAATTGGAAGATAGGCATCTGGGTATATATATTTATACTTTTTATGTCATCAAGTTATTTTATTAAGTTGTATTCGAATTATAAGATGATATATATATATAACTGCGGTGCCCGTTTTTAACGTTGTGGTGCCCGAATCGGGCGCCACAAGGTTTTTACGCTAAAAACTATCAGAAAATGATCGTCTCACCCCTCTGGGTACACAGCTGAAGTTTTAGGGGTGGGCACCACAATGACTATATTTTATATATTAAAAATTTAACCCCTTATAAACACTGTGGTTTATGGTATATATACCTTGTGGTGCCCGATATGGAATCCTCAGAAGACACTTTCTTTGTGGTGCCCGGCATATGGCTGGGCGCCTCATAGTTCAAAATATACAAGGGCACCGCAAGATATTGAATACGTGTATTCATGTATTTAAGAAATTAATTTATGAAGTTTGAATGAATATTTTTTAAATAAATTTATTTTAATAAGTGATATTCAAGTGGAATTGTAAGATAATTATGTAAAAAAGGAGTATGTACCTATATTTAAGCAATTAATTTATGAAATTTATTAGTTAATAAGATACCTATGATGATGCACTAATCTTATTAGGTAGCATCTATCAAAATGTATGTATTATTGAAAAGAATTATTACTATAGTTACGTTTTATTAATATATTATAAATGATTTTAAAATGCTAACGATTCTTTTATTGCATGAGCTGTTATAGAATAAGTTGAGGAAAATGTTAAAACTGTCGCTAAATACTTGGTTCTGTCTCTTTTACATTTGACCTCATAATTTGAGTAAGCACGGAAGCTATTATTTTATTTCCAGTCATCAAACATTAAAGACTTTTTTTTTTAATTTTGATTACAATTAAAATTCAATTACTGATGGAAAAACCAATAAACGAGAGAGAAAGTGATGACATCTAATATTCCTCGAAATCGCATTTGCGATCAGTGTTCTGAAACCAAGGATGTAAAGGGAGAGGGGAAGAGGGCGCAGACTGCCCGCACTTCCAGGTTCATGCGAGGACTCGGAAATAAAAATTTTAGCGAATATGTTATTTTAATACTTTTACGACCTAGCCCACCTGTGGATGGGGGCAGGCTGCAGTGTTCTTATTTCTCATACATATCAAATATATTCGTGTTCAAATAAAAAATTCGTGTTTGCCAACAAATTATACTCACGTGTTCTCCAAAATTGTGTACACTACCAACGAACAATATGTTACAACGCATGAAACATCGTCTCAAATGTTTTGAAAGGGTATAGCGGAGAGTGGGGAGCATTGAGACCCTTTTTGGAAAACTGGTATAAAATGACGAAAAATTACTACAGAAAGCTTCGAACGATTTCAACGTATAGTTTGAAGCGGTCGGACTGCCCGGCCTCGGAGCTTTTAGGTTTTCAACACTTGGCAACAGTGAGTCGAAACGCGATAACGTTTGTATAGAGTATTTATAATGACTGGTCTAGGTTCTAATTGGTCATACATCACGCCTGTAACAACTAATCAGCAAGTTGGAATGTTATAAATTTACCTTGACCAACTCATAAAATAAAAACACAAATCAGCTGATGATTCAAATCACAAACGAATTTTAGTCGTTCACTGAAAACTGAACGATATTATTTAGGAAGATAGAAATGAAACTACCTACATTTTATCACATTCTAGCGTTATAATTGGTCATTACGCACGTAACATATGGCCAATTAGAACCTAGACCAGTCATTATAAATACTCTATAATGTACCGGATGGTCGAGAGAATCAGTGTTACTAGATTGGGCGATTTATCGCCAATTGGGCTGTTCGAGGTACTCGTTTGGCTACTAAAAATTGGCATCGGCGATTGATCGCAAATTGGGCGATTTCAGATTCTCTTTTTTTTTTTTAATTTCATCTATTTTTATATTAAAAATTTCAAATGTCTCATACATTGCCCAAAATAAATAATCGTCGTTTTGTCGCCTTATCATTCGTCTGTAAAACACGTGTTACATACCAATAAACGTTAAAATATCAGAGGTGTCACGATTCTCGATTAATCGCGGGATGCCAATCATCGTTAAAAAAAACGTAAGCAGCCAAGCCGCATTACTGGAGCTGAGTTTTTAACTGAAGCTTGTTTTGATTTACTAATAACCTTGCTTAACCGTTCATGACTATAGGTCACACCCAATGCCAAGTCTGAAAACCCCTACCCTATCCTTTCCAAAAACACTTAAGAAGTTGAATTTGGCACAAATGTAGTATTTCTTGCCATGAAATAATCATGTGAACACATATTTCTCAAATTATAACTATTTGAGGGTCCTCAAATTATATTCAAATCTTGATAATCCGCCATTTTGGATCCATTTTGACTCAAATTTAAGAAGTCATATTCTGGTCACTAACTAATCCTACATACAAAGTTTGACCATTCTAGGCCGATTTGGTGATGAGATATGGAAGATTCATGAAATTTCCTGCAGCAATTTCCCCTCCAAAAGCCGTTTTTTGCTCTAACTTCCCTCCAAAATCACTGAGGAAGCTAAAATCAAAATAAGTTTGTCACTTGGGCTCATTTATCGTATGACACAGCAATAAAAAATTTTCGGCCCCTCCTGTACTCCCACCACTATTTTAGGTTGATAACCCCGCCTTCCCCCTCCAACATTATGTATGGAAGTGAATTGGGGATATAGTATACAACTTATCCCCAATAACCATATGAATTCATTTAATTAAAAAAATTTTTATTTTACGGTAAATTACACGATTATATAGAGTATTTATAATGACTGATCTATGTTCTAATTGGTCATATGTTACGCGCGTAATGACCATTCATAACGCTAGAATGTGATAAAATGTAGGTAGTTTCATTTCTACCTTCCTAAATAATATCCTTCAGTTTTCAGTGAACGACTAAAATTAGTTTGTGATTTGAATCATCAGCTGATTTGTGTTTTTATTTTACAAGTTAGTCGAGGTAAATTTACCACATTCCAACTTGCTGATTGGTTGTTACGCGTGACGTATGACCAATTACAACATAGACCACTCATTATAAGTACTCCATAGCGGAAAAAAAAGTCGAACTATTGGCGATTTTGGGCTACACTGGCATATGAGATCGGCGATCTTATTCCCAAAAAACCTTGCAGCACTGGAGAGAATATAGAGTTAGTAACAATATAGTATTAGTACAGCATCAATGTAACGAAGGATTGCCATGTCATCCATGATGAAAATTATTATTCAGTTTTTCAAAGCCTACTCAAAATATCTGTGAAGTACACATTTTCAAGGTCTATTCACATTTAACAGAAATGTATCCAAGAATTTTCAAAAACCACGAGACCGCAAAAAAATTACTTCGATTTGAAAATTTTATGCAGAAACAGTTTTCTTTCACGACGAAAAACAGTACATAGGTAGCGTAGTGGCGATGTTTTGCACGAATTCAAGACATTATTTTCGTTAAAATAGATATTACGCACCGAATGACGTTCGCAATTCTACTTCAACAGTTGGTTGAGTAAAGAGTAGAGACTCATGTATTTAGTTAAGCGTGTATTTTCCTTTGATTTATTGATACCGAAAATTGTTTTTCATGACTACGTGCCTAGGTACACCTGTAAAGCAGCATAATCTTTCAGTAATCGCGTAAATATATTACAAGCGAAGGGTACCTACTAGTATTGGTCTGTTCGTAGGTATTTTTGATTTCACGACTTGGAAAATGAAATTGTTTATTATTTTGTTCATTGTTGGTAAGTAGAAAATTTTGATCCGCTAATTTCTCGTTTATTCTTTCATATAACTAGTTCATAATTATGTAGATCTATTCAAATAATGTGATTTTTACTTTTTCAATTTCCAAAAATTTGTCGAAAACGTTGAAAGTAACAGCAAAATTATTTCAAAAAGATATGGGAAAAATACAGTAGGTATTGAGATTTGATAAGGATGCCTCGCGCAAATTATTAAAAATTAATAGAAAATACTTACGAATTTTTTATGCTTACATAGGGGTAAATTTTACTGCATAAAAATTTTTTAAAGAATTCAAGCACTGTATATTTTGTTTTATTTCATTTTAAATTAATAATAAACCTTAATATATGCGTCGAATGCATAGTATGGATGAAAATGAAACCTTTAAGGGCTTAAGAAATGGAATTAGGTCGATTTTCAATTTCAGACTTTCTCAAAATATGATTAACTTTTTATATTACAGTAGGTAAAACACCTTATTTTTTTGATACTTTCGAGAATGAGTGCTATCAAAAATTGTCCATTTTAGAGAGGAATTTCTCACTGGATTCTGTCCGATTTTTTTTGCATAAGTACCTACTGGCACCAGAAGCAAGGGTAATAATACTTGAACAAAAACCTGGACCTTTGTCATCTGATCGTATTATATGCCCTGAAACGCAAGAATATTTTAGAGCCTCCCATCCACAATATTTCCTTCGCACATGTACTAGGCTGTGATATCTATCTTTTTTTTTTTTTTTTTTTAATTCAGCTAAAAATTAAAGATTAAGTTTTTGAGTTTGAAACCCATTAGTAAAATTCGAGCGAAATACCATTTTTCTTTTCAACAATTTCTTTCATTATATCATTCTGGTAGTTATATTATACGTAACTATAGTCCGCATCAGATTTATTTAAAAGTACAAAATATTCAAACAGATCCCATATAAATATATTAAACTCATTCTACTTATAATTTATGGAGTATTTTCACGTATTACACAAGTTTCGAGAAAGCGTTTAGAATTTTCAAAAAGTTTTTATTGGAAAAATTTTTAGTCCTAGATAAACAATATGAAACTTGTAAATGAAAAAAATTTACAAATTTTGTAGAACAAATTTGGTTGAGACTTCAAATACATTTTGAAGGCTTTCTCATCCTTTTCAGTTTTGAAGGCTGAAATTTTTTACCTCCATTACAAAGTCATTTTAGCTATACTTTTCAACGTATTTCAGAACTTCTTCGAACAAAATAGAATTTAATATTTCCTATTCATTAACCTATTCATTTTTTCATTTAAAAAGTTTTATAAATTTAGGTATTATCGGAGTAGCTTTATGCGAGTGTAAGTACATATATTTATAAATGCCTATGCCATTATCATACATATAGGTGTATTTTAACTATTACTGCTAAAATATTTGAGTAAGTTATTATGATTGATATACTTAAACAGTAGATAGATATAGCTTTTATACTTTTAATCTCTGAAGGAATCTCAACATTAAAAACTTTTCATTTGTTTTATTGTAACATGCAGTAACATCAGATCAGAAAAGTACGTAGGCAATTGAGATAGTATTTTTCACTTGAAAAAAAAATTGCAGTTTAAGGCCTGCTTTTATGTCTACTATTATGTTAACTTCTATCACTAATAATTTCAAGGTATTATCTCTTGCATACGAGAAATCATTGTTGAATTATGCCCTAATGAAGATGAATTATTGAAGAAGTTATCTCTAGAAGATTTTGTAAAAGGTTTGTAATTGACGATACAAAAATTTCCTTTTTTAATAAAACAGCTAATTAGAATTGCTTAATATTTATTAATATATACTGTATATCCACATTTTCATTTAAAAAACAAAATTTGAACTTTAAATGATAGTTTTGGTACGTTTTTAAAAAGCTTCTATTTTATTTCTTATGGCAGTTTTAAGCGAACGTTTCTACTATTGGGATCTCAATGATTTTGTTAAATCAAGATTTATAGATGATCCAAAAGGTGAGTTTTTGAACAAAATAATTATACCTACCACTTCTTTGCACCTCAATGAATAGCTGGTTTACTTAATACACAGTGCGCCTGGTGTATCTTCACGCACCTGAATGTTAAATTTCCACTTTGAGATATGAATATTCATCGGACGCACGATAGACAGGGTTGGCATGTAGAATAACATTTTACCTTTACATGTAGCATATACACTTATTCTACATATGTAGAATAAGTGCCCTAGCAATGTAGAATACGTAGAATATGTAGAATAAATGTAGAATAAGTCTTTACTCTGTCTTTATAAACGAAAATTTCACGTATTTTCTAAAAATGAAACAAAAAATTAAAAAAAAAAAAAATCAACATCGACACCTATTTCTAATTAGATAAAAAAAATGAAAAATGTAATAGGTTTATTGTAAAATGAAATGAAATGGAACTTTGATGTAATTATGATTACTTACTGGTGAGTTTTCAACCTTGTTTCAGCTGTGTTGGCCAACTGTTTATTGCATAATAAACAGAGTGCTGTATACTTTTTCTGACATATTACCAAACGGTAATCCAGCGCTTCGAATAAATCACTCTTTTCTCTAGTCATTTTTCAAAAAATGGAAATAAAAATCATCTTCGAACTTCAATCAGTAAACTTATCACTCAGTCAATCATTCATTCATTTCGCTCCAAAAAAATCCATAACTGTTTTTTTTTTGGCTTTCAGCTATATTCTACATTTATTTTACATATTCTACATATTCTACATTTATTCTACATATTCTACATATTCTACATTTATTTGACGTGTAAACGTAGAAAAAGTTTTTTTTCGTGTAAAATGCCATCCCTGACGATAGATATTTTGTTACTAAGTCAAAAATTTATTGCTAAATTTAACTTCGTACAGT
The DNA here is from genome assembly GCA_009761765.1 of Phenacoccus solenopsis. NCBI lineage: Eukaryota > Metazoa > Arthropoda > Insecta > Hemiptera > Pseudococcidae > Phenacoccus > Phenacoccus solenopsis. The sequence continues at coordinate 41,356,845 of CM019754.1, read as the reverse complement.
TTTTTATTTTATTTTTATAATCTTTAGGTTTGCTGCTCACGAAAGAAATGAATGACAAATGTGGAGAACAAAAGGTCCTTATTGATGATCTGAAACTAAAAGGTGAAAAATTGGTGCAAGGAGGCGAAGGTTACGAATTTTACCTTGAAAATGGACCAAAATCTACTGACTTTATGCGAGTGATACTTGGTAAGCGGAAATAACGAGAATTTATATGTTTTAAGTATGTGTTATTATGAAAGCACGAAACGTGGTGAATATTAGGATTCTTCGGTGAAAATCGACACATACCGTTTCTTGGTGGACGCCCGAAATTACAACTTCGGACATTCACCGGTACATGTTAAGAATTACTATGAAGGGTTGGTGCAAGTTAAAATGTTGATATGTTGCTTTTACATCATTTTGTTTCATTACTTCTTTTTTTCTAGCGTGCACCAATGAGCCAGTGCTGTATGCCAACATTCTCGTATGGCTATTATAGTGCGGTCCACGAAACTAGACCCTTATGTCTATATACAAAAAATAAAATTTTTGCGTTCATATAAAAGATGTTGCCAAATCTCCTCAAATTAACCAGCTATTTTATGAAATCGAATTGCCATTCGCATCACAGGTTCGCTCATCATTCATTTTAATAATCATGTGTTGGCTTAAAAAGAGAACGATTTCGCACTTTCTTAGATAATTACATTTTTTTCAACCAAAAAACATATGGCTACCATACTTTTATCTCCATAATTATTATTAATAAATATGGCAACTAAGTGCTTATCAGGAGGGTCTAGTTTCGTGGACCGCACTATAGATGTATGTACGTCGATATTTACCAGTGAATTCTGGCATTCACCACCTTCGTGCTTTCACAGTATGATACATAATGTACAAAAAAAAAATACCTGATAACAAAAATTCTAAATCTTCTCTTTGTCAGCGCACCTTGCGTTTGATTATACATGTGCAATAATAATATATTACATATGAATATACGATGTATGTATAATCAATGGTGTTTCCGTATGGTATATGCTATATGCGCCACAGTGGGGCCGATTGCGATTCTAGGTGGACCCAAAGTTCAAAAAGTGACATTCGATTTTCTGGTTGAAAATACACTCAAAAGTTGCGTACATCCCTCCTCTATAAGAAACAAAAGCCACGAGAACCATAACTCAACCGTAGTGGTCATGGGAGGGGATGAGTAACACAACCTCCGACCTCTTCGCTCAAAATATTCCGCTAATGCGAAAACGCTGATGTATGACTAATGATTTCGTGGTTTTAAATTCATTCGGGGGTGGGAATGATATTTCTTCATGAAAATACGTTAAATAATGAATCATTTCACGGTGTTAATTTTTTTTTACAAATCATCATATTTATGTGAGAATTTTTTTTATTTTCGTATTTTTTTGGTGTTTTTTTACAATTTTTGTTTCCTACAAAATTTTACAGACCTCTTCAGACCTAAAAGTGGCGACGTGGTGTTGTGCACAAAGTGCTCCTTTACACGCCTGTTTTGATTTCAGTTGCGCCAACTTGCGCCGAAAGTAGGTTTTTTAGGATTTTATGTTAAAATTTAGTGTTTTTACACGAAGAATCTCCGTTTTTTTTTCTAATTACATTCTTTGCATAGGTTGTTGAATTATTTATTAATTTTTTTTTTTTTTTTTTTTTTTTTGTTTAAATAAAGGGTTTTTAGCCCTTTGGATTTTTCTACTTTCTAAATAACCAATTTTCTCGAAACTGGAGCTTTTGGTGCTCTGACGAGTTGAATTTCCGATATAATTTTAGCATAAATACATATGATTGAAAAATCAATAATCACTTGTTCGCTTGAAACTCTATTTTCCAAAAATCGGTATTCTGTGGCTTTTTGAGGAGTTGAATTCCATAAATGATTTCAAATTCAAATTTAGCAACCTCAAAAATATATTACACAATACAAATGCATTGTGCTTTTTTTGAAGCTCAGTTTTTTGAGAATTGGAGTTTTCGAGACTTTAGGGGCTTTTTGAGGGACTATATTACAAAAAAAATTTAAGATTCGAATTCAGCGACCTCAAAAACATATAGTTCAACACAAATGAATGACTTATTTCTTTAAAGCCCAATATTTCAAAAATTTGGCTTTTTTGGGGCTTTTGGGGCTTTTCAAGGTGTTGCATCACAAAAAGAATTTCAGATTCAAATTCAGCGACCTCAAGAACATATAATTCGATATGAATAAATAATTTATTCCCCTGAAGCCCAATTTTCCAAAAATTTGGACTTTTTGAGGGGCGGAAGGAAAAAATTAATATCAAATTCGAGTTTAGCGACTCAAAAAACATAAGGTACGCTTATTTGAAAGTAACAAAGTTACATTTTCGAATTTTGTCCACCTAGATTTGCAATCGGCTCCACTGTGTGCCGTGGCAGAACTATTTCTTGTAGAAGTTTTTAAATTAAATTTTTCATTTCCCTTCAGTTTTCTATTATTTATGTGATGACTGGTATTGATATGATAATTTCTGGGTTATTTTCATTTCACATCACATAAAAAAACAGAGTTGGGTTCCATAATTAAATTTTTCATACAGTTGTTTGCTTGCAAATAATTATGCATCAATTCAGCTTATACCTACTCTAAGAAAAAATTAAGAGAACAGCACCCTTGTATGCAATACTATTAATCTACTTTTATTTTATAGGATTAATTGAACTAACTGGACATGTAAAAGAGATCAGCGGTGAGTTTAAAAATTTTTAAATGATATAATGAAAATGATTCTTGCCGATAGGAGTATAGAAGTATATACTTCGCACGCGTACGCTTGTTTGGACATATGAGTTTATTGTACCAGTAATTTCCTGTATCAAACGTTTCCAAAAGCTAATCTTCTGTTCTTTATTTTTGTTTGTGTGTTTTTGTTTAGAATTTTTTGAACATCAGTGTAAGTTATCAGCAAGATATTTGTCTAACGCTACAACATACGTATGACCCTTCAACATGCATTTTTCACGTATAAGTTACGAATTATTCTCCTGGGAATTTTTGAATGGTAGAAAAAACAAAATTCCTGCCATCAGTGAAAGAAAAATTGGGTCGGGTTATTATTTTTCAGGGTTTATGGTTTATTCATTGTTTGACCTTGGGAATCCGCTCGATACTCACGATTACGGGCAGGTGGAGTTTATAGGGGAGAAAGGATTTTTGAGAAATTTACCTTTCCAGAATATCATCATAAAAATGCGCAAGGGTACCCTGGAGAATACATTTGTTAGACAGATTTGTTCATTGATTACTAGGATTATGTATTAATTTTCAAACTAATTTTATTAATAGTTGCATCTGCAGTTTTGGGACAGCAATTGTATGACGAACGATATGGTGAGTACAATTAGCCACAAGCATTAAGCAGTTAGTCTTAGGGATGACGATACTCGTCGAAAGTATCGATATTTCAGTATCGATAATACCAGGACACATATATCAATATGAGGTATCGATACTGGTAATAATTATCGTAAATTTTTGAAAAATAAAAAAGTTATACAAAGTGAAGAGAAAACATTTTAATCTTATTAATATCGATGAAGATAATTATTTAGGTCTGTAATCTATATCCATCAATGGTTTTTTCAAAAGCTTTCATTTTAAAATGATAGTTTTTACCAATTTAAAAATCCCGCGAAAATGATTTTATGTGAGTACATGTTAACCTCTCAATAATGGTCAAATAGGAATCATAGGTTATTACAGTATTTACGCGAAATAACAAATTTTATTAAGTAGGTATCGAAAGCGATGCCAGAATTACAATATTGATATCGAGTAAATATCGAACAGCTGAGTATCGATAAAAAGTACTCGATATTTTTTGAAAAATAATATTATCAATACCTGGGAATATCAATACGGTATCGCCATCCCTAGTTAGTCTTTCATAAGCATACGACTTATAAGATACACTGTCAAACTCACGCCAAATGTCAACTGGATTTCTTATTAGCTGAGTTCTTAAGAAAAACAATAGCTATTACAGTCTACCTGATTTGGAAGGGGATAGTCAGGGGAAAGTGAGGTCTTCAAATCTTTGCATTTCAGATCATTCGTAATCATCGATAAATATCAAGCTTCTCGCTTTGAGACATTATTTCATTACAGATTTCAATTTTTTACATCAAAAATAGATGTGACATTTCACCAGATATCCTGTGCATTTCACTCCATAGTAGGGGCAAAATGTCACAAGATCTTTTGTTTTTTCTAAAATTCATTAAAAATCGGAAAATAATGCTATGCAAGTGAAATTTTCACCCTATTTAGTGTACATACTAAACTAACACATATCAAGAAACCAATGCTCTAGCTTCGATAGCTGGCCATATAAAAAATAATAACTAAAAAATGTAACAGATCGCGCTGCTCTCCCTTACGGGTAAGTAATCAGAAAGATATTTGTCTAACATCAAAACATAAGTATGACCATGTGAGACATTTCAAAATGCAATTTTCGTGTAGAAGTTACTATTCTCAGAACAAATTTTTTTCTTAGGAATTTTTGAATGTTAGAAAATACATAAATCCTGCCATTAGTAAAACAAAAATTGAGTTAGGTTAGGTTCATTCACTGTCTGGGCTTAGAAGTTCGCTTGATGCATACTTTGGATTACGGGGAGGTGGAGTTCAAAAGGAAGTAAGAATCTTTAAGAAATACATCTCTCAAGAATATCATTACAAAAATGCATAAGGGTATCCTGAGAATTTATTATTATTAGACAGATTTGTTCATTTCTTATTTGGATTTTGTATTCACTTTTATACTAATTTTGTTAATAGCTGAAAAATATCAGCTCAACATCTACGAAAAAGGTATCATACTTAAAGAAAGTGAGTACAACTAAGCAAATACGCAAAGCAATTTTTTACATAACTGAGAAAGTATTTTTTATTTACGATATGTTTTTTTTTTCAGGATTGCGACATGATGGTAAGTTATCAGAAAACTATTTTTTCAACATCACAACATAAGTATGACCTTTTAACATTCAATTTTCGTGTACCTAGAACTATTTATTAGACGGATTCGTTCACATATTACTTGCATTTTGTATTCACTTTTAAACTAATTTTGTTAATAGTTGATACAATTCCGCTTTGGGGCTATGATCTACGTACCGAACTTATAGAAGGTAAGTACAACTAAGCGCAAGTACTATGCAGCTAGTCTTTCACACAGATCCTATAAGGTAGGTATACGCTGTACCAATTACGCCAAGTTGCTTAGTATGTCAGTTGGTTTCTTTTTTTATGAGAACTGCCAATTTGCAGTAAATTTAGCAACTCCAGTTGATATAGGGAAAAATTATTTACTTGAGGCGGCGTTGTTAAAATAATAAATACCGGTGAAGTTACATATTTTGATATTTAAAATTTGAAGCATCATTTTAAAGATATTCGGTGAAATGAAATAATGTGTATGTATTTAAAAAGAAAAAATTAATCTACAAAGGTAAGTATTAGGATGGTCCGATTTTTTTTTTCAACATGCGATGTCAAATTATTTTAAAAATGCATCACGAAAATTACGGCGTTTGCTCAGGAAGCCGCAAATTTTTATAACCTTCTTTTCAGATCGTTCAGCATTTATTCTGACATATTCTGATCCTGTCCCCTTCACTCTTTGAAAAAAAAATCGAACCACCCTACTCAGCGTGTAATCACTTTTACTGAATAATAATCCTTCGAATTGATATTGGCCAATCAATTTGTTTTCAAATTTTATTAATAATTTTAGTTCCACAATAATTTTGGAAAAAATCCTTAACCGCACATTAACTTGAATGATTATAATTCATTATATAATGGGACACCACTACGGGTATTAGGGGACGCAACCTTATAACACAGACACATGTGTTATACATATTTTTTTATTAAAGAAGTACATACATGTATCTTACCTATTAGAGAGGTTGCTCGAAATTGTTACATAGCATAATTGAATTATTATTGTAACTGAGCCCTCTAATCGTAAGTACGAAATTTCAAACATCTCCAACATCCCACTTATGGATCATAGAAAAGAAATATTCATATGAAAATTGTAAGACGTTTAGCGTAGAACAAAATTAAACGACACTATTCCAACTCCAAGTAGATATAGTGAAGAAACCTTTTTTGGAGGTTTTTCTTCCCTATGGGCTATGGACACCACTTTAGGAAAGGGAATATTTAGTACGTTCTAGTGGAGCTAGACTTTATATATTTATGAGGAAAATTTCGCAAAATTTGTGTAGCTTTTGGGTGTAATACTTTTCTTACTTTTAGGGTAATGGGTACCATACTAATACTTAAATACAGTGTAATGACAATTTTTTAGGACCAAACTGCTGCTCATGTGATATTGCAGTTTAACCCGTCTTCCGCCAAGTTGTCGGTATAACATACAGGCAGCAAGATGTATCCAAATTACTATTAAAAGCATTTTTATCATTAATTTTTTTATATTTAGATTACTGTAATAAGATATCCACAAGCGCATTGGAAACCAATACAGGTAAATTTTTTAGCAATAAAATGCAGTTTGCTATTTGCTCAGCTGATATAGTCATAAAAAAAGGAGTGATTGAAGCAAAAAAGTATACAACAATAAATCGTACAAATTTCAAAGCACACGAATTAAAATAAAGCAAATGATTCGAAAATTACCATGGTATGGTTAAAGTTTTCATGTTAGCTTTTGAGCGAGTGTTTTGCTACTTGGTATCGAAATGAGATGCAGTAAATATGGGTAATGTTCGAATAGTAAAATATTCAGCTTGTTAATTGTAGTATCTGGTTCTGTCAGTTTTGTTTTGTGAGAACCATACACGAATTCTTTTTCGTCTTCACGAGAAATCAGCAGAAGAAGCAATGACTTCTAGTTCCTCTTCATAGGTGACCAGGAACAAAGTGCATAAAGGAAATTTCGAAAATCGATTTATTGTTTTTCTGGCACACTATGTGAAGTGCCAGATGAAAGCAAACAGTACACTTAATGAATGTATTTCCGCAAGGACGCTTATCGACTTTTCGCGATATTAGTTTTAACCGAACATTCACCTAGCCGGTGGATTGAACGTTGGGTTGTTCCACCGATTAACGGTAAAATTTTGGAAAGCCGAAAATGGGAAATGTCGATTCAGCAACTCGTGCTAACATAGACTGAATTTAGGCGTTCGAACTATCGACAAAGCTGCTGACTCGTACGTAATCCGAAAGGTGATCGAAGATTGTCCAAACTAACGGCACCATTGTGAGATAATTGTACAGTCGCATCGTTAGTGGAAAATTTTCAACTGGCCGGAAATAGGGTAATGAATAATGGCAATATCAGGCGATATTAGTGTTGGAAATTTTTTAGAGATCAGAGTTCGTGATTTATTTTATTTATAATATTTGTCCATGACATTTACATAACATTATTATATTTTTGAAATTCTCATTCCTTTTTAAATTTAAAACTCATAGGCCTACTGGACAGATTGAAGCAATGGATTTATGATAAGGTGCATACAGATCACAAGGGTATACTTGAAAAATATGCACAAAGAGGTAGCAAAAGGCTAGAAAACGCAGGATTCATAAAACATCTAACTACCACAAATCATGCATTATTCGTATTTGGTAAGCATATCTATAACCTCATCTGCTATTTCGCATGTTAGTACACATATTGGCACTTTTCACAGTCGCTAGAGCTCGCTGTTATATACAGCATCAGGTGATAAAAAGGAACTTTATGAGGAGGAAAGTGGGAAACAATTATCAAAAAATTATTTTCCATACAAAATGTATGAAGAGGTTATGTATTCAAATTTTTCTCAAGAATTATGCGAAATTTAAGAATTCTTTAAAACTTTTTTCATAAAAAAATCTGTTGTTCATAAAATGTCTTTTTACTAAATTTATTAAATTATTGAAGCTTTCGAAGAAAAAAACAATTAAATAATCTTTTTATACAATTCTTATGGAAAGTGAATTTATTGGTCACAATTTCCCGCTAGTTCTCAAATTTACCAGCAGATGTCCACTACTTTGATGGAAAGTGCTAATGTTAGCATCATACACCTAATAAAATACTCTAGGTATACATATTCGCATATTCAATTACGTAATTACTATGTTCTACTCATTTAGAAGTTTGTGATACTTCGAGCTGGGTCAATTTCGAAAGCTTAGACGGTATACATGATTATATTTACTCAACATTTTATCACGTTAACCAAAAACTTTCTTTGCAGCATATTTCATTTGTTATCTGAATTTTTAACTAAAAAACTATAGCTATTATTTCTCTGTTTTTTCCACAGATGAAGCAAAACAATATGGTAAGGATTGGACATTGAAATTTCACACTTTCTTTTTATGGTGGTGTCCTCTTTTTCAGTTTTTTTTTTTTTTCACTTTTACAGATCGTTTTGAGTGCATTCTAAGGACCGCAAATGAGTTCTTTGAAGAAGTCGAAAACTTTTTGAGTACATCTGTAAGGCCAGACTTTAGAAGTAGTACGTTTTTTTCTTTTATTTACTTATAGATATGCACATTGAGCTAGCTGGAGTGAAATCAAACTAAAGGCTACTACAACTAATAAGAATCAATTTTAAACTCCATCTAATTTTTTTCAACCTAGAAATTTTTTCTTCAATTTTTTACCAACTTTGAAATTTTTTTCAATAAAATTGTGGTGTTAAAAAATATTTCCAAAGTTCAAATCAATATTGACTTTTTGATATAAAAAATAAATATAATTGAAAATAATTTTGAAAAAAGCATTCAAATTTGAAACAAAACTGTAAAGATTTTTGGTTGAAAAAATACTGAGAAAAATTTCTGGCTCGGAATGAATTTTGAGGAAAAATGAAAAAATAAAAAAAATTTTGAGAAAATCAGAAAAAAGATTTGAGTTGAAAAAAATCTTGAAGATCAAAAAAATTTGGAGAAAATTTGGAGTTAGAAAAAAAAAATTCAGAATTTGAAAAATCTGAAATTTCATTTTTTTATGCTGCGTTCAATTATAACAATAATAAAAAAACATTTATTTGAATGAATTACAAAAATAAAATAATTTATTCAAATAAATTACAAAAACAAAATCATTTATTCCAAAATGACAGTATTTATACCCAGTCGCAATTTTTATTTAAAAAACTACTTTAAAAAGGCGATCAAAATTTCTTGGCAAAACCAGTGGACAAACACCCTCACTTCCAACAAACTTCGAGCCATACGATCAACAACCCTCCCATGGCCCATTCCAACATCTCTCTCCAGAAGAGAAAGCGTCATGGTAACACGACTCCGCTTAGGCCACACGGCTCTCACACACGGCCACCTTCTCAATAGACAACCTGCCGCCCAATGTACAAATTGCCAAATCCCAATCACTATTACACACATTCTGCTACACTGTCCCATATACGTACCATAAAATTCGAAACGACATATTTCACAGCCCTATCACACTAGCAGAACTCCTAAACAATAACCCAATAACTCTTCGCCCACTCATACAATATATCCGCCAGATAAATCTCTTCACCAGCATCTAATATCAATCTAAATCGTGCCTCTGGCCTAAGCTGCAGTACATGGCACTACTAAAAAAAAAAAGTATGTGATGAGAGACCATTTCATCGTATTATAGAAATGTTTTCATAAAATGATTATTTTTTAATAAAAAGGTTTTTTTTTCAGAAATATCAAAGCATTATTGAAAAAAAAAAAAACTGAAAATTGGCCGATTAATCGATTACCTATTTCATAAAATAATCGATTACTTTTAATAATTGATTAATCGATTCTTCCAATTATTTTTACCGATTAATCGATTATTAATTGCCCAACACTATAACTTAAAATTAAGCCGTTGCCACTGCTCACTAAGCCAATAATCCACCGATTTTTTTCTGTGCATCGTATACCTGCTATATGTCTGTACTTTTTATTAACTTGAGTTGAATTTTAAAAAATGAATAAAGGAGCGATAGGAAAAAGATAAAAGTGCAGTGTTGTTTGTGTGACGAAATTTTCAACAACGACTACAAAAAGAACATGAAAAAACTGCGCATGACGGCGCTTATTTGTACCTAATTATTTTGTAATTTAGACCATTTCTCAAATTTAAAAAAAGAAAAGAAAAGTTGTAAATTTTGCCAAAAAAGTTAGGAATTTCATTACAAAAAGTTGGTATTTTTTCAAAATTCCCCCCTCCCGAAAAATGACTCAGTTACGCTCCTGAGATCTTACATATGAAAAATACTATTTTGTGCTTATGCATGTCTTATTAACAGCTTATTGATATACTCTCAAGAAAAGCTTTAGTTTTAATATCAAATAAATATCAACATTTTTCATTAATTAGCAAAAAACATTGATATCTATAGGGCATTAGATAATTCAAACTCATCTCGAAAGTATATTTATAAGACATAGGGAATGCAATAGGTTAGAGTGAAAATTGAACTCCATAACGGATGTAGTTTGTGGGGTTGAGAAGTTTACTTCGCAATATTACCTTCAAAATTTGTAAGCAAGTTCCAATTAAACACTTAGCTCCATTTCACTCCAGACTAATACACGTACCCTTGAAACGGTCTGTGTTCTCATCATTCTAGGTAGCCCCTACCCATTTCTAATTGTTCATTTTGTATCGTTATTTTATACAGCTTTTGTGAAGAAGGGAATATTTTGTAAGTATAAGCAGTTGGTAATTAAAAATTGTATGTAGTTGTAGATAAATTACCTACATAAGTTTTCCATCTTGCCCATCATTCTATATAGAAGAGTTTGTGGAATATCCCATTTACATAGATGTGATATCGACTATCCATGATAAATGGATCTAAAAAAATGTACCAAACGTAATTTAACTACAACACTCACAAATATTCTGTCCATACAGCGATAGAAGGTATTACGCGTGAAGCTATTGAAGGCTTTTTAAAAATATACGATAAACGTTATTTCCGCACGATTTTGGATATTTGGAATGGAACGCAAAACGATCTGAAAAAGGAAACTGAAATGGAGAAAAAAAGAAGTAAATTCATAGGTATTCTCAACTTACTGCTCCTTTCTGTCATTTTAGAAAAATTAAATAAATGAATAATAAAACTAATATATGTAATTTAGCACTCCACGAGTACTACAAAACAAGTCTGAAATGGACATGCATGACCAGTGAGTAATGCATCATATTTATTTTTGTTTGCACTTTTACATAATACCCTATACTATGTAAGTAAATAGGTATTATATTGAATGTTTTTGTACCGGATAATTTTAATATTTTCTTTGTTATTTTGTAGAAGATAGAGATGATGTTTCTTTTCAAGGTAAGCTGCTCATTTCGTAGAATATAAGTAGATATAAACGCCTTAAATGCCTAAATACTTTGCGGTCCACCGAGATTTTCTCGGTGACTCGCCCGCTGGATCCGAGCCTGTTTATTAACAGCCAACTCAAAATTTGTATCTCAGCTGTAATTTCTTTCAAGGGAATCAAGCCCAAAATCTTCCTACTCATGAAATGAATGTATTGATGGTTAAGTTTATTGAAATGTATAAGTAGTCAATTCACGAACTAACTCATAATGTTGGTTTAAAGAAAGAATGCTAATTTTTCCCGAGTTCCATATGTTGATAAATTAGCGCTCCGCACTATATAGGTACAGGACGATTGAGGTAAAAATTGGGTCACTTTAACTTCCAAACTTGGATAAAAAATAAAAAACGTAAGCAGCCATGCCGCATTACTGGAGCTGAGTTTTTAACTGGGGCTTGTTTTGATTTAGTAATAACCACGCTCAACCGTTCATCACTACAGGCCACACCCAATACCAAGTCTGAAAACCCCTACCCTATCCTTTCCAAAAACACTTAAGAAGTTCAATTTGACACAAATGTAGTATTTCTTGCCATGAAATAATCATGCGAACGCATATTTCTCAAATTATAACTATTTGAGGGTCCTCAAATTATCTTCAAATTTTGTAAATCCGCCATTTTGGATCCATTTTGATTCAAATTTAAGTGGTTATATTCTGGTCACAAACTAATCCTACACACAAAGTTTGACCATTCTAGGCCGATTTGGTGATGAGATATGGAAGATTCATGAAATTTCCTGCAGCAATTTCCCCTCCAAAAGCCGTTTTTTGCTCTAACTCCCCTCCAAAATCACTGAGGAAGCTAAAATCAAAATACGTTTGTCACTTGGGCTCATTTTATCATATGACACAGCAATAAAAAATTTTCGACCCCTCCTGTACCCCCACCACTATTTTAGGTTGGTAACCCCGCCTTCCCCCTCCAACATCATGTATGGAAGTGAATTCGGGATATAGTATACAACTTATCCCCAATAACCATATGAATTCATATTAATTACATTTTTACCAACTTGAGGCTCCTCAAGCTCTACTCAAAATTTTGATAATCCGCCATTTTGAATCCATTTTGATCCAAATTCAAGAGGTCATATTGTGGTCACCAACTAACCTCACACACAAAATTTGACCACTTTAACTTGATTTGGTGGGGAGATATGGAAGATTCAAGAAATTTCATGACTCAAAACTTCCTCAAAAAGCCGTTTTTTGATCTAACTCCTCTCAATATGCACTCAAGAAGCTGAAATTTGGATATGTTAGTATCCGTGACTCACTCTTTCATATGAAATCAAAAACGAAAAATTTGAGCTATTTGCCCCTTCTCCAGCCCCCCTCAAAATTTGAGTGATCCGCCATTTTGAAATTTATCGAAAAAAAAAAAAACTATTTTTGCGCATTTTCAAGAAGAGTTCCTCACCGAATTTTGAGCGAATTTTATGAATACTCGCCGGCGCTACGCGTGGGGGAAAAAAAATATATATATATATACCAAAAAGTTGGACATTTGCCAGATGATTACAAATGGTCTGAAACGCAAAGATTTGAAGACCCCACCCTCCCCCTACCTTCCCTTCCCAAATCAGGTAGGCTGTAATAGCTATCGTTTTGTTAAAAACTCAGCTAAAAAGCAGAAATTCTATAAATCCATAATTTGAAAAATGAGAGAAAAAATTGGGCTAATTAATACTAAATGGGCCATTAAGAATAGGATTTCTCGGTGGGCCCCTAAATTTTCCTATTTCTGGATGCAGCCATGTTGATAAATTAATGATCCTGACAGTGTAATATATGCAAACGCGAAGCAGGCAGGAAACAGTCAGACAACAATCCTTTTTTTAACTACTTTCATCTTGTGAACTCATTCAATACAATTCTTGTAGATTGGTTGGAAAGGTTTTCAATACTGTATTCACCTCCGACAAGGATAATGAGTTATCTTGAGGAATTTGAAAATGACAAAGATGCTGAAAATGCTGTTGAAAATTATGAAGATGCTAAAGATGCTTTTGAAAATTACGAAAATCCTGAAAATCTTAATTTTGATGAACTCTATCAAAAGATTAGTAAAGCGATTGAAGATGTTGAAAGAAAAAGATCTGGAACAAACTAAAAGATGATAGCCTGAAAGCGCATATAATTTAACTTTTTCATTTGTAAATTTATTTTCCTCTCGAATTATTCAAGTCTTATAATGTTGTTCTTGTCATATGTATAGAGAGATACCAGAATTTGAGGTATATTCGGAAACTGGCTTATAATGGTTACTTAATGCATGGACTTGAGAGACATAGACTACTAATCATACAGACACAACAGATAAACAGATAAAAGTAAGCCCTCTAGGTGCGCTTTTCACCTGCACATGAAATACCTCCATTGGACTATTTTAGCTTCGAGTCTACCATATTCAAACCTCAGCCACAAATGAAAATGCTCAGTCTAAACAAAGCATCGATTTTAGCATATCTAGATATTCACCAACTTTCTCCCCTACCCTTTCGGTACATCTTTAATAAGTGTATAACATTAAGCTTAGGTATACATAAGTTTATTAAAGAGAAATTTTTTCGAATTTGCTAGTTCTTTGATGGCTCAATGTTTTATTCCTCGACTCAGCGAAGCATCTCCTTCGCAGCTAATTATTATTAAATCTCCTAACCGCCCTCCGTTCATCGTAGAACAGATACGAGATTTAATCAATATACCCATAGTCCCATATCCTGGCTCATAAAAGATTTAGTTTGTCAGGTCATTATTTAAGTTTTTTGAATTTGTTTTCCTGGTTAATTTTTGATTTTGCAATTTTGGTATTTCAAGATTGCTGGTTTGCTAATTGCTGTTTTTGTTTTGCAATTTATTTTTCATATGATCTAGAATAATAAAGCACCGCCTATTCTTTTCGTAATAAGCTAACAGACCAAGCTACCAAGGGCCAAAATATTTCAAATTTAAGGGACAACTGTCGACATAAAATATTATCAAGATGATTGAATTCGTTTTCTTTGGGTTTTGGAAGAGGTTGTGGGAAACTTTGATGGGGTGTTAAGGTATTAACATATGAGATATAACTATAAATAGATCCAAAATACTTGAATATAGTTTAATATTAATGTTTATGATTTTTTTTTTTAATATTCCACCTAAGTTATAGTTTTCTAAATTATCATGGGGCCCCAGCCAATGCGGGGCCCCTACGTAAAAGTGGGGCCAGGTTCCGCTGCACCAAATTTATATAAGGGAGCACGCCTCTATGTCCCTTCATGTCCCCGAGGTACGCTTCCCATCAACATGCAAGCTAACTTCGATAAACACAGGAGTATCTAATATCTATGTGGTGGTTATCACTATTATAAATAAATACTACTATATATACCGTATAATTAGGTACAACAGTCCCAGTTTCCATACTACACCTTAAATTCTTATTTTTCTATGTATATTACATATATCAATGGAAGGAATGGCGATTTTTTGAAAATTTATTTCTATTTATATTGGTGTCTTTAATTACCAAGACTATTGAGATATTTTCATGTTTATATTTTGTTCAGTAGTTTTGTCTTATTAAGGAATTTAAGAATTTCGTCCATAAGAGGTTCAGGGTCATCTGTTATGGCTGTCTCGTTTAGTTGTATTCAGGTTTGTTTTGACTTTTTTTCAAGTCAAGTTATTTTATTATGTTACATTCAGCAAAGTTTAAGCAATTAATTTATGGAATTTATTAGTTATTAAGTTATGATAATAATGTGCTCATCTTATTGAGTACCATCCACCATATTATGTATTATTTGAAAGCATTATTTTTATAGTCAAGTTTTATTAATATATTATTGATTTTAAAATGCTAGTGGTTTTTTTTCTGACCAACTGTTATGTAATAAGTTCTGGAAAATGTTGGAACTGTCGCTAAATCCTCGGTTTTGTCTCTTTCACATTTGACCTCATAATCTGAGTAAGCATGGATTTTATTTTATTTTCACTCATCAAACATTAAAGAGTGATTAAGATGAATTAGCCAACACCACCTATAGTGAAAGGCCTGAGTCTTCCAGGCTCGTATTAAAAGGACTATATTGATGTTTATAGTCTAAAGAAAAAAAACTCAAACAAAATTTTTCACTCTTAATTTCATTCAAACTTCTTGACTTCCAGGATAAAGAAAACTTTCAATCAATTCCTTCGCTAAAATATACATTTCCGAGCATTAAGTCCGCGCGCGTTTTGTTGCGATGGGCTTGTTGGCTTATTTCGTTATTTTGGACTTGGAAATCAACCTTACCTTAAGATTCAAAACTGGTCATTACATATTTGGAAATCTCTTATTCACACACACGTAATTACAAAACAACCAACCCAACCTATTTTTCTTGAACGAAACATGAAATACGATAAATAATCTCGAGGTATGGAGAAAATCTCTCGGAGCCTCGATTTTTCAAAACAATAAAATATTATTACCACAGTTTTCATAACTTTAAACGGTTCAGACCTCATGAAGGAAATATCTGCGAGGTGCACATTTTTAAGGTTCATCCACTTTCAATGGAAATGCATCTAAGTATTTCAAAATCCATATGAAACCGCAAAAAATTTACCTCTTCACAATGAAAAACAATACATTGGTAAAGTAGTAGCGATGTTTTGCTCTAATTCAAAGTTTTATTTTCGTTAAAACAGGTGTTACACATCGAATGACGTCTGCAATTCTGTTTCAGTAGTTGGTTAAGTAAAGAGTAGAGACTCGTGTATTTGGTTAAGCGTGTTTTTTTCCTTTGATTTATTGATATCGAAAATTATTTTTCATGACTAGGTACCTACTCGTAGGTGCACCTGTAATACGATACCGTCTTTCAGTAATCGTATAGATAGATAAGTGAACGTTGCTTACTAGTACTGGTCTGTTTGTATTTTCGATTTCATGGCTTGGAAAATGAAATTCAAATCGTTTATTACTTTGTTTATTGTTGGTGAGTAAAAAACCTCAATTCTCTAATTTCTCTCGTTCATTCTTTCAAGTAACTACTTAGTTTATAATTACATATGTAGACCTATTCAAATAATGTGATTTTTGGTTTTTCAATTTTCAAAAATTACTGCAAAATTATTTCAAAAAGATATGAAAAAAATATAATATTGAGATTTGATGAGGACACCTCGCGCAAATTATTAGAAAATAAAAAAAAATCAAGCGGCCTATATTTTATTTTATTTTATTTTAAGCGAATAATAAACATTAATTTATACGTCGAATGCATAGGGTGGGTCGAATTTAAGCTTTTTAAGGCTTGAAAAAGGATTTTTAAATTTAAGTTCACAAAATATGATTCATTTATAATACAATAGGTAAAATACCTTACAGGTAAGTAGTAAGATGGAACAATTCTTTATTTTATTTTTTGTACATGCAAGAATGTGTGCTATAAAAAATTGTCAATTTTAACGAAAGTATATTAAAACATTACTAATGAACTTTTTACTTTTGAAATGTACAGTGGAATTCATAATATTTGTTTTTTTTGTACATGATTAATCACTTGAATGTCTTAAATTCACTGTTTCACGTGAGACTGTGAAAGAAAATTTTGTGCCATTTGAGTGTACGTACCTTTTTTTTTTTTTTGGAGATTAATGAAAAATATAAAAATAAAAACATTTTTTCGCATTCACATGAAAAGTTTCTCCCTAAATTTTAGCCGATTTTTTTGCATACCAATTGGCACCACGAACAAGGGGAAAAATATTTGAACAAAAACCTGGAACTTTGTCATATGATCAGTTGATCACAAATGGCCTGAAACGCAAGAATATTAGAGCCTCCTCACCACAATATCTCCTTCGCAAATCAACTAAGCTGTGATATCTATCGTTTTTTTTTTTTGTTAATATTTCATCTAAAAATTAAAAATTAGGTTTTTGTATTGGAACCACAACGGTAAAATTTAAGCGAAATACTCTACAATTTTTTTCATCTTACTGCTCAGTTAGATACCTATATTATTTGCAACTATAATCCGTATCAAATTCACTTAAGAAATTTTCAAACTAATACCATGTATTATACTCGTTTCACTTATTATTTACTGAATATTTTCAAGTATTACACAAGTTTCGAGAAAGCGTTTAGAGAAATCTGAATTTTCAAAAAGTCCTTAATGAAAAAATTTCCAGTCCTTGAAAAACGATATGGAACTTGAAAATCAGAAAAATTTACGAATTCTGTAGAAAAATTTGGTCGAGACTTCGAATACATTTTGAAAGCGTTCTTATTATTTTCAGTTTAAAGGTTGAAATTTTTTACTTCCGCTACAAAATCCCTTTAGCTAAGAATTTTCAACGTGTTTCAAAACTTTTTCGAAAAAAACAGAATTCAATCTTTCCTATTCGTTAACCTATTCATTTCTTCTTTTGATTTAATGAAAAAATTTCCAGTCCTTGAAAAACGATATGGAACTTGGAAATCAGAAAAATTTACGAATTCTGTAGAAAAATTAGGTCGAGACTTCGAATACATTTTGAAAACGTTCTCATTATTTTCAGTTTGAAGGTTGAAATTTTTTACTTCCGCTACAAAATCACTTTAGCTAAAAATTTTCAACGTGTTTCAAAACTTTTTCGAAAAAAAAAACAGAATTCAATCTTTCCTATTCGTTAACCTATTCATTTCTTCTTTTGATTTAATTAAAAATTTTTATTCATTTAGGGCTTACTGGAGTTGTTTTCTGCGATGGTAAGTATATTTATAATAGGTACCTATGCCATTATCATACATATGGATGTATTTTATAATCACTACTGCTTAAATTTTTTGAGCAAGTTGTTATGATTGATATAAATAGTATATAGGAATATCTTTTATATTTTCCATCTCTGAACGGATTTGAATACAAAAAATTTTTCATTTGTTTATTTTAACATGCAGATAGACTCATACACGACAGTAAGTATGCGATTGAAATTGTATTTTTCACATGAAAAAGCAAGTAGCTTTAAACTTCAACGTCTATCTATTATTAATTTTAAGATCTTGTCATTGCCGCCCGACAAATCTTGGTTGAACTACGTCCTTACGAAGATGCATTATTAGAGCTGTTAACTGTAGAAGAAGTTTTGAAAGGTTTGCAATTGACAATACCAAAATTTTCTTTTTTAATAAATTAACTAATTGAAATTACCTAATATTTAATAATATATGCTAGTTATCCACATTTTCATTCACAAAGCGAAATTTAAACTTTAAATGATAGTTTTAGTACTTTCTTGAAAATATTTTGTTTTATTTTTTATGATAGTTTTAAATGAACGTTTTTACTACCCGGAAATGAATGATTTTATTGGCACAAGGTTCTTCCATGATGTTCCAAAAGGTATGATTGCGAACAAAATAAGTATACATCTATTGCTATTCTTGATTCCGAATGAATAGCTGGTTTACTTAATACACAGCGCGTCCGGTGTATCTTCATAACCCTGAATACTGAATTTCCACTCACGGGTATGAACATTCACCGGACACACGTTAGATAATTTATAAATGAGCCGAACATTTATTCCTGAGTTCAACTTTGTACATGTTGTTTTTGTTTTTATATTCTTTATAGGTTTCAATGCGATGGTAAAAATGTACGAAAAATGTGATAACAAGATTACTATTGATTATGCGATAAGAGATGGTGAAAAATTGATAGAAGAACACCACGCTTATACGCAGCTTTACAAACAGATTCCTACACCGCAAACGGGATTTATTTTTTTTATACGAATGATGCTTGGTAAGAGTAAATAACGAGAATTTGCAATCAAAGTGATCAATGTTTGTTTGCTTGTGTAGACTTGAGAATGTATTTTACATATTATATTACTTATGAAAGCACGAAACGAGGTGAATGTTGGGATTCATCGGTGAAAATTGCAAACTTTTGAAGGAAATAAAAACACACAATGGGAGCTAAAGCTCTTTATGTTAAGTTGCTACACAATAATCACAGTGGTGCACAGTAATCACAAATTTCTATATTATTATACAGTATACAGATACACTCTTTCGATTCTGTTAATCGTGTGTCGTTAGCATACATCTAGGCTACGCTTCGGGTGGTGAACTGGTGATCTCCCACCCGTCATCTAGCCAATCGTCAGATATGGATTCGGCTTTGCCAAATCCGACAAAAATCAACACAATATACTGTCTCTTTTGGTGAAGGTCCGAAATATAAGTTCGGACTTTCACTATGAAAGTTTGGTGATAGTATGTTGATAGATATGTTGCTTTTCCAAAAGTTTTTTCTTTTTCAAAGATTTAAAACATTTTATTCATTATTTCCTTTTTTCTAGCATACAACAATGAGCTAATACTGTATACCAACATTTACCAATGGCTACTATATGATATTAGCGTATGTCAAGTACACCAGTAACTATTGGAAATTTCTAAAAATTAATTTTATTAGTCTGTGTCAATATTTACCAGTGAATTCTACCATTCACCACCTTCGCGCTTTCACATTATAATTTCTATAATTACAAAAAAAAAGGAATAGGTATTCAATAACAAAAATTCTAAATATTTTCTTCGTTACATATTGAGGTCTATTACACGTATGCAATAATAATTACATACGAACATAGACGTTTCAAAAAATTTTATAGTGAATATGTATCTATACAATCCTTGGGGTTTCTATATGGTATACGCAATGAAACACCGTATATTCTCACGCAGTGCGGTGGCTTATGGAATATAATGATTCAAATGACACTCATCGTGAAAAAACTGAAAAAGAATTCTTAGTGAAAGGAAGTGATACAATTATTTTTTGTAGAAATTTTCTAACTAAGTTTTTCATTTCTGTTCATTTTTTATAATTTATGCGATGACTCGTAATGACACAATAATTTCTGGATTATCTTTAATATCATATCGCATAAAAAAATTATATTGGAAAGGGGTCCGTAATTCAATTGTTCATACGGTTGCTTAGTTTCAAATGATTATGTATGAATTCAGCTTATACCTAGTCTTAGAAAAAATCAGAAGATGATACCTGTATACAATACTATCTCATATTGTTTTATAGGATTATTTAAACAAAGCAAATATGTAGATGAGGTCTGCGGTGAGTTTTAAATTTCTAAAATAATATAATGAAAATGATTCTTGCAAGTAGGAGTATGTACCCATTATTGGAAAAATGATTTGGTACTGAGTACTACAAAATATTGGAATTTTACTAATAAGAAATAAATTTTAAACTCATTGTCGTAGACAAATCAACTCATTTTCAAACAGAAGAATACTCAGTGTAGTAGACATAAAATGTATGCAGAGAGTAAAGGTATTATTCTGTGACTACTGCATTCAGTACATGAATAATTGAATAGGTACCAAACTATTTGAAAATAAATTAATTTTTGTACAGTAATAAGTTCAAAATTTATATCTTGTCTTGAAATTCCCATATTTCAGATACCTACTCAGTATCGAATTTGCTTTTTCAATGATCTAAACATCGTAACACTAATATATAGCAATTGCCATTCAGTAGTTATAAGCATTACGTATTTTTATACCGAAAAAAAATTCATTAAAAATTCTTGCAACAAAAGTTAAATGGAGATCGATACTTTACGTCGAAATATATTAGAGTAGATACGTAATGCAGCATTAACAATAAAAAATTGGTGGCAGTGGAGAGTATGAGTAGTAGGTATAAGTAAAGAGAAATAAAGTATAGAAAATGATTGGAGATTGGGGAATGGGGATTGATCAATGTTCATATTAGCACATGCTTAAAACCTCAATCTATTCCCTTTAAAACAACCAATAAAGAAGTTCTTATTTACAGAAATCACATGAACTTACATTAATCAAATTTCAGTTACTTGAAGCTCCTCAAGCCTTTCTCCAATTTTGTCACTCTGCCATTTTGGAATTATTTAGACACCGAACTCAAAAGATCATATTTTTTAGTTTCCTAAATACGTATTTGATTAGTGAGATAACGATGATCCATGAAATTTCCCCATCTAATTTCTTCTAAAAACCATTTTTACCTGAGTTTTAAGTAAAACCGATAGCTATTACAGACTACCTAATTTATGAAGGGGCTGAAGAAGGGTGCGATCTTCATACCTTTGTGCATGAGACAATGTGTAATCATTTGTCAAATACCCAACTTGTTGGTCTACAAATGTAGGGTAAGTCGATGGTCAGAATATGACCTCTTTCATTTGTGTCAGAATGGATCCAAAACGTCGAATCTTCGAATTTAAGGATAACTTGAGGAGTCTCGAGAGGGTATAATTTGAAGAATTCGGGTTCATAAGTATGCTTAGTGCATATTAAAAAATACTAAATTTGTTTCAAATGTAACTTACTAAGTGGTTTTAGAAGGCGTTGGGTAGGGGTTTCCAGACTCGATACTGGGTATGCACAATGTTTTTTTTTTTTTTTTTTTTTAATAATTTGTTATAGTGGCGTCTATAACTACTACGGTTTTTACGCCACTCTCACTGGAAAGTTAGTTCAGATGAGGTGGAAAAGGTTGCTTCTTTTGAGGAAGGTGAGGACTGTGAGGATATACGAAAAATCGTCAGTAATGGGGGTAGGACAGTTAGGAACTTTCAAGGAGTACCGAATATTTCGAAAGGAAGGGTACTCATGGAATAAATGTTCAATGGATGTGGGGGAATTATCGCAAAACTGGCAGTTGGTAGGTTCACGAATACCTGAACTGATTGAGACGAAGTTCCATTTTATAAGATAGCTGCATTTATGAGATATAGCGAAACATGAACAAAAACGAGGTAAAATTTGCTAGTTTGTTTTCGAGTACTTACGCAGATGTAATTTGAAGGCGGTATCACCTTTAAAAATGGATTTGGAATATAAATAGTATACTTCTTGTGGTCAGTAATTGAATGAGCACATATTTATCAAATTTGAGAAGTAGAAGGATTTCCCAGTCTATTTCAAATTCGTAATACTCGAACCGCCTCTACACCACAAAAAAAATCAAATCTCAAAATTGACCTGCAAATTGAAATCTACATACTCACTCCAAAATTTATGGAAATATACAACATTATAAAAGTCGAAATTTTCAATTTCTACTCCTTCCTCTTCCCAAACAAGGTCAAATCTCAAAATGAACTGGTAAATTGAAATCTGCCTAAGTACTCGAAAACATACTAGCAAATTATACATAATTCTTGCCGGATCTATTAGAGTAAGTATTTAGAGCCAGTTATGTAAAGAATAAATATTTTAAATTTATTGTGTAATTTCATAGTAATTAGGAACCTATTTCAAAAGTTTTTAACAACTAATCTTCTATTTTTTACCGTTTTTTTTTTTTTTTCAGAACTTTTTGAACATCAATGTAAGTTATCAGCGAGATATAAGTCTAATATTACAACATAACAACATAAGTATGACTTTTCAACGTGCAATTTTCGCATAGAAATTACTATTCTCACAACGAATTTTTCTCCTGGGAATTTTTGAAGAGTAGAAATTACATAAATCCTGCCGTCAGTAAAAGAAAAATCCGAGTTGAGTAATTACTTTTGGGGGTTTATGGTTCATTCACTGTCTGGGCTTGGAAGTTCGCTTGATGCATACTTATAATTACGAGCAGGTGGAGTTAATAGGGGAAGAGGAATTTTTGAGGAATTAATCTCTCAAGAATATCATTATAAAAATGCTTAAAAGTGCCCTGAGAATCTATTTATGAGACAGATTTATTCATTAATTACTTGGATTTTGTATTCATTTTTAAACTAATTTTGTTAATAGTTGCATCTGCGATTTTGGCAAAGAAGCTGATACCAGAAGACAAATCTAAACATTATAGGGTACATGATAAAGATTTATCACGTGAGTACAATTAACCGCAAGTCTTACGCATTTGGTCTTTCACACAGGTACGACTTATAAGGTACCTACTACCCTGCACCAATAAAATTATACCAACTAAGTATATCAATTGGTTTTTTCTTTGTAACTCTGAGTTTATGGTAAATTTAGCAACTCCTGTTCACGTTGGAAAAAATTATGTACTTACCCAAACCTAGGGTTTTTAAAATAATGAATACCGCCGCAGTTACATATCACAACTACCCATCCAGAACAATTTGGTGAAATGAAAAAATGCGTATGTGTTTTTTTTTTTTTTAGTGAAAATAACCGCGTAAATATAAATAGTAAGGTGGTCAAATCCTTTCTTTTTTTTTTTTTTTTTTAAAGCAAAGTTGGCCGGATCATAATAAATAATAATTGACCCGAAAAAGGGGTCATAGCCTTAACTCAATTTTCAAAGCCTACAAAGCGAAGTCAAAATTTCAGAATTTCAGAATTTAAAAATTAACTAATTTTTGGTCAATTCAACATTTTTTCACGTTTCAAAGTCATATTTGTCATCCGAAGAATGAAAAAATGTTAGTTGCCCATTCTTTCTTCAAAATTAAGATCTAACCATTTTTAATTTTTTTCAAAGAGCAACACTGTTTTCTCCAAAAATAATGCAACAAAATGATTATTTTTACAATTTTATTTTGATACCAACTTTTTCGCATTTACCTACTTATTATTGAAAGCACCGACATATGACATCCACATTAATGTTTATAAATAAAGAAGGAATAAGTGTTGATCATAATTTATTTTCCTTCAAAAATTTTTTTTTTAATTACAATTTTTTTGAATTACAATATTTCTTTTTCAAATATGAGTGAAAAGTTGGCCCCCTCTCAAAAACTTTTTTTTCGGGAATTTTTTCTACCACACACGACATTACTTAGTTGGGAACCGCTTGAAGTCTACATCTCCCCCAGGTTTTCCTTAAGCGAGTGTGCGACTCCACCTAAATTCCACCACATTGGAAATTCAGCCACCGCTTCCTCCTTCCTTCTGGCACCATAGTCCCCTCTGGTGGTTTCAGTACCAATTGTTATCTTCGGCTTTATCTGCGCTGGGCTCATGTCTTCGAGATGGGCTGATGCTGATACCCACTAACTCTTACTTCTAGGCTACTATGTAGCTAGGTGTTTGATTGGTAACTCGTACCGTTTCACAGTATAGTGGTCGCCTGCACCTTAGGGTCATCACGCCGCTTTACTCCAAGCTGTGAAGGAAGGTAAGGGCGGTCCGCAATCAGTTCGGTGCCTCGGCTATGAGATCAGTCGAGCGTAGTCGCTCAAAAACCTGCCGCCCTACGCTCGTGGGTAGCTAACGTATTGGGAAATACGCCATTGCCTCACCACTTAATATGATTTACCTTCATACCTTTCTAAATATCAATATGATATCAAAGCAATAATTACACTAAAGTGGAATTTCCTGTTGAATAAGTTCAAGAGTGAGCATTAAATCACAAGGGAAGGAAGGTAGAGCAAAAAATATACAGTTGTGAAAATTCTTCTATCGCGTCGAAATAGGAATCATCATCTTCGATGTTACAATTCAAATTGTGTCGTCATCGTCGTCATCATCTCGATCATTCTCATGGTTGTTGTTAGCCTTGGAAGCGTGTATATTCAGAAATCGAATCCCAAAAAACCACTATCGTTGTTTCCAACTGATTTTGGGTGATGAAACACCTCTAATAGTCAGAAGCCCATTATGACCACCCTTCATCCTGCTCCACAAAATTGTTCTCTGTACTATTTTCTGCTCTTGCACGAAAATGTGCGGCATATCTTGCGGATGCAGGAGAAGCAGGCTGGTATGCAATATTGCATGTGAGAACTATGAGACAATAGAGTGCTCTAATAGGATCGTAGTAAGGCAGGACGACGACGATGGACGTGATGAATGATGATTTACGATGAGAATGATCAAGATGACGACTATGACAGCGATTAAAACATCGTAGATGATGACTAGGTTCACGACTTCATGACCATGATGACGACTTTGCCTGTAGCAAAGAAATAGACTGTAGCCTATAGCAGAGATGATGATTTAATATAAATACTTAAAATCAAGTACTGTTGTTTAGATATAAAAATCATGCAATTTGAGTGCTTATTAAAATGCGGAAGATAATTTTCTACGTAATTGAGAGTGTATTTTTTATTTACATTAAAATGGAAAAATTTTCGCAATTGAAAATTTTTGCTCCACCTCCTTTGCTTGTGTTTAGATGGTCACTACTTGATCTTATTCAACAATAAAAAATTACTTCAGTACATTGTTTGTAATACTTGAAAAGTTATGAAGGTGCTTATTTCAACGTTTCTAACCACTAATCTTTTTTTTTTTGTTTTTTCTCCAGATTTTGCACCATTTAAGAGTAAGTTATCAGCAAGATATTTGTCTAATATTACAACATAAGTATGATTTTTCTGCATGCATTTTTCGCGTACAAATTATAATTATCCGGACGAATTTTTCTCCTGTGAGTTTTTGAATAATAAAAAGTACATAATTCCTACAGTGGATATAAATTTTTGGGGTTTATGATTCATTCAACATGTGTGCCTGGAAATTCGCTTGATAAATACTCGTGATTACGGGCAGGTGGAGTTTACAGGGAAGGAGGGATTTTTGGAAAATTCACCTCTCAAGAATATCATTATAAAAATGCGTAAGGGTACCTTATTAGAGAGATTTGTTCATTGATTACTTGGATTTTGTATTCATTTTTATAATAATTTTGTTGATAGATGTAATTCCGATTTTGGTTCACGACCCACGCATCGAACTTATAGACGGTGAGCACAACATTACTTACGTAGCTAGTTTTTCACGCAGACCGCCTTAAAAATGATGAATCACATTTTAGATCGTCATAATAATTATGTAACTTCACCGGTATTTATCATTTCAACAATTCAGGCTCGGGTACATAATCTTTTTTTCTACATTAAATGGAGTTGCTAAAGTGGCCAAATAAGTCACTTGATTTCTTTTTCTCTATCAATTATTGTGAATTCGTGGTAAATTTAGCAAGTCCATTTGATGTAGAAAAAACTATTATGTACGTGTATTCGAGCCTGAATCGTAAAAATAATAAATACCGGTGAAGTTACATAAAAGTGGCGCTGTTATGGGCTCTCGCTCCTGCTTGCTTGAGGCAGCACCACCTAGCTTCGTTAGCAGAAGTGAAGTGTAAACAGTATTCGTATAAACCAACATGGTTAATCTATTCCCGCCTTCATACATTTCTACAAAGATGGCGTTACATGCTAGCTAGAATTAGACATTCCAATCTCTAAGAATCAGGAATGTACCGCGAACAAATTTTTCGTTATATTTTTAGCTGAGTTTTTAACAAAACGATAGCTATTACAGCCTACCTGATTTGGGAAGGGAAGGTCGGGGGAGGGTGGGGTCTTCAAATCTTTGCGTTTCAGACCATTTGTAATCATCTGGCAAATGTCCAACTTTTTGGTATATATATATTTTTTTTTTCCCCCACGCGTAGCGCCGGCGAGTATTCATAAAATTCGCTCAAAATTTGGTGAGAGACTCTTCTTGAAAATGCGCAGAAGTGCTTATTTGTTTTTTCGAAAAATTTCAAAATGGCGGAGTACTCAAATTTTGAGGGGGGCTAAAGAAGAGGCAAATAGCTCAAATTTTTCGTTATTGATCTCATATGAAAGAGTGAGTCACGGACACGAACATATTTAAATTTCAGTTTCCTAAGTGCATTTTGAGGAGAGTTAATGCAAAAACCTGTTTTTGAGGAAATTTCGTTTTTCGTGTCACTCGCCTTGCCCAGGCGGGTGTGGATAAAATTCGTTCAAAATTCGGTGAAGAACTCTTCTTGCAAATACGCGAAAATAGTTTTTTTGTTTTTTCCATAAATTTCAAAATGGCGGATCACTCAAATTTTGAGGGGGCTGGAGAAGGGGCAAATAGCTCAAATTTTTCGTTTTTGATTTCATATGAAAGAGTGAGTCACGGATACTAACATATCCAAATTTCAGCTTCTTGAGTGCATATTGAGAGGAGTTAGATCAAAAAACGGCTTTTTGAGGAAGTTTTGAGTCATGAAATTTCTTGAATCTTTCATATCTCCCCACCAAATCAAGTTGAAGTGGTCAAATTTTGTGTGTGAGGTTAGTTGGTGACCACAATATGACCTCTTGAATTTGGATCAAAATGGATTCAAAATGGCGGATTATCAAAATTTTGAGTAGAGCTTGAGGAGCCTCAAGTTGGTAAAAATGTAATTAATATGAATTCATATGGTTATTGGGGATAAGTTGTATACTATATCCCGAATTCACTTCCATACATGATGTTGGAGGGGGAAGGCGGGGTTACCAACCTAAAATAGTGGTGGGGTACAGGAGGGGTCGAAAATTTTTTATTGCTGTGTCATATGATAAAATGAGCCCAAGTGACAAACGTATTTTGATTTTAGCTTCCTCAGTGATTTTGGAGGGGAGTTAGAGCAAAAAACGGCTTTTGGAGGGGAAATTGCTGCAGGAAATTTCATGAATCTTCCATATCTCATCACCAAATCGGCCTAGAATGGTCAAACTTTGTGTGTAGGATTAGTTTGTGACCAGAACATAACCACTTGAATTTGAGTCAAAATGGATCCAAAATGGCGGATTTACAAAATTTGAAGATAATTTGAGGACCCTCAAATAGTTATAATTTGAGAAATATGTGTTCGCATGATTATTTCATGGCAAGAAATACTACATTTGTACCAAATTGAATTTCTTAAGTGTTTTTGGAAAGGATAGGGTAGGGGTTTTCAGACTTGGTATTGGGTGTGGCCTGTAGTGATGAACGGTTAAGCAATGTTATTACTAAATCAAAACAAGCCCCAGTTAAAAACTCAGCTCCAGTAATGCGGCATGGCTGCTTACGTTTTTTTTTTTCTTAAAATAATAAAACGTAAATGCAAAAATATTTCATTCAAATTAGTTCATATGTATTGTATCCGCGATTTCCTCTTAAGGTATTTATGTATCATCTTCGAATATAATACGAGTATGTAGATTCTAATGCAGAATTGAAATTTTCTTGGATAGTCAGCTCATTTTTATGTAACCATATAATTATTTGAGTAGGGAGAAAGGGCTGGGACCCATATGATACTAGTATATACCTCCATAGGATCATGATTTCATTGACATATAAAGTCACAAATCGTTGTATATCATGCATGCTTCATTCGCAAATACAATTTCACATAGCATTATTGAATTAATATTAAAATTGAGCCCCTATAAAGTACCAAATTTCAAACACCTACAACTCCCCACGTATGGGTTTTACAAAAGAAATTAATGTTCCCATAAAAATTTGAAAGAAATTTGGCGTAGAACAAAACTGCACTGCACTACTTTCACCTTACGACCAAGCCTCTATAATACCTGAATAAAATGGAATAATATAGATGGCTCAGCGGAAGAAGGGCAAACGTTTGGCTCTTCTTCAGCTAAGCCGTAGGTATACACAAATCACTCTTGAAAACATTTTCATCATTAATATTTTTACTTTCAGAATACTGCAAAAACATCACAAGCAATTCAAAAAACGACCACGGTAAATTTTTCAGTAGTAAAATGCAGTTTTCTATTTGCTCACCTAGTATAGTCAAAAGAGGGATTGAGGCAAACAAGTATACAACAATAAATCGTACCAATTTCGAAGCATACGAATTGAAATAAAGCAATTCTAATGACTCAAAAAGTACCATCGGAAAGTTTCCATGTTAGCTTATGAGCGAGTGTTTTGCTACTTGGTCTCGAAAATGCGATAGGACGCTTATGGACTTTTTCTGAACACTTTTCATGATAGTATTTAGTTTTAACCCAACTGACAGCAACTCGTGCTGAAATCGACTGAATTTAGGTGTTGAAACAAACGGCAAAGCTGCTGACTTGTATGTGTTCTGAAAGGTGATCGATGATTGTTAAAACTAACAGTACCATGGTACGATAATAGTAATATCAAGCTATATTACAGTTGAAATTTTTTTAGAGGCCAGAGTTGGCAATTTATATTATTTGTAATATTTGTCTACATCACTTATGTACCATATTTTTGGAAACCTCATTCCCTTTTAAATTTAAAACTCATAGTCCTACTAGAAATTAGGATTTCGTTGAGGCAATGACTAAAAAAAATATTTCACAGGATATATAAGCCCAGTGATTGATAAATGGAAGCGCATTGATTTCAAGGATGTATATAATAAGTATGTAGAAAGAGGCAGGAAGAGGTTGCAAAACCCAGGACTCGTTAAACGTATGAGTACCACAGATGATGCATTATTCACTACTGGTAAGCACACCTATAACGTGATCTACTACTTTGCATGATAGTAAAAATATTGTCACTTTCCACCAGAGACGGCGAGAGGGGGGGCAAAGGGTGCATTCGCACGAAGCCCAGATATATGGTCGTAGCCAAATTGTTCAATGGGCCACATTGAAAAACGTGTGATAACAAGAAACAAAAATATTAGCAGTTGAAAAATTCGAAAAACGTGCATAAAAGTTGGCAAACATTGATTTGATGGTTTGAGACAGGAATGCGTATTTTATTATCGTTATTAGGTATTTTCTGAAGTGATAAAAATGAATTATGAAATATAGATACACAATTTTGATATTTTTGTAATATGAAGTGAGGTGTAAAAAATATTGAGGGGGTGGGTGTAAAATGCACCATAAAAAAGGCCCCGAGAAATTTTTGTGGCTCTCGCCGTCTCTGCTTTCTACAGTCGCTACAGCGCGGTATTATATAAAGCACTAGGTGATAAGAAGGAAATATATAAGAAGGGAAGTGGAAAACAATTATCAAGAAATTATTTTCAGAATAGAACGTATGAAGAGGTTTATTATTTGAAATTTTCTCAAAAATTATGGGAAATTTGAAAATTGTTTGAAACTTTTATCATGAGACAAAATCTCTTATGAGAAAATCTCCTTACAAAATTTATTAATTTCGAGTAAATTTTGAGAGATAAAACTCCGCTTGAATACTTTCTATACAGTTCCTACGGAAAGTAAATTTGTACATCACAGTTTCCCGCTAGTTTTCAAATTTACCAGCGGATGCCGACTACAATTGATGGAAAGTGCTAGTGCTAGCTTCATACATTTAATAAAATATGTACACTACATATACACATTGGCATATTCAATTACGTAATCACTATGTTATTCTACTTATTTAGAAGTATGCAATACCTCGGACTGGGTCAATTTCAAAAGCTTAGACGGTAATTATATTTACTCGAGATTTTATCACGTTGACTAAAAAATTTGTCAGCTGGATTTTTAACCTAAAAACGGCAGCTGTTATTTTTCTATATTTCTTTTTTCACAGATAACGTAAAAAAATATGGTAAGAGTTGGACGTAAAGCTGCATTCAGATATTAAAATTTCACACTTTCTCTTCACCGTGGTGTCCTCCTTTTCAGTTTTTTTCTTTAAAATATAACTTTTTTACCTTTCATTTTTACAGATCGCTTTGAGTGCATTCTAAGGACCGCACATGAGTTTTTAAAGAAATTCAATAAATTTTTGGGAACATCTGTAAAGTCAGACTTAAGGCGTAGTACGTTTTTTTCTCTTTCATATACTTGGATATCGCACCCATACTGCAACAACACCACATCTCAAAAAAAAATTCTTTGACTGCAAAAACACCACATCTCAAAAAACTACCAAAAATAATTTGCGTTGCGAAAACCCGCCTTTACCATTGGAAAGAACGTGAAAAATTAGTAGGAATCAACGAAAAAAAAAATGAAGTTGAATTCGTATTTCGTTATTTACAAAGCAAATAAAAAGCAATTTTTTTGAGTTTCGGTTATTTGACGTGTTTTGAGATGTGGTATTGTTGCAGTAGGGGTGCGATATGCACATTAAGCAGGAGTGAAATAAAACTAAAGGCTGCTACACGCAATAAGTGGATTTTACAAAATAAATATGTATCTATCTATCTTCTAAATTATTATCAAAGGAAACTGGCAAGCATTGACGACGGAGGCATTTCTTTGGGGGAGGGGTAGGAAGAAACTTTTTGTGTGGGGAATAGAATAATGTATGATTTTATTTCAAATCTTATGATTTAATTTCAATACTGTGTTATTTTAACACACTTGAATCAAAAAATAAATAAATGAAACGTAAGCCGCCATGCCGCATTACTGGAGCTGAGTTTTTAATTGGAGTTTGTTTTGATTTACTAATAACCTTGCTTAACCGTTCATGACTACAGGCCACACCCAATATCAAGTCTGAAAACCCCTATCCTATCCTTTCCAAAAACACTTAAGAAGTTGAATTTGGAACAAATGTAGTATTTCTTGCCATGAAATAATCATGTGAACACATATTTCTCAAATTATAACTATTTGAGGGTTCTCAAATTATCTTCAAATTTGATAATCCGCCATTTTGGATCCATTTTGACTCAAATTTAAGAGGTTATATTCTGGTCACAAACTAATCCTACACACAAAGTTTGACCATTCTAGGCCAATTTGGTGATGAGATATGGAAGATTCATGAAATTTCCTGCAGCAATTTCCCCTCCAAAAGCCGTTTTTTGCTCTAACTCCCCTCCAAAATCACTGAGGAAGCTAAAATCAAAATACGTTTGTCACTTGGGCTCATTTTATCATATGACACAGCAATAAAAAATTTTCGACCCCTCCTGTACCCCCACCACTATTTTAGGTTGATAACCCCGCCTTCCCCCTCCAACATCATGTATGGAAGTGAATTCGGGATATAGTATACAACTTATCCCAATAACCATATGAATTCATATTAATTACATTTTTACCAACTTGAGGCTCCTCAAGCTCTACTCAAAATTTTGATAATCCGCCATTTTGAATCCATTTTGATCCAAATTCAAGAGGTCATATTGTGGTCACCAACTAACCTCACACACAAATTTTGACCTCTTTAACTTGATTTGGTGGGGAGATATGGAAGATTCAAGAAATTTCATGACTCAAAACTTCCTCAAAAAGCCGTTTTTTGATCTAACTCCTCTCAATATGCACTCAAGAAGCTGAAATTTGGATATGTTAGTATCCGTGACTCACTCTTTTATATGAAATCAAAAACGAAAAATTTGAGCTATTTGCCCCTTCTCCAGCCCCCTCAAAATTTGAGTAATCCGTCATTTTGAAGATTTTCGAAAAACAAAAAAAAACACTTCTGCGCATTTTCAAGAAGAGTCCCTCACCAAATTTTGAGCGAATTTTATGAATACACGCCGGCGCTACGTGTGGGGGAAAAATATGTATATACCAAAAAGTTGGACATTTGCCAGATGATTACAAATGGTCTGAAACGCAAAGATTTGAAGACCCCACCCTCCCCCGACCTTCCATTCCCAAATTAGGTAGGCTGTAATAGGTATCGTTTTTATTAAAAACTCAGCTAAAAATAATGAAAAACACAATAATAGTTTCGAAATTGTTAGAAAAATTTTAAAAACAATCACAAACTAACAACAAAATTATTCGTAATAGGAATCTATTGTCAGTATAGAGACATACACTAGCAAGATACTTTTCATGGAAGAGACTAAAAATAATAATAATGATAATAATGATAATTTGATTTAATTTCAACATTTTAAAACAAAAAATGAATTTTTCCCAAAAATTCTAACCCATTATTCAGTTTTCCTGGCGAACAACCGGCACTTTTGTTAATTCCAATTTTGCCAATTTTATCTACGTAGGAATTCTAAGTAGCACAATTATTCATTTTTTTTTTTATAAGCTATTTCTTAAATAGTTTTTCAGTCATCTAAGCTTACCCAAGCTCCTTTCCGATGCATGTCATGAACAGCTTCTTGATATACTTTCAAGTTGAACCAAGTTTATGTCAAATAGATATCAACATTTTGCATTAATTAGGTAAAATTATTGATACCTATTCGACATTAACTCAAGCTCATCTTGAAAGTATATTTATGAGCTAATCATAAGACATGGTATAATAGGGTAGAATGAAAAATGTAAACAAGCCATAATCAAAAACTCAGCTTCAGGAATGCAACATGGTTGCTTACTTTTTTTTATTTCACTCCATACTGATACACCTAACCTTGATGCGGTCTATATTCTCACCATCCTAGGTACTCACTACCCATTTCTAATTGTTCATTTTTTATCATTATTTATGCAGCTTGTGTGGAGAAGAGAATGTTTTGTAAGTATAAAGATTAAACACTTGGGTTTTTGAAAATTGTATGTAGTTGTAGATAAATCACCTACATCAATTTTCTATCTTGCCCATCATTCTATAGAAGAGTTCGTAGTATATCCCATTTACATAGATATGGTATAGACTATCATCAAACCTAACTAGATTATAATGCTCACAAATGTTCTGTGCATATAGCGATAGAAGAAATCAACGATGTAGGTATTAATGACATTTTAAAAGATTACGATAAAGAGTTCCTCAGAATTATTTTGAAAATTTGGAATGAAATGTCAGAAGATAAGGAAAAAAAAATTAAGGAAAAAAGAGAAGAATTCATCGGTATTCTCAACCTACTCATATCTTTCATTTTAGAAAAGTTAAGTTAATGAAAATTAAAATATAATAGACGTATATAATTATTTTAGTACTCTACGATGACTACATAAGAAGCCTGAAATGGACATGTATGACCAGTGAGTAATATATTAATGTTTTTTTCTCCACTTTTACGCAGCGCCTTATAATACTTATGTAGGTAAATAGGTATTATACCGCATGTTTTTGCACTAAACAAATTTAATATTTTCTCATTATTTTGCAGAAGACAAAGATGATGTTCCTTTCCATGGTAAGTTGTTTAGAGACCTACAAAATGCTTTAAATATCTGTACCTATACGTGGAACTTTGAAAAAATTAATGTAGTTTCTTTGAACCAAAATTATAAATTAGTTTGTGGATTGACTTCTTATACGTTTCAATAAACTTAATCATCGTTAAATTCATTTCATAACTATTTGGAAGATTCAAAGCTTAATTCACTCGATAGAAATTATAGTTGAGTTGCAAATTGTGGGGTTGGCTGTTGATAAAATAACAGTCCTTACAGCATACAGAAAACCGTCAAACAACAATCCCTTTTTTAAACTAATTTCTCTCGTGTACTCATTTAATATAATTCTTGTAGATTGGTTGGAAACGCTTTCAATACTATATGCACCTTCGGAAAGCATAATAAGTTATCTTAAGGAATTTGAAAATGCTGCTAAAAATGCTGATGAAAAAGATGCTAAAAAAGTTTTTGAAAATCACGAAAATGCTGAAAATGTCAAGTTAGATGAACTTTACCAAAATATTAGTGAATCAATAAAGAAGATGTTAGAAAAAAAGATCCAAGATACACTGAAAGATAACAGCCCGAAATAAGTATTAAAATTTACTATTTAACAGTATAATTTAATATAAATGTATGTATATGTATGGGCATATAATTAACTTTTCATTTGTAAGTTTATTATTCTCTCAAATTATTAAAGTCTTATTACGTTGTTCTATGGAAATGTACAGAGAGACCAGAATTTGAGGTATAGGTGAACTGGCTGATAATGATTACTCATTGCGTGTACTCGATAGACATAAGCTGCTAACGAAGCAAAGATGAGGATATGCCCTCTAGGTGCGCTTTTGAAATGCGCATGAACGAACTCTTTCGGACAATTCTACCTTCGAGCCTTTTTTTTTTTTTTTGCGGGAAGTTCTTCTACCGCACACGACGCTACTTGATTGGGAACCGCTTGTAGCATTACTTCCAACCAAGTAGGGGCACTTTGGCGACTGGCCTACGTCTCCCCCGGGAGTTTCCCCCTGATGTGCTGGCTTGCACACCAGGAGCCCTCCTCATCGGAAGTTCAGCTGCCGCTTCGTCCTTTCCCTGGGACACCGTACTTCCCTCTGGTGGGTTTCCGTACCAGTATTTCCTCCTCGGTCATGTCTGCGCAATGCGCTCTTCTCGAGTGTACGGTGGTCTCCGGCCTTCACCCCGCGCCGCGACTCCCCTCCTTTCGGAGGTTCCCCGCCGGTTGCCGTTCTGCCTTTTATGGCTTACTAAGCCCGCAGGCGAGCCAGAGGTCGTACACTCTATGGGCCTTACTTCTGTCTGCGTCATTCCACCCTACTCCAAGCCGTGAAGCAAGGTAGGGGTGGTCCGCAATCAGTTCGGTGCCTCGGCCATGGGATCTGGTCGACGTGACCCCACTCATGCAGCTACTCGATCCACCGCATGAGCATTGGGGCCATGACACCCACTCAGACAGTTGGCTAGAGTCGTTCACCCACTGCCCAAGTGCGCGCTACCCGCATCACATTAATAACCTACCGCCTCATGTCATAACGTGTGCGGCAGGGGTGATGCAGGCCGTCTCCCTCGTCCCTCAAACCCTCACTACTACCCGGTCCCGATCTCCGGGGTTCGGATCCTTGGGTTTAAGTGCCACTCGTGTGGCTAACCTTCTCCTCTCCTGCAGCGGCAGCAGCAGCTCCTCTACGACGCCCCCGAGCCTATTATATTGTATCTATGAAGAAGTACTTATGTTCAACACATGAACAAATTTCCACAAACACAGGAGTGCTCGTGTGGTGGTTAGCACTACATAAGTATTACTCTATTAAATATAGACTCGTAGGTACAACAGTCCAACAGAGACTGTGCATGCGAAGTTCAAAAACACCATCTGGAGACACGCTTAATCTTTGCTTCGGTTGTACTCGTATGGTTAGCAGACCATTATCCGCCAGTTTCCACTGTACCTCAAATTCTCGTTTCTCTATACAGGTCCATGGGACCAGTGATAGGTATTTGGGTTGGTCTTCATGTTTTCGAAGTTGAATTATTGTAATGCATTATATTAGAATTATAAGATAATTAGATATGTATATATGTTACTATAAATAAGCGTACATATTTATTTAAGCAATTAATTTATGGAATTTGGATGATAGGTATTTAGGTAATGGGTATGTACTTATTCATATTTTTCAAGTTGACTAATTTTATCAAGTTGTATTCGTATCATTAGATGATTAAATAAATATGAATGAGCTTATTATACCGTGTGTCCAAGAGATTCGGGTGCAATCAGCAAAAAAATCTCTTTTCTAATTATTTAAAATTATTTTTTTCAAATGCAAAAAAATTGTAATGCAGTTGAAATGAATTTATCAGCCTTAAAATTCATTGAAGTAATTTTAAAAAAGATTTTTAATTTAAAAATTGTAGTTTAACTCTTATTATGTCATCAACAGACTGAGATTTTCGCGCTGATTGTATCTGAATCACTGGGACGCACGGTATATTATATTTAAGAAATTAATTTATGGAATTTGAATAATAGGTAGGTTTTGGGCACGTATTCATATATTCCATGTCAGGTTATTCTATCAGACTGTATTCAAGTTGTATGATAATCGTATAAAATGAAATTCATGGAATTTACTGATTAGTACGAGTAAGATTTGATATTGTACTTATCATGCTCTATTTACCATACGTATTATTTAAAAGGATTATTATTGTAGTCAACTTTTATCAATATATTGTTACTTTAAAATGCTACTAATTTTTTTTTCTGACCAGTTGTTACGTAATAAATTCTGGAAGATACTAAAATTGTCGCTAAATCCTTGATGTTGTCTCTTTCACATTTGACCTCATGATCCTAGTAAGCATAGATGTTTTTATTTTATTTTCAGTCATTAAATATTAAAAGGGTTTTTCCAATATTTAAACTTACATTTAATTACTGGAAAAACTATAACGTGATATTAGGCGAAAAATCACTACATCAAGTTTATTTTCAAAAAATAGGATTCATTTATCAGATAAACAAAAAACAAAAAAAAAAAAAAACTTTATCATCATAAATGAAATTTTTTATAAACTCTTCAGTTAGAGGAATGCAAAATTTTTAACAGAAGATTTAAAGGTGCTTCATTATCTCTTATAGTGGCAAGAATTGCTTTATGCTTCTTCCAGTCTTTTGATATACGAGAACTTTGGAAGTTGAAACCAATTTTATAACATTGACCCATGAGTAGTATTATGGAGTTATAAAAAAAAACCCAAAGAAATGGATTAAAATTCACACATTACAAACTTAATAAGTTTTAAAACGGGAAGTAAAAGCGGGCACGTTTATTCGAAGGTGGCAATGAAATAATAATTTTGGCAACGCTAGCGAGACGCCATCGTAGAGCGTCAATTAATGATCCCCCTTCGAGGGTTTCGCCACAAGGCGATGATTTACGCCCTTGTTATTACTGATGCGCCTTCTCTATACTTTACCGCCGTACCTCGCCGACACGGCAGTAAATTTAATTTATTGGCTTTTCCGTCTTCAAATCCCGCTCTACCCAACACTAGGGTATTAATTTTTAATAGAGTGAAAAATCGTGTTTTATTATACTTAGCAAGAAGAAAAAAATACGCTCGACCATTATGACGACCTTACAACCAGCCTACTTCATTATCGCAGCTTAACCTCACTTAATGCGATTTAATTTCAAAAACCGCCTATGTCTACGCAACTGGTAAGATGAGACGCTTTGTAGACTTCGTTTCTGAGGCAAATGTGGTTGAATTTTTCACACGTACTTCGCATATTTGCGGTCGCAACGTCTTGTACTTAGAGCACCCTTCAAGGTCGCTTATAGTTTCCATAACAATCGCGTCTACACTTTATCAACGCTGTCGAGTGAGTAATTAACCTAGTTGTCGAGTCATTTGTTCCAGTCACACTGTCACAGGAGAGCTTAAACCGTCAAACATATGAGAGTAGGTAAGTACATGTATGCATTACAGGGTTAGCCAAAATCAGACATCCGAAGAAGGTAAATTCTTTGATCAAGAATCCTTTCAAACATTGAATTTTCAAATTTTCAAAATATACACATACTGGGGGGCTTTGCCTCCTTGCCCCTTCGTGGCCCAACCTATGGGACAATCAACCCCTGGGGCAATCCTCACTTCACAGGGATAAAAAGTATAAGCAATTCTTTCAAAAAAATATATTTATATTAATATAACCTTCTATTACACTTTATAACATAGCAAAAAAAAAAAAAACTAATAAATATGTACTTATCAAAAAAGTATAATTATTTGTATTGATGTAGATTTCTCCTAGACTTTATTACATATTAAGAAAAATTTATTATTCGTGGACATATAGGGTGAAAGAGTTGAAAAAACCAAAATTTTCCAAAAGAGTTTTGAATTTTTTACTAATCACGTTATGAACTTTCGATTAAAAAATAATCTTTCTAAATGCAATAGAAAAAGTTTGGAAGTTTTTTGACATTTTTTGGAATTGATTTCGACTTTTTACCTTGCAGCTTTAAATGTATGATTTTTTTTTAATTTACTTTCATCTTTAAAAAATTTTCTAATTTTTGAATATATATGTATACATTTTTTTTGTATAAGTAAAAAGTAAAGGACCTTATTTCAGCCTTTCATAGATCTCATTTCACTTCTGTTTATCTACGGTGTGTTTTATTTCAATATGAGCTCCTTCATAACTCATGTAGTACTACTTATGTGACACGAATGTATGATGGGTTGTTTACTCTATTTAATGAAAGGTGGAAAAATTATTTCCCTACCTTGTTATGATCAGCATTAGAAATGTTTATTTTATATTTAAGGCAGATGAAAATATGCTTTTGCCATTAACATGAGGACTATCATGTCAGCCCTCAAATTGCATTTGAACTCACGTTGAGCTGCCTCTTTATTTCCAGAAAACATAACAAGAGGGGGACTGGCATCTAACCCTCCTCCAAATTCCAACTGCGATCAGTGAGCTGAAACTAAGGATAAAGATAGGGAAGAACAGAGGGGTAAATTGCCCCCGGGGCCAAGTTCATAAGAGGGCTCGGAAATTCAAATTTTTAGTTGTTGAATACAAATTAGATTTTTTAATTCAATTTTTTTCAAATTTTTTTGTAATTTTATCGTCATTATAAAGGTTGTTATTATCAAAAATGTAGTGAACATTGAATAAGACAGAAGTCACAGAACATTTCTGATTTGATTCTATTAGCACAGAATCAAAAACGCAGATCCCCACTCACCTACTTTCTTTAAATTTAAAAAATAAGACTACCTATTAAATAATGATAATTCCCTTTTACACGCAGTTACCGGTGGCTACTTTATTTTGGAGCGCCGGTCATCGCCCTGAATTGGCGACAGGCTGTCTGGGACGAATCTCCCATTGTTCTAAAAAATTTATATATGCTCTGCGTCCTTTCTTCGTCATTTTTAATTGATTTTTTTGTGTTCATCAATTTTTAAATTTTCTTCTATTCTTTCTGCGAATTATGTCAAGATCTACTGGTAGCGGCGATGCAGCCTTTGTGAGTAATTTATAAATTATAAGTAATTTAAATGAATTAGCTGATGAAAGCTCCATGGCCATCTCGTCCCAAACCCAGTAGTTTTAATTACGTGTAGTTTCCGCTTATTTAACTAGTACAAATTTACATGGTGGAGGAGGGGTTATTACCTTGACCCATAGAAATTTTTCAAAGAGTTGGTCAATAGAGCATCTTTCAAAGTTATTGCCAACACGTCTGAAAAAATGACCATTATTTTTCATAACTTTTTGATTTTTGTTTAAAGTTTTACCCTCCATTTACTTCCTCCCATGTCATCGATTTTCATACATTTAAATCACATTGCCTTGAGTAATGATGAAAATTTTCAAAACAGATCATTACTTAAGTAGAAAGAAAATATACTTCCATTTTCAGTTTCTCAAACCCTTCAGTTCACGGGGTAGGCAAAGCACTACATATGAGTGCAACACAAGTAGTCGTACATGTTGTATGAAGGAGCTCGCATTGAGGTGGAACACTCCTCATAAAACTATAAAATAATCCTACTCATTTCTTATTTTCCAAATTTCAACTATAAAGGAGAAGCAAAAGAATACTCTCATAAGAGATGAAATCAACTTTTTCTCGCATAAACTATAAATAGTAGAAGTAAAACATCACATTCCTCATTTTTCGCATTGCCTTAAAACGAGCCTTGAAAAAAAAATTTACGACGACTTCAAAGTGAAAGCATTTTTTCACCTCTACCAAGACGAAAACTTTACTTTTATAAAAAAGAAATTTTTTCGAGTTCAAATTAGATACGTGATATGAAAAGGGAAAATTCCTTCGAGAAATTGGACACGCGAACGCCTAATTTAGAGCCTAGATAAGCGTTAAAAATTTTCACGAATACAACTGCATTTAAAAATTAATTTATGAACCAGTCTGGACGACGTAATAATTAAATCTGGCTGGCTTGAGGTTTGGTTAATGCAAAGTAAATTAATCTAAAAATAACGACGTAAAAAAGGAAAAAATAAAGGTATTTTTTTACTTCTAAAAATAATAGTACATTAAGGATTCGAAATTCTTAAGATCAATTGCGATCCCGAAAGAAATAAAGGTTGAATACCTAATTTCTCGCTGACACGAGAATTCCAACCGAGCTCTGGATTTATTTATTTTTAAAAAGCGAGAAAATACGGGTGGAAAAAATTCAAAAATTTATCGTCCTCTCATTTGCATTTTTTCAATGTACAAATACCCGTAAACGAATACAAATACGTATACAATATACATACATTTAAAAAATGCTGATTACGTTTTAGCGAACGAATAATTAATTTAATCCATTTATATTATAATTCGTCCACGCGCTTAAATCTTATTCTACTCGTAATAAACAAAAATTAGGCGAATTTTTCACCGACGAAACCCCCTTCAGAAACAAATGACCGAACTGAAATAATCGAGTTAGGTCGTATTTTCTTCTACCTGCGCGCGGAATTTTTTCACCGTACAAATTAACGAAAACGAAGTTCGTTAAAAACTGAATTCATTAAAGCTCGAGCCAAGATTTAATTAAATAAATTTTTAAATTATTTTTTCTCTTTGTCTGCGCGGTAATTCAATGCGAATTTCAAAACGAGAGGGTTACCACTCCGTTCCCTCCATATACAGGTGCACTAAAGGCGTCTAAATACCGTGAAGAATAAAAAGTTTCAGAATTAATTATAAAAGTCGATAAAATAAGGTCATAATTAAGAGAGAAGAGAAAAAGCAAGAATTTTATGCGCCGTACTGAGTAAATGTAATTATCACGTTTTTTACGCACTTATTAAAAAGGCGCACGATTTTTTACAAATTAAAACTAAACGAATGGCAAAAGAAAAAACCTCCAAATTAATAAGATACCTACTTGTATTTTCTCTTCAAGTATGTCGTTCTTCATAGAGAGACTGTTCGCAAAAAAAAATCTGCGGAAATTATGAAAGTTGTTTTTTATATTTACACTGTATAATCTTTCGCTATCTATATTGGTAGCACGCAGGCACATCAGCATGGATGCAAAGAGAGCTGGAAAATCATTCTGCTTGGAAGTTCGCTTTCAATGACGAATCATTTTGACATCAAACGCGCTTCTTAATCGAGCAAACGTTTGATATGTGCAAACACGTGGCGAAGTGAGAATGGTAATGAATCGTGATATAATAGCGAAACGAACGGCTTACCGTATCTTTTATGAGCTCGCCGAATTGAATTTAATCACAAGAATTCGTGGCTTTCAAGCGAAAAGGTATTTTCATTTCAACAAAACTCGCTCCACAGTATTGCACCTAGTTGGAATCAAGTTTTCATAGTATAACTTCAAAAATTTATCCTTTCCCTTTCTGCTGAAAAACCTGTACCTAATTCATCCAATTCAAACTCCCACAACCTCCAATTAAATAAAATCTCTGCGTTCTTACGTAGTGATATAGAAGGAA
Organism: Phenacoccus solenopsis; assembly: GCA_009761765.1. Lineage (NCBI taxonomy): Eukaryota > Metazoa > Arthropoda > Insecta > Hemiptera > Pseudococcidae > Phenacoccus > Phenacoccus solenopsis. The sequence continues at coordinate 41,314,629 of CM019754.1, read as the reverse complement.
GCACTTTAACAACAAAACGCAGTGCTTTGCTTCCAGTTCATTTAAAAATACAACTCGAACCAAATAACAAGCCATATAAGCTTCCCAATAATTTTCAAGTAAACTTTTACAAATTATATAACTCACCGATGAAGAGAAAGTTCCATCATTAGTCGCTATAAAATAAGACTCAGTCCATGAAGACACTTACAACTATATTAAAAAGGGGGAGATGGTATCTCGATTTGATTTTATTATAGGTTATAAATAAATGACCGTTACACGCCATTTCAGGGACGTAATTTTTTCGTTGGAGATGTTATCGATATAGGTGCGCATTAAATGGTTTGTGATTTTTATTGACGACTCTATTTTATGATGGAAAATGGCCTAAATATGGAGAGAAGAGGAAATAAAATATGTTACTTCGATTGATCGCAGCCAAGTCCTTTATGGTCGAGTCATTTTGTATCGATGTATCATATTCGATTGTTTTCATATTGTACTTTATCTTCATGTTCCTTATTTGGCAGCGAAAAATTAGCTACCATGGGTACTTCGCGTATAGGGTGGAATATTTAGTTTACGATTTTACAGTTAAGGATTAAAAATTAAGCAACATTCCTTGAAGAAGAAATTCGGTAAATTCCAACCTACTGAAGATGAAAAAGCATATTATACCATATGGCTAAAATTATTTAATTTTACATTTTTCCATTTTAATAAGTTTTTTGACATTTGATATGTTCCAAAATTCTAAAAATTTTCAAGCTTTGAGATTTAGCTAGATTTTTTAAATTTTGTAAACATGAAATATTTTTAGGTTTGGTACTTTCTCAAACTAAATATTTGTTGAAATAAAAATTACAATTTAAACTTTTTTTTTTGCTGATTTTCTCGATTATGGGATTTTTCAAGATTTTTTTTATTTGAAGTTTTCTTAGGTTTGAAAAATTACACTTAGCTATTTTTTCTTCAAGTTTCTACAAAATATCACTTACACGTATTTCGAGATTTTCATAACTATTGGAAAATTTTTCGTGAATTGGATTTTCACAATAAATTCAAAATTTTTTGACATCCAAATTTCGTAGGTTTTACAGCTTCTCTTGTTCATGGTACTCCAAGAATGTTGGCCATTTGCTATTTTGGACCATTTCTGACCCAATTTCAAGAGGTCATCTTTTGGTCTCTAAATACGCTCACATACAAAGTTTCACTTTTCTGAGTCAATTTGGTGAGGAAATGCATGAAATTTATGAAGTTTCTTGTGATGTTTCCCTCCAAATATCGTTATTTGCTTTAACTCCCTTCCATATCAACCCGAAGAAGCTAAAATTAAAAAAATCTTAATAAATTAGGGTCCTTTTATCACCTGACACCACTTTAGGCTATTCTTTTATACCTACTACATTTTGAGGACAATAAGCCTTCCTCCTCCCCTCTAAAATCACGTGTGAAGCTGAAACTGGCATACAGCGTACTTTTCATTACTACATAGTAATCATATGAGTACACATTTATGTAATCTGAGCTATTTGAGCATCCTCACGCATTTATTATAATTTTTGTTATAAGTACTAGTGCGTCCTCGCCCCTTCGGGGCTCGCAATAAAAAAAATAAATAAAGAAAAAAAAGTTACTTTATCAGACAAGTACTGCTACATTACCAACTGCACAACTCAATTTATTCTTATTTCTTACCCTCACCAAAAATTATTTCTTTCAGGATGGGCTCCACCATTTTAAATAATTTTATAACTTTAACATTATTCTTGCCTATGTACAAAGGTTTTATTGAGGTTTATCGCCTTTTTTTCCTTTTATATACCTGCTATCCTTTATACTTTTTATACCTGCTGGTACCCCAAAACAATTTTATGACTTACTCTTGTGCATGTACAAGGCTTTTACTAAAATTTACTACCTTTTTTTCCTTTGTATACCTGCTATTCAAAACAAGGATGCGCGCGCATCTCAAAACCGATTTCATTTTGATTTCAATATATAGAGAGATACCTATTATTGGAAGAACAAGGAACTGACTCCTACCTCTGATAATTTCTTCTTCTGGTTTGATATTTCTTCGATTAAATAATTTTAGATTTTGACTTCTTTTACCTTTATTAGTATTAATAATTTAAACATAATATTAAATAATAATATCAACATTTGATTAACATTATATTCTCCATTAATGAATCAAAATTTCATTACTTAAAATTTTATTATTTTTCTTTACATCTTAATGGCCTCCCAAGGTTTCTTCAAATTCTGACCACCCGCCATTTAGGATCCAATTTGACCCAAATTGGAAAAGTCTCATTGTAATCACTAATTAACTTCACATACGAAATTTCACATCTCCAAGTCGATTTCGTGAGGAGATATGGGAAATTAGAGAAATTTCATGACTCAATATATCTTCAAAAAAACGTTTTTTGCTCTAACTCCTCTTTAAATGTATTTGAGAGGATAAAATTTGGATATATTAGTATCTGTGACTTACTCTTTTACATGAAATGAAAAATAAAAATATTGAGCCATTTTGAATAAAACTTCATTTGGAATCGTATCAAAAATCTGTAAAAGTATCTTTGGGATTATCAATAGACAATGCTCTGACCGAATTTTCAGCGATTTTCATTCATATTTACTATATGTTATAATGGGAAGTACTACATCCATTACAAATGAAGAGCTAATCCCAAAAACCACCCTTGTCCAAAATGAAAAATTTTTAAAAGTGACATTCATCATTGCTCTACAATGATGCATTGGTAAACAGCGCCCCAAATGATATTGTGAGAGTAACAGGAACTATTCTAGTTCATTAAAAAAATCACTTCAAGTGCTTTATACAAATACATCTAGGAAGTCCAGTGGTTTCTGTCGTGCTTGTTTTTTATTTTCATTTTGGACAAGGGTGGTTTTTGGAATTAGCTCTTCAAATGTTCTAAAAGGTTAACTTTTGAGGTGCCTCTCTTCCACCGACCCAACCGTCCTACATCAAATAGATTATAATCTTAGTTTTTCATTTAAGAATCATGTAAAACACTAATATAGCTGAATAAATGAAATCCACAGAATGAACTGATAATAAGCACTAATAATATAATATTCATAAAAAATGATAAAAACAATCAACCGGATGATACGCAATTAAATGAAAAAAAAAAAAAAATACTAGGAATTTGGAATCGATACAAAAACGCTGAAAGATTCACTCATCTTTTGTCTTATATTAAAAAATAATCAAGCCCAAGTTTCAGAACGATGCTACAACACGACGACATTCCGCTTCCTTTGATATGGTTAGCGAAAGAAGCCACGAAAAAGACCATAGCCAGATAATTACGTACGTTCGCAGCACACATACCAAACACCACAATAAAAGGACGCTACCTCATCGAATACCGCACTACAGAGACAAAGACGATTAAAAATCGCTATAAAGGTGATAAAACGATTGTTTTTCAACCTTAGGGTGTTCCCGACCGCCTTTTCGATCCAAGACGAATCGTTCCGGCAGCGCGTGATTATCGTCGAATATTCGAATCGGTCGATTTTAATTAAATCTCGCACGGTTCGCGTTCCACGGCGTTCTACGTGCGTGCGAAAAAAGCCGGATTAAAAAATTGACGAAAATCAATCGCGTTAGCGAAATTAATTGGCGGAATCGAATGGTTCACGTTGGTCCACTTTTGTAACAGAAAACTGCAATTTGTCAATATGATTTAAAACCCGGTTATCTGGTACACCTTTTCCAATTCTAGCGCCGTAACAACTTTAATTTATTTTATTCGTCCGGCCGACACGATTTATAAGCACCCAGCGCCTATTCTGTCATTTTACGTTCGCTTTTCAATATTTCGCAACGGTGTTGACGAATTACGTAAATTATTTGCTCGGCGTGTTCATTAGAATGAAAATTTTTTACGCCAGATTTGTAGCCCACATATGCGATTCCGATGGGGGGGGGTGAGGCAAGAGGAAAGAGTCACCATATATGTTTCGTAGCCGATCAATAATTGCTTCGTGTGCTTTTCAGTAAGGCTTTGCTAATAAAAAATTCAAACATTCGTAAACTTCGAAGAGCCGGGCGGAAGCGAAAGGGCAGAAAAAAAAGTTCAAACTTTGCAATATAAAATAACGACGCGAATAGCGACTTCGATTCCGCGTATTTCGTACACAACGTTTCGTACGAGGCGAGTTTCGCAAATAAGAAGAAATAAATTAACGCATAAAATATAAACTCGTTTTGTATTTTCAAAATTAACGCGAAAATTCCGACTGTCGACAGCGTCGCGGCGAAGTACAGCGCGGTTTCCAAATGGAAACATTTGTGAAAAGTTTCGAAAACTTGAATTTTAAAGTAACACATTTCGTCAAATATTTTAAATTGAACAACAATACGACGAGGCAGGTGCCGCCTTCATAACGCTATCATTCGTTTAAACCTTGTCATTAGTAAAACACAGTCGAAGAGAGACTTTTATACCTAAACAAAATGAAGAAAGTTGAGCAATTTAAAATGCAAATCAAAGGCTGGTTTATTAAATGTACGTTTAACCGGATAGACGGGGCGTACCGTGCACACGGCGCGGCGTATACGACGCGAAGGGGTTAAAAAGGACGACAAAGGATAATTCTGCAGCCGTTGCCGAATTCTGGCACGCTTTTCCGCTTCGCTCCGACGAATGCGATTTTACGCGCTTCGCTGATTACATGGCAGAAATAAGAGAACTTACAACGGGCCGCGATTATGAAATTCTAACCGAGCTTTAACCCTCGAAATATTCATTCAATTTCGACATTCGAGTATTTTGTATCTGTTTTCGTTTCTACTCTAGATGTACGCGTTATACGCCGCACCCGTACTTGTGCTGTGCCCGCAAAGTAGATAATTTCGTGGTGAACGGAGAAAATATAAATTTCAGCGATTTAATGCCAACGCGTCTTAGATTAATTGTTTTCAGGTACCATCAGTTGTCAGTACTCAGTGAGTATTATCAATGGCTCGTCGAACACAACTCGAGACGCGCAATCCAATCTCTAAAATGGTGAATAAGCAAATTTAAAACGAGCTTGCAGATAATGGAACAAAAATAATGACGCAAAAAGAAGCCTAAACTTGTTGTGACAATAAGATAGAATCCTAGAAACTCTAATTGAAAATTTGTAAGCAACTCAAACAGACAAAATGCCACAGTTTGAAATAAAGAAGAAAAGTTTAATAGGTAGGAGCTCATAAGATGTTTTTTTATTCAATTCCTAAATATTTTTAGAATTTACAAGAAAAAGAGTGATGTAGAAAATTTTTCATTATCTCGAGGAATTATATCTAATTCCACAACTATGGTTACAAATCGAAAACATTTTTGCATTGAATCTCTAGACATTTTTACAGACGCTAAACATCACAAAAAATATAACTAAAAATTTTCTACACTTTAAGGAAACAATAATTATCACAATTGGTAGAAAAAAAATATCATTTGCCTCAAAAAATGTTTTCATTAATTTTCAGAATACGAAAAATCCCATCGAAAATTTTTAATACTTCATAAAGACAAAATACGGTAAAAAGGCGAAAAAAGCTCAAAAAATATATTCAAATTTATTTTTAGGCGAATTCGACCAATTACAGCACAAAGAAATCTCGACCAATAGAAATCAAAAGAACATCGTCGCGTCGTGATTAGTAGAACTAAGTCTGCGTTTTCATATAAATGTGAGTGGAAGTTGGATATGTATTTCAGTTGTTTCTTGTTAATGTACCAGTTTAGTTCAAAGTAGTGACTTCATAAATATGTATATATCAAACGTTCGGTACTGCTATGCAATATAGAGTAAAATTTAAAGCAAGTGATCCACTTTCTGATTGATCGTACGTCACTTGCATAATAACCAGAGCTCGAACAATAAAACGAAACGAAAACGAAATAACAAAACGAAACAGCGGTTTTTTGCAAATGGAAACGAAACGAAACGAATCAAATTTTAAAAGTGTTTCGTTTCTTCAAAGAGAATACAGAGATGTAAAAAATTATCATTGTTTCATTTTTTTGGTCCGGTATTTTACCATTATCGTTAAAGACTGATAGTTAGAACATACTTTCTCATTTTCTTTTTCTGTGGGTTGGTTATCCATATTTGTAAATAATATTGTAATGTTTGCAGGGTTCGAACAACGAAACGAAACGAAAACGAAACTAAATGGTGTTTTTTTGCAAATGGAAACAGAATGAAACAAAACGAAACGAAACGATTGAATTGACATATGAAAAACGAAACGAAACGAAACATAGTAATGTTGAACTGGAAACGAGAAAGGAAACAGAACGCGTTCTGTTCGGGGCTCATCCAAATACGAAACCGAATCCGAATTCGAAAAGACTGAAATCCGAAACTGAATCCACATCCGTATCTGAATGGAAAATCCGTTTCATTTTGGGTGGGAGTTTTGTTTTCTTCGGGCTTTTTTTTCAGTGTTGTAGGAACGAACCAAAGAATGAGAACGAAGAACAATAAGAACGGAGAATTTTCATTGTTCCTGAGGAACAGGACCAAGGACGAGAACATAAAAGTGATATATCTGAAGAACAAAGAACAGAACGAGAACAGAATATTTTCGAACTGAAAGATCGAAGAACAAAACGAGAATCAACTAATGAACAATGTTGAGGTACAAAAACAAGAACAAGAACGATGTAATTTTGTGTTGTTCTTCGTTCTTTTGAAAGTTCATGATTTATTATAAAATTTAAATTAATAGATATCATTAGGGGAAAGAGAATATAAGAAACTTATACTTGAACGCGGGAAAGTGCTACATATACCCATATAAGTATTTTTTTTTTATTAAATTATTAGCTTCATCAATTAATTAATTTTCAATTTCAACATCAATATAAATTGTAAACACGTTATCAAAAAAGAAAAAAAGAAAGAACAAAAGAAAAAGTTGAAGAACGAGAACAGAACGAAGAACGAACAAGAATGAGACCATAAAGGATTGGAAGAACAAAGAACAAAGAACAGAACGAGAACAGTTGAAACATTGAGAATAAGAACGAGTCAGGAACACGATCAAATGAATGGATCTTTCCAGGAATGAGAACAGGAACAAGAACAGACATATGTTCGTTCCTACAACACTGTTTTTTTTTTTAACATTTTGGAGGGCAAATCTGTTGCTAATTTTCTCGTTTTTTTTCTTATATTGCGAATATTTTGCAATAATTCAAACTTTTTAGCTCTGCATGGTACAAAGTTATCGAATTTTATTTTTTTCCCAGTTAAAATTTAGAAAATTGAAAAAAATCCAAATCTGATACGAATCCGAAATGAAAATCCGAATCCAAAAAGATTGAAATCTGAATTCGAATCCGATTTAAATTTAAATCCGTATCCAAATCCGAAACCATATCCGAAATTCAATCGAATTTTGTGCCCAGGTTCTGTGTCTTTGGTAAAATAATGTAACCAAACCTTCAATGCCTCGAAAAAGAAAACATATCACACAACACATGGTAGCTAAAGACTATCAACCTAAAAACTATTCCATTCATCAAATCTAATAGTATATTTCACAACTAGGGACGTAAAAGTGATTCTTGACGAGTGTGATAAGTCACACGAGTCTAAAATCAATTTTTCTCCCGAGTAGTGAACGAAATTTTTCCTAAATGCGTTAGAAAAGCGCTCGTTTGAGACCTGAGCGATTAGCGAGCGGGAGGTAAAGTAGCATTTTCCTCCCATAAGTATGAAAAAACATTTTTCCCTTCGTAATCATCGCATCGATAAAAAAATAGCGATTGAAATTAAGAGCGAAATTCTTGGCGCCACTCATACAAAAATCACGTATTCGCGTTGAAATCCAAAACAAAAAAATTTTCATTTCTACTCCACTTCTGGGAAATAAATAAAATAAATACATCCAGCCAACAAATAAATTACAAAATATACTCGCCATAGACTCTAAAGAAAAACAAATGCACAACGGAATACAGACCAACAGACATTTATGACCAAAAGCAGGCATAAAAAATCGTCCAGACGGTCGAACCACTTAATAAAATTTGTCGCGCGTTGCGTCTAACCGTGAAAACCTTGTTGCGTTGCCAACATTTTGAAAAAAAAAAGAAACACTGTTCGCCAAACGAAGCCACTCGAGCGCCTAAATAAAAGTAGCAATTCGACAAAAGCGAAAGGAAAAAAAAATCACCAACCAGCCTATTCCAAAGGAACAAGAATTAATAGGAAACGATTTCGAGTCGTTTGGAAAAATGCGCTAATTTCCTAACAAAATTGCCAGGTGATTTTAATTCGGAAACGAATTTATATCGATGCCATTACACGAACGTAAGGCGAGACAATTTGCAATATATTCCAGGAAAAGGTGATAAGCGAAGGTACGCGTGAAAACGCCCTACTGGGACGCGAAAAGGGAGAATATTTTGATTTTATTATAAAATTTACCGTACACGTAATTGGATCATTAATTTACTCGCTAAGAGAGAAGGAGGGGCGCGGGCTTTAGAAAAATAGGAAATTTTCTTTAACTGCTGCAGGGAAAAGCGAGATGCTGGTTGTTTCGTTTTCAAATAATCGGCTCTTTACGTAGCGTACGTGCGACGAATAATGTTCGTTTTAAGGCGCAGCTATCGCAGACTCTTTCTCATTTTTTTCCTCCTCAGACATCGAACGGCTGATAGAAGTTAAAAACACTCTTTATTCACACTGCGCTCTGGTACAGCTAGGGTTTCATAAATTCACCGTTTGCTTCGGAAATCGTGGTCGAGACGCGATTCCCTAATTGAAATAAGAGCGTAATTTTTCCTCTTTTTTTTTTTCGCTCTCAAACCGAATCATGTCGACGGTAAAAATCGCTTCTTATTTGGTATTCCGATAAAGGTACGCGTACCTATACGCGTAATTGCTCGCCGGCCAGAAATTTCCATAAGTTATATCTATATTAGCCCTGAACGTGTCATTTTTACAGCCTCCATTCAAGAAAATGAAAGCCCAATAAAGCTATATGGGGAACGGGAGCCCATATCGTGCCCGCAAAATTGCAAATTATGCTAAAACGAATACCGCTCCAAACAATCTCGCGGTAAAATCCCATTCTCGACGGTACTCGAAAGAGGTCTACCTTCGTATAATAGTCCTCTATTGACACGTTTTTCATAATCGCTTTTCAATATTTTTCAACGCTCCGCTGACCGTATCCGAAATCCAATTTAAAAACTGCATACTTCAACAATAATACGCCAACTACCGAAGCCATGCGCGCATTCGTATTAATTCTTTTTCTCCGGCAGTCCATTTCGAATATCCCGTTTGAGTGTCCATTTTGAGAAACCATCGTCGCGTTATAAAACCAAAAGCCAAAACGAGATTTTTACTTAACATTCCGAGCGTATTTTTCTTATCGGGGTCAGGTCGTATCTTAGCGCATCTTTTTGGAGAAACGTTCTTTAATTTGCGAAATGGATGCCCGCCTATATCTAATAACGCCGAATACCGATTTTCATTTGCGCCACGCAATTCCCCCGCTAACTCGTAAAACGTCGAATTAAATTATAACCGAACAAAATTTAATTTAATCTTCAACGTTTAAAGCACATTATTTCTATATTTACGGTATCGCCGTCGTTCCTTCCACCAATAGCGAAAATTATTAAAAATTTGTAAACCAGGTATTTCCTCGATTCCATAAAATTTCTTTCAATGCCCCAATGTACCTAGTAGGTTTTAAACCTTTTAATAGAGCTTGGTTCGTCGGCGATAAATCGTAAAGTCGTTTGTACCAACTGGAATGTGGACGAAGGTAATCCTAGAATTTTTAGACGTTAGTAGTATATGGGTAGGTCTAAGACACTTTACGACATCAGGACAAATCATTATAATATTCTCTAAATTACTAATAAGAACACAGTTCAAAAATTTAAAAAAAAAACTGAACAGAAATATTTTTTATTCATCTGCTAAAAAGCGCTAATAGTAGTTTTTTTCCGACTATTTTATAACACCCACAAGCGTTCAGGCAAGAAATTAATTTTTAAAATTAAATATTTAACAATTTTAATCCATTTTTCACGCAGAGATCACCAAACAGTAACATATCATTTTTACCAAAGCAGATATACAGTAGAATTTATCATACTACATTTCTCATAAGATTTAATTTAATATAAAAAAAAAACAACAGATTAGTTAATTATTACTTCTTAAACGCTCCAACTCGAGGGTTTTTTTATTGGATAAAAAAGTAATATGCTCTTGGAGATGTCAGTTCTGTCAGTACCTATTTTAATTGTTTACACCAAGCAGCAATAATACAACGTTCGCGGATATAACATCTCCGTCAAATGATAAGATAACATAAACAGCAATCAATTCACTTCTAATTAATGCATTATCTATCCCGTGGAACTGACAGTTCCACCAGATAAGACACTTGCATCAGCTATCATTGCAGCTAATGAACATTCGATATTCGCGGAGATGCCATCTCTGCGAGCGTTAATATTATGACCGCATATCTGTGTCTTTGGTCTCTCAGTGTTGCAAATTTTTCAATATCAAATCGATTAAGTTCATTTTGTGGATTCACTTACGGATTCATATTTCTCATAGATTTGATTAAATCAAAATAAAAATATCTCTGTAGATGACGTTTTAGTATGAATAACAATTTATTCAGTTACAAAATTTAATTAAAAAATTTCCCTAATGAAACCATCTCTGTCAATTTTGATGAATTATCAATATAAAACATAGCAATTATAATACTAACTTAGGAGGTACTTTTATACTTAATGTTTTCATATCTTCCCTTAAATCATTTATCTTTTCAACTTATTGACTTTCATCATTCTTAAGGCTATTCTATACTGCTCTACGAACAACAAATTTCAACCTAATGGTGAAAGTCACGTGACCGTTTTTAACCAATTACGTTTCGAATTTTGAACCTTGACCCGTTCCCATCCGAATTTAGATGCACTCTATCTCTGTCAATTTTCAAATTTTTTCAATTTTTTTAGCTGAGTTTTTAATAAAAACGATAGCTATTACAGCCTACCTGATTTGGGAAGGGAAGGTCGGGGAGGGTGGGGTCTTCAAATCTTTGCGTTTCAGACCATTTGTAATCATCTGGCAAATGTCCAACTTTTTGGTATATATATATATATATATATTTGTACCGCTATCTTTATGAGACCCGGTATATCAACTGGACGGACCGAGACCCACCCTTTCTATTATAGATACGAGGATGAGAGTTAGACCTATATGCGTCATTTATTCCCGCCAATGCCAGCAACCTGAGAGGGGTAGAAAATCGACGTATTCAAACATACGAGTATAAATGATTTTCTACGGTGTTGTGAGGCCTTCAGGTTTTACACGTAGTTCCGAGACCCACTACAGATTTTTCGTCGATTATCTGAGACCCAGCAACGTTGCCAAATAAAATGACTATACAATTGAATAAATTATATTTTCTTTATAGCATGTATTTCATCACGTTTACATTCCAAATTCGATTCGTGTCTAGAACATGATTTTCATCTCGCATGTACATTCCTGAAATGAAAAACAATTTTCAATCAACATCAAATTCAATACGCAATAAAGTTTTAATAAATCTTGATTAAAAAATAAAAATAAAAAGCGATAAATAAACAAATAATTTTTAATTCCGTTTCCATAAAATTTTTATCTTGTCAAATACTTTAATTTTATGTACGAACTTCATTATGTTTATAATTCAAATTGAACTTGTGCACCAGAGATGTGGATATTTCTGCTTGTTCGTAATTGGGTTAACGTTCCTGAAAAGAAAAATAATTTTTATTTAATATCATATTTAGTATGCAAAATGTCTCTGATGCATCTTAAAAAAATCACATGAACAAAAATGCTTTAATGATGTTTCGAGAAAATTCTCATTTTTGTCAGATGGATAATTCAATTTTATTCATGCAAGATGAAATAATAATTTTTCATTCCGAATCGATTTAAATATTTGCGATAAAAGACAATAATCTATCATCAGTACAAATCACAGTAAAATGACAACTTTCAACCCATTTTCGTGTAATTATTGCATCAGCATTTCAATCGCACGTGTTCGCATATCAGATCATAGGGGGGTGAGCAGTACTTTCCAGTCCGCGCATCGGGAGGATCGTTCGTATTTCGACAACGTGATTTTATTGTTATGCGTTTTTGATGTGATAACGTGATCTACTCATTGTCGTAATTTTCAAAGAATATGGTGCTGTGACGTTAATTTGAAGAAGGTATGGCAGCAGAAAAGTGTATTCTCGTAAAATTTTACAATAATGTGAAATATATTTGTCGGTCAGAAGATACGAAAGCAGGGGCGTGCTCAGCCATTTGAGGGCCCCAGGATAAATACCTTGAAGAGGCCCCAAGAGACCATGGGCCCCCGGTTAAAATTTCCAACTTTTTTTGAGTGAATTAGAAAGCTAAGCGAAGAAGCAAAAAATTTGAATATGGAGAAATAAAAAATTTTAAATTTTGATAGGTATAACATCCATTTTACTTAACATTAAACTATTTCATTAAACAATAATTGTTTCTGGAATTTTTTGTTTTTATTAGTCAACATCCAAGCAGCAGCGTACTAAGGACATTCTTCAGGGGGAGGGGGGAGAAAACCAGAAATTGCCAACTTTTACCTTTTTTTTTTTTTTTTCTAACGTTAGAATGTTTTAATTTCAGCAAATTTGCAATTTTTCATCGATAATATGGAATTAGTATTAAAAAAAATGTATCATCTTAGTAAATTTCAACGATAGGTGTAGTCCTGAATGATATTTCTTATGATGCTCGTACAACGCCTAAAAGAAAAAACAATCGAAATGTCATTCTTCATATTACTCTATTGAGAACATCATCCTAGTGGTATGATGGGTAAAAATAAATACAACGCATTAAAAGTTAAAAATAATGTTTTAAAATCGTAACAAAAACAACGCGCGAAGCGTGAAAGAAATTTTTTCATCATTTATACAAGTTGATAAATTTTCTTCCACACTTGGTTAATATTGGTAAATTTCAGTATTTTAGACTATTTTGTAATTTTTTACCTCTTTAAATTTTTTTTAAATCGTAAGAAATACAACGCGCGAAGCGCAAAAGAAATTTTTTCCACTTACATATAAATTGGCAAGTTGGTAAATTCCAAAAGCTGGCAATTTCAAAAACTACAATATTTTGTTTAAGAAAATTTATCTGCCTTATTTTTGATACTAAGTACTAGTGGTCAAGTTAACCAACTTTACGCTAAAACTCCAAATTTACCAACCTTTCAAAAGCCAAGGAGGAGCTCATCCCTCCCACCTCCCTCCTTTCCATACGTCCCTGCATCCAGGCATTCTAGACATAATTTGGCTCGTTTTGGGAAATAATTGTTGTTACACTAATTTTTGGTATGGTTGTCAGGAGTAATACCACAAACGACATACTAAAACTCCCCTCATGTAGCGGTGACGTGTGGCCCTCTATGGGAGTTAGAACCCCGCAAAAGCTAGTTTTACTTACAGTGACTGTTACAAGTAAATTAGATATATAATTAATTAATCTACATCAAATTACCTACAAATTATGCTTAACGCATTTTTCTCTATCATTCACAGTTCGACAACAAAAAAACTTTGAAGATGGCCCATTAGGTAAAATGACTCAATTGTTGTACATTTGTGAGTTTTTTGCATTTTTCTTGGTTATAGTGCCAAATACGAAAACATTCTTACCACACAAAATTATTCTACACCAAATTTCTCGTAAAAATATTGCATTACATTTTTTGTACCATTCATCATAAGTTAGTAAAGAGATCTTGAAGAAGACGCATCAAGCAGTATAATGATTTATCATTTTTTGAACATAGATTTTTGTGTTTTTCTTCCTCGTAAGGAGAGATACGAAAAAATGGCTAATAAAAAAATGATCTACCTTAAATTTTCTTCAAGAAAGTTTGGTTGTTTTTTTCCTGTCTCCAAAAACTGAAGTGTAAGATTATTTAGAAACTTATATTAGCGTTTATCGAGCAGATTTTCGGGATGTTGGTCAAGAGTATAGGCATGAACAAAATACTAAAACTCCCCATATGTAGCCGTGATGCGTAGCCCCCTACGAGGCTTTGAACTCCCCAACTCAGTTTTTTGAACTTTGCTCGCTTACAATAACCGACACAAGTAAATAAATCCTATAGCAAATTTATTTATCCAAAATTTCCTATAAAAATATTTAATCATTTTCTTTCAGCTGTTTATAGGGGTTCAAACCCCTGTGGAGGCTGAGGAAATCGGTAATATGCATTGCATACGGCCTTGTAAATTTAAAAAGTTTTTGGAAAATGTGTTTTCAAATCATATCTGGTCATCATAATAAAAATTTGTAAAGCCATAAACGCCTTATTTTCGTTAGTTTTGTAGTTTCGTCACAGCTTTTAGTACAAGTAAAAATTTCCTGAAGAGTAGGTACGTGCTACCAATATTAGGTATACTTAAGCAGTTGAGTTGAATTGAATTTATTAAGGGCATAAAGATAAATTTGATGAAGTTTTTTACTATTTTATAACCTTTATTTCTACCGAATTGTACGACTTAAATACACTTCTTGTTATGCTAAAAGAGGCCCCACTCCAAAGGGGCCTACTCCTCGGGGTCCCAGGATATTACCCTGAGTCGTTACACGGTGAGCACGCCCCTGCATGCATTACACAGATTTTCAGCTTTTTTTAATCAAATTTGGGGATGTGGCAAAAAAATGTGTTCTTTTTGTTCATATAGTAATTTAAACGTTCTTTTTTGATCGGCAGATTTAAAATTACATTTAAAGAACAAATTCAGCGTGAATTTTTGTATTTTCATTGCTCATCAAACATTATAAGGCACTTTTAGCAGAAATTTTGAATTGGAGTTCTAATCATCGCGTAGATGTTTCTTGAGTAAAATATGAACCAAATCTTCTTAAAGTGGGTGGGGGGAGGAACAAAATTAAAATTCAGGCTCCGAATTTCAAAAATGAATTTGTTTTTGTTTATATTATTGAATAACTGATGATAGTTTTGCCCCTCGTAAAAAAATAAGCGAAATTGAAAACTTGGAGGTAAAATCGTTGATTTAAGTAACATAGAATGACCGTTTGATATTTTTATAATTTATAGAATATAATTCTTACCTTGATAGGTTGTTATCAATTTGCCATTCAAAATTACCATCCAACACAAATACAAATAATTTCATTGTCCCTTCCCACATCTGATCAAAGCTGAAAATAATAATATTTTGTTAATAATGTTGAGATGATAGAAAAAAAGAGTATGAATTCACTTATCTTGAGCTTCAAAAATCATGAGCTTCGTTTTTTAAACTGGCATCTATCACGAGTCCATTCCATCTTGTGTTCATGGTATATGATCAATTCTAAAAACGAAGATTTTATCTTATTACTTAATTGCCGAGAGAATGAAAAAATGAACATAAATTTACTTACTTTGAGGTTCTAAAAGGAATAAATTTTCACCATCCCGCGCAATATTTCGAGAAAAAAACTGTAATTAAAACTTATGAAATATTTGCACTTGTCGATTTCAAAGACACACAGTCCCAAATACATTTGCTTCGATGCAACGTTGCCAAGTCAATGGGTCTCAGAACGTCGGTGGCAAATCTTTTTTTATACAATTTTGCAGCGCGCTCTAGGGTGGAAATGTATGAACTGAATATGTATAAGAGCAGATAGTATATATGCTTTCCGAGGCCCGAGCAAAAATTTGCCTATGCGTTGCAGAGTGTGCAACACGCATAGAAAGCTGATTAGTACAGCGAAACGTACCGAGACCCGAAGTTGGGTCTCACATCGTTGAAACGGGTCTCACAACACCGTGTGACTTCACGAAATGGGAATGTATAAGTCGTGGTATACCTCTATATATATATGTATCGTAATACACCATTTCAACTCCAAATTTATGGCTTTCTAATGTCAATTAGTTCATTTCCAATTCTTATTTTTTTGAGGTATGAATGTTAACTAGACAATTACATTCTTTTTTATTACTTTAGATCATTTTTCACTACTATCGCATAAATTAGATTGTTTTTGATTTATATTTTCGAAACTTATTTACTTCTACAGGTGCCGCCTCTGTGCCAAACAAGTTGCCTTGCTTGGTATTCTAACACTCTACAATTTTTCTTTCACCGGGCGTCGCTTAGGCAACTCAAGTATTTCAAAGCATCACGTACCACCTTCTCGATAATAAATTACTCGCTAAAAGAAATTAAGAAGAACATTCGAGACAACAAGATGTATCATCTGTCGTAATATCGGGATTTCGAGAAGAACGTCAAGGGTGGTGCGTAAAGAAACCTAAGGTTTTTGCGGTATTTTATAACTCTGTTTGAATTTTAAGTACTTTTTATGTCTGAAATTAAATTTATTCGAGAATTAATGCATTAGCGAGGCGATATTTTAGAATTTTTCACCCCTTCGAAAGAAAGCAGTACTTAAAAAATTTACACTTGAAAATAAGGGAAGATTTTTGTTTAATATGCGGTTCTCATATTTTAAATGATTATACATGACATAAAAAGTTTTTTACTGCCTTTTTTTTTGTTTGTGGAAACGCTAACAAATTTTTTAACGACTTAATATCGTGGAGCTTAAGTCATTCGCTATCATATTTTCAAAACCTACTATAAGTTGTAAATATTCTTAGAATAATATTCTAGTTCAGAGACGTTAGCAAAAATCCATATCATCGAGATGACTCCGCTAACTCTATTTACCGACGAAATTAAATTACCATCGAGTTGTTACTTCTTTTATATCGTACTTACACGCGTATGCACACAATACTCGCTATGAATAGATTTAAACCCCCCTTTAAACCATGCCGCTTCCGTTTTCGCGTCGAAAGAAAAACACACGCGTTTCACGCACGCGAACTTTTTTCCCATTTAGCACGAACTACCCCACTGTTTATTAGACTTTTTTTTTCTTTTTTTTTTTACCATCGACGTTTTGATTTCCGCCGCCTCGTAACCCTTTAAAATTTATACAATTACCGAACAGTATAAGAAGCTGCTGTAACCTTACGGAGGCGGCGAAGTTGGAAAGTAGATTACATTAGAGTTGAACTTCGAACAAACAAGATAACTGAAAATTAGAAACATTGTAATTATAGCCAGTGGCGTGTTCGGTTTACACGCCAACTGGTTGCCAGTGTTATTTTAGGCTCGTATCTGTGAAAATTCGATATCGTAGTTAAAGCATTCTCATTTCGTTGTGAAAAAGCAGACCGCAATTTATATCGTACATTCATCAACAATAAACCTATTACCAGATTGAAAAGCGTCGTTGAAGGCTGAGAGTTAGCTATACGCTCGAGTTGATTTGCACTTGATAAAGGCGAAGCGCGATAAACCCGAAAAGAAAGGTTACTGGTGCCACTAAAAAGTATGAACCCTTTTCATCAGCGTCAGTTTCGCCCATCTCATGTCTCATCATCGCCTAGGTGCTTGCTGCGACATACTGGAAATTCGATTTATCGCTCCGTTTCCTATTTTCTATACAACCCTGAAACGCAGCAGTGTTTCGCAAATTTTGCTGCCATAAATGAGTATATCCAGTAATTAAAAAAATAATAGGGAAATTTCTATTTATCGAAAAAATGAATACAATCTATTTATTAGAAATTAGAATTATTATTATCATTAAAATTATTATACAAAACAATTTTTCTCATAAATATCATGTTTACTTATTGATAAATGTGAAACTGTTAGCAAAAAGTCTTGATATCATATAAACGAAAAATTAAAAGCATTATCGAACACAAAAAGTGAATTGAACCTTTTTTGTAAAAAATTAAAAACCGAATTATTCTATACACAATCATTTTTCTGTAAATACCATTACATACTGAAGTAAATGGGAAAAACTTGGCAAAATATACACGTTGAAAAACAAATTTAAAAATAAGTTTATTAAGTAACTTTTTTGCCCTTGGAAAGCATTTTATTTAAAAAATTAAAAAAACCTTTTTTGTTTGGAATTTAAAATCGGTTATATTTGTTCGTTTTCATTTTCCCTGTATTTGTCAAATTAATTGAGATAAATGCAAAAAAAAAAACATTTTTTGGGAATTTCACCCTCCAATAGGTGTCATACGGGAGTTCGCCTTTCTCAAATTTTTTTGAGCGATACTTTCAACGAATTCCTCAAAAACTGAATTTTTTATATGATTTTTGAAGATTAATAACTTTTATTTTATATCTTCCATGGGAGCTTGTACCTTACCGAAGACATAACGCTATTGCTTATCTCTGAGTCCTCTTTTATGGAAGAATATCAATGTCTTTACAGTCACAAAAAATTATTTCTTCAGAAGTCCTCCATCCTTCATCCAACATGATGTGGAGTTCCGCAATATGCGACCTCTATGCATAAAATTAGAAAATAGTAGCTTAAATGTGGCAACACCGCTTTCGTGTTAGTTTATGCGGCAACGCAGCTTTTCACGTTAGTATTAAATTACAAAAGCCATTTTTAACGGTTCACGTTTCTCTCATCAAGATGTTCGCGTCCATATTGTTTGTCTTCGTTTTTTTTGAACGTAGCGTCTTTTAGAGAATGATGTTTTTAATGTAATGTACTGAAATTAATAGAATAAGAGTTGAAACATTTTAATTGCGTTACGCCCGAACACATTATTGTTGAGAGTTGATAACACAGTATATTTCAGTTGAGGGCTTTTGTGAGTTTATATTAAGTGTATGAATTTATAACAGGTCTGAGTAGAGGGGTTAGGGGGTATTTCCCAGGACCCGAGTTTTTTTTTCAAGGGCCTGCGACTTGACGCATAGGCGCTAAAAATTTGCCTTTATCTCCACGAACTTTTTTTTGCTCTTGTGGCTTTTCCTCCTGTCCTGGGCCCGGATTTTCTCTACACAACGCTCCTTTATACAGTAATATTCTCAAAGCTTACGTTGAATTCAAGAAATTTCATGATTCAAAAACCTATTAAAAAAATTTTATGCTTTAAATCTCATCCAAATTAATTTAGGAAGTTTAAAGGGTCTCTCCTGATAAGATAGTGAAAACGGCCCTTGACCCAAATTCGGTCACAAGTGGTCCTAAATGTTGCCCTCGATGAAAAAACTCCCCAAAAAATTTTTGAACCCCCACCCCTTCCTGAGAAATCGACTTCCATATGTCGAAAATTCAATATTTTTTAACTCTGGATGGGATGGATGAAAAATTTTGAAAATTTCACCATTGATAGGCACTATATAAGTACATTTGTGGAAATTTTTCCAAATTTTTCGATTCATATTTTCTTAAATTTTTTAGGCTTTGAAATTTTCAAAAAATTGTAAAAATTTTTTTTGAGGGGGGTACATGGCTGAATTTTTTTCCGTAATTAGCTCGTACATTAAGGTACAACAAGATAATATTTTCAACCCCCCGAAGGGGGTGCAAGTTGGTCAAAAAAAGTGAAATGTGTAACAAGAACGTCTCCTAAATTCACTTTTTTGCATTTTTTTTTGCGAACAACGCGTTTTAGAGAAAAAGTAGTGTAGTAATAAAGTGTTTCTCATTAAATTCTCTACAAGAAAGGGTCTTATAATTTTTTTCGTATACCCATTAGGGGAAGAGATAGGGGACTACAAAGTTGCTCTTAATACTAATAATTATTATGTATTACACTATCGCATAATCTGCTGTAAGGACTGAACAAGAAAAAAAAAATGAAAAAAAAATAGAAAATGAACATTTTGGAATAAAGGCGAGTTACTTTTCGACTATTGTAGCAAACTTCTGATTGTGGATTTCACAATAAGTATAAATAAAATTCTAAATAATGATGGTAAAGTTAAAGTAGTACCTATAATAGTCCAGTCATATTTTATCAGGAGAGACCCTTTGGATATGTTGATGTCCGTGACTCACTTTTTCATGTGACACTAAAAATAAAAATATTGAACTATTTACCCCTTCTCCTGTCCCCTTCAAAATTTCAGTGATTCGCTATTTTAAGGTGTGTGGACCTATTTGCACTTTTTTCAAATTTAGAGGGCTTCCTCATACAAATATTGAATCCCCCTCCCCAATTTAGGCTCCAAACTGAACTTTTTGAACTTCTTTAATTTGTTTTACTTCTATTCTGTTGGTATAAATTTTTGACATTCTGAATTCCTTTATACCACCTAAATTTGTGAGTAAAATGCCTAGGGGAATTCCCACTTATTTTACTTCATCTTGTCAAAATGAATAAAAAATATTCCGGAAAATTTTCGTCGATATGATGAAATATAGCTGAAAATCAGTGGCGGATTTAGCGGTACGCAAATACACAAGCGCTGACTGGGCCCCAATCAATGTGAGCCCCAGCGTGTAATAACTTAAGCTAAAAAAAAAAATTGTAAATACTAGAGCTGAATTGAAATATGACATCAAAAAGTGTAGTAAATGGAAATCAGCAATTATATGTACATCATAATTACCTACATACATGCATTTATAGGTAGCCTACCTAAGTTATACATTGGGTATATTTTTAATGTGATTACATCGTATTTTATAGGGTCCACATCTAAGGTACCCACTAAGACAAATAATCAATTGATGTTCGTAAGTTTACCAGAATTTGGTGTAGGTTACATCCAATTGGAAATTTGTTTAGATGCTAGGCCCCCGAGTGGAGGCGAAAGAATTTCTTAGAAAGCTCGGCAAAGAAAGGGTCAAAAATCTGAAAAATTGAAATGAACCCATTAGAAAATTTCAAAAAAAAAATCCCGCTAGTGCATGAATACATTATTTTAAAAACACAACAATTTTACAAAAATTTTGAAAAAAATTTTAAATTATTAAAATGACATAAAATGACAGAAACTCAGTTTTCTCCATAATGCGACTAACCAACGGCTGATCTAACGATATCTGTGATTTGTCTACTACAATTGATGTTTTTGCAAGTAAAAAAGCTAGAAATGTGCCAACAGAAAACGAATACTTAATTCTTCTGCGGTTTACCAAAATACATAATTTATTATACTTTTATTACTCGTATATTTGTACATGACTTACTATATGTCATAATGTAATTTTACTTGAAAAAAATTGAAAAGATGAAATCCCCATCATCCAACAAGTTTATTTGAATCGAGTTTTTTGCAAGTCCATAAAATTAGGGAGGGGGATGGGGGTAAAATGACCAATTTTTGAAGCGGGCCCTGAAGCATTTTGCTGACTGGGCCTTTTTGCCAAGATCCGCCACTGCTCAAAATTATGTATTTCGACATCTTCTTCCATCACAGTACTAAGTTAATAGAAAGAGAGAAAAATTATGATAAAAGAGTCTTATGATCTAGTCTATAGCAAAAACTACCACATATTTCGAACATTTCACATCTATTATCAACACAAGGGTATCCTGGCATGGCTACACTTGTTCCTTTTAATTTTTTTTTCAAATATTTGGGAAAGCACGTTTTATGTAACTTCGAAATAATTTTTCGAATCTATTTCACGAGCGCACAATTGACCATAGAATAAATCATTATTCAAAATTTCTTCGTGACGTTAGCGTGCACGGAACGCATTTGAAAGCACAGCACGTTGCACGCTTTCGGCTGCCAGTGCGCGATTACAAGTGTGAAAATTATCAAGCACGTTCAGGCCAAATGTCTACAATATTAATATTTATTTTGCATCCGAGTAATTTTTTCACCGTACCTACGTTTCGAGTAATTTTTCTACTCGCTTTAATAAAGACATTTTTACGATTAGGCTCACAGCGTTCATATACAACCATTTCAACGAAACTTTGACATAAAACAAAGACACATATACAATATAAAAATTGCAACGAATGGCATATTTTATAAGCACAAACGCGAAACATGCGATACCATAAACAGCTTAAATTTTAGCATTAAAAATAACAGTTATGCCTCCCTTTAGAACCCTATAAGAGTATGTGCTGTAATGCACTCGTGACTTCACGAAGGAAGCTTCATATGGTTGGGAATTTTAAGTCAAAATTTGCCTCGCCAGTAAATACCAGTATAACCAACCCAATGAAATTTTTTATTCCAATTCCATAAGAGCTCGTTCGAAAAGAAAAGAAACCAAACTCATAATTTGGTGATTAAAAACGCAGCTACGAGTACTCCATCGTCAATACACAGAACCATGTGAACGCGGTACCTCAGCATGTATAGGAATTTATATAGGTCAAAATAGTTGATTAGAAAATTCCCCCTTTATCTTTGATTATTTACAAAGTACAAAGGGCAAAGTCTTCGCTTAGATTTCTGGAGAAAGCAGCTTTAAAAGTTCATTTTATTCACTGACATACGTGAAGCACAGTTCATTAAAGCACAAACTTTATAGAATAGGCTTCCCTCTTACCCACTTCGTTTCCTTTTTCCTTTCATTATGACGCCTTCATTCGCGCTAACGAAAACGTCTCATTAAGGTTGCGGATTACATTCTATAAAACCGCTCGTATTTTGCTTCTCACAAAAGAACTCGCGTCTGAAAAACCGGCGACGGCGCGCTCTTCAGGAATATTTTCGCTCCAGTTGTTTAATCTTTGAATTAAAGTTTTTAGCAATTAAAATTTAACAAGCCGGTCATTGCTTTAACGAACTCCCGAGTCGGGCGAGCCGTTTTCTTCGAAGAAGAAAAAAAAGAGCCACCGTACTTTTCCGATTTATTAAACCGCGCGTCGAGTAATTATCTGTGTTAAGGGTAATTTGTACAGCGGTTTAATTTTCGTTAATTATAAAAAATCGTCGACGCGAGGCGCGCGTCCGATTCGACGCCTCGAATTATTACGTCGTTAGCGTCTCGCGTACATTTCTCCTCTTCGCTTTGTTAATAGTGACGAACTGAATGGGATTTAAGGGCGAAATTTTTCACTTTTTCATAGAGCTCTACAAAATCTCGTTTAGCCGACAAATAATCGCGAAAGGGTGACGATCCGGATTATACAAAGGTGAGATGTCGCTTTGTGTGAGCCTCCACGAGTGTACTCTTTTTAGGAGACATTGAGGCGCGAATATTTAATGGCCTGGTTTTTATGGTATTGCTTTCTTTTCACTATCACCCCAATACGTACAAATTTGGCTCTCTAAAATAAAATTTGACGATGTATTTGAACCAAAAAAGAAAATGACAACTTTCTACGACAATTACAACCTGAACAATATATAAATTGAAATAAATAAATAAATAAATAAATACAGAGTGTTTCATCTCCATATGCGCTCTAACGCGCTCCTTCATACCATGTAACACTCATGTATGATAACTTGCCTATTCTAATCGCTGAAGGGTCAAAGGTTTGAGAATTTTTTTCAAATATTGCTCACAACCAATTTCAAAAGTTTTCCCTGTTATATTTCGTAGGCAATGTACCTTTAGTGCCTTTGAATGCACGAAAAAAATTTTTTTACAAATTTTTCATGATTTTTTTTTTTTGAAAATTTTTATATCAACATTTAAGAAGCTATTTCACTTTGTAAAATGAGACTGCTCTGTAGTCATATTTGACTCTCAACTTCCTCTTCTGAGTCAAGATCTGATTCTAAATTTCTTCATCTGCTTCGAATGGAAATGCAAATTTTCAAATTTGGTCATCATCAAGAAGAAAAAGTTTTCAAACTCCTGTACTCAGCCCTTCAGCAAGCAGAGTGGCAAATCTTCATACATAAGTGTCAAGCGAGTAACTCTACTTGTAGTATGAAGGAATCCAGATTAAGATGAAATACCCTGTATAATAGGGTGCCATACCGAACAATTATGAACATTTTTAAAACATCGGATTGATAGAACCTATTTTAATGCTATCTGCAATAAATATGAAAAAATGACTGATTTTTCGATCATTTTTTATACTTTATCATCATTTTCTCCACAGGTTGCATGCTATTTTTAATTTTTTTTTCTACTTTTAATAATACTATCTATGTTAAATACGTTATGTTTCCAACCCTATATTTCTACTCAGCTGAGATTCAAAGAGAGAAATTTCGAAAAGCATTTAAACAAAAAAATCAGTTACAAAGTGTTTTTCAATCTTAATTAGACATCCACCCAGAACATAAAGATTACACGTACATCCAAAGCTTTGCATGCGAAAAAGTATTAAAAATACTCGAACGTTCGTGAATTTCGCCGCCGAACAAAATCCCACACACGGCCGGTCGAGTTGAAATAAGAGAAAATCGGGAATTATCGAGCACGCCTACAGGATCGTAAATCAGGGTTGTAAATTAATTGTCGTCGAATCCCTTGTTCCTGTTTAGTTATTTATAAAGTCTCGCTACACAGCAGTCCCGGTTCCGGCTTAACACAGTGCGACAAAATCTGTCAAACTGTCCCAGCTGTTCCTATTGATTCATTTCTCGTTGGCTGGGTTTCATTTTGGAACGAAAAAAAAAATCGAGGTACTCTGCACTTTAATAATACGTTTCTCTTGTACGTTATATTTTACACATCGGAGCCGCACTCGTTGTTACTTCTACGTCATTAAAAATTGTTCGTTTTTGACGAAAGCATCCTAATTGCGAAACGATCTACATCCCCGCGCCAACTTTAAAACATCGGCAGGCATTCTTGTGTACAATTTATCGTTCCCGAGGCGAAACGCGATTAAAAACAAAACGCGTAACCAATTGTAGCCGTCGGCCTGGCCACGTTGCGTACTTAATCCGGCTTAGTTGAACATTGACGTTACGTCGATAAATTGCTGTACAGCTTACGATAGTGCCAGCCCTTTCGAATCGTGACTCTTTTCGTTTATTTTTTATATCACAGTTCGCCAGGTTCGGTCCAATTTTTTACCTCCTCTTTGCACCGAATCTATAGCTTATATGTTTCCAAATAATTTATAGAATTCACGAAACCAGGTTAAACTTAATAAAACTCGTATACGTGCTGGGTTGCGCACGTGATGTACCATTTTCGGAGATTTTACGTTGCGTATGGCTTTGATTAATCGAATGACCTAGATGAAGCTCACCTGCGTACTTCGACACCGCCGGCTCTTCAATAGCGTAGGCAAGGTAGAAGCCAAAGAACTGTAGCCCCCTCATTCCTTTGTATCGAGTTTTCTGCTACGATTTTAAATTCTTATTGAAAGCTTACTCACACATTTCCAATCAAAATGATACTTACGCCGTTGAGTAGAACATAAAATTATGCATCGAAAACAACAAGCTCTGAGGATCAAGAATACAAAATTTTGATGCCATATTAAAAACAAGCTCTACTCAAATTTTGATAAACCACCATTTTAGATCCATTTTGACCCAAATTCAAGAGGTTATATTCTGGTCACCAACAAACCCCAACCTCGAAGTTTGATCTTTCTAGTTTTTTTTTTGGCGAGGAGATGTGGAAAATTCGAGAAATTTCATAACTCAAAACTTTCTCAAATATCCGTTTTTTGCTTTAACTTCCCTCCAAATGCACTTAGGAAGCTGATATTTGGATATGTTGGTGTCCATGACTCACTCTTTCATATGAAATCAAAAACTAAAAAATTAAGGTATCTACCTCTTTTCCAGCTCCCCTCAAAATTTGAGTGATCCGCCATTTTAAATTTTTTCAAAAAAAAAAGTAGTTTTGTCGTATTTTGAAGAATAGTCTCTCATCAAAATTTGAGTGAATTTCATCAGTACCCTCCGGTGCTACGCGTGGGCCACAAAAAACGAAATTTCCTCAAATAACCGGTTTTTGCTCTAAGTTTCCTCAAAATGCACTTGGAAAGCTGAAATGTAGATATATTGGTGTCCGTGACTCATTTTTTTCATATGAAATCAAAAACAAAATAATTAAGGTGGTTTCCCTTTCTCCAGCTCCTCTCAAATTTGAGTGATCCGACATTTTGAATTTCTTCGAAAGAAAACTCGTTTTGTTAGATTTTTAAGTAGAGCCTCTCACCAAGTTTTTAGCGAATTCCACGAATTCTCGCTCGCGCTACGCATGGCAGGAAAAAAAATTTACAAGAAGTTAGACATATGCCAGATGATTACAAATGGTCTGAAACGCAAAGATTTGAAGACCCCACCCTCCCCGACCCTCCTTTTCCATATCAGGTAGGCTGTAATAGCTGTCGTTTTTAAGTTGAAAACTCAGTTTAAAAATAAAATGTTGTTGAAAAAAAAAAAAAACTGAAAATCCAAGTCACTACAGTTTTTGTACGTTCCTTGAGAATATCTACTAAGGCTATTTAGTCCGTATTGTTCGATGAGCTCGAATTGATCTCGAATTCTCCAAATATATCCATGGGTGTCCCCAGTTGTATTATCACAGTGATATATACTGCTATTACCGATAAAATCTGTAATTAAAATTACACTATCACAACTCACAAGTGAAGATCATTTCAGAAAAAAAAAATAAAAAAAAAAAGGATTTGCAGTTGTTCCACAATAAGATTCAAAATGACTCTAATCTACTAATAATTTGTATCGGAAATAAGTGGATGGTTAACTTTGGAAAATGCTACACAATCAAAGCAAATTTAAGAATCAAAGTTTTAGAGCAGCTTCAGAATCAGATATAAGATAAAACTTCGGAGTAAATTTCAAACAATTTACATTTACGGGGAGCGATTGGAAAAAAAAACATGATTCATGTTGGTGAGGAAATCTTATTTTTAAGTTGGGGCTAAATTAGTGAAAAAATCCAGGAGCATGAATGGATGCTCAGGAGTTTACAATTCAAGTTTTGAAAGTTGCTTCAGAACTAACATACATGTTTGGAATCAGATAGTAGATTACTCTGGAATCAAGATTGCTCCAGAGGAAAACATGAAGGTTGCAGTCATGTGTAGTGCTTGCGTATACCAAAACGATAAAACGGAGCTTAGTAAGGACGTAGATACTTGATCCTTTGGTTGAAGTACTACTGACACGTCTGCATACAAATAGCACCTGTTCGGTGCTGATGGTTACCCATAGCAAGCTAAAATGGAAAGTAAAACGCCGAAATGATAGGAGTAACGGAGATACTGCATATTTTGGTGCTATTGGCCTACACCATTAATATCGCCACTTATGTAGTGCAACGCGCCGCACTTTATCTACGAGAAGTAGTAGCGTTACACACGAAGCACTACACATCTTTTGGAAATTATGAAGGTAGAGTCAACTGCTGTAGCTAAATCTATGAGATTTTGATCAGAGTTAATTTTTTAGCTGATTCCAGGACTTACTGTAACAACAATCTTAAAAACTTACCCCTGGTATAAGAGAACGAGTGGTTATGTAAAATCCCAGAGCGTAGGTATTAACTGGCAGCGCTGTTGTTTGTAATATCATGAGCCTCAACTGTTGGCAGAAAAAATACAAAAATTATTAAGTTACTTCATGTTATAGATGGCTGGTAAGGACAAGGAAATATGATTTTCGACGCCCATTTTTCCTACAAATTACAAAATTATAACATTTTCTTTTTTTATCAAATTTTTCGGAAAATTGGGGAAATTCTATCACACAAAAAATAACTTCTACCCTATCTAAAAATTTCTAAACGTATGATAACACTGCTTCTTCCTTCCTCTATCAGGCAATGTAGGTGTACCATAAGTTAAGTACGAATTAAACGAAATTCATATTTAAAAGAAGTTAACCGCCACCCTATTGATACATCCTGCTTACATCCCCGATATTCGATATTTATGTAGAATTCTCAAAAAATGTTTTATTTCAAAAAACTAACAGGTAAGATACTTCACCTTCAATTTCCACACATCAAATAATTTGCTCACGAAACCTATCCGTATGTTTTTCCTTCCTAAAAATGACTCCAATTTGAAATAAATCTCGGCCGAAAAAAGTATTCTATATAAAATAGTATTTTCTTGCTTTGAATACCCTTTCAAAAATATTATTAACTAAAATGCATTACTTGAAACTGTAAACGAGATGGTAAAACAATAGTCGATGTATTTCGTACAACGCTGCATATTTCCATATTCTGAAAGAGAGAAAAAAACGTGAAAAACCCTCTTTCATTATATGTTGGAGAAAATGAATTTCCTTCGTGTTTCATTACAAATCGAAAAATAAAGATAGAAAATGAGTCGAGAACGTGTTCTTTTCATTCTCATAATTAAAAATCTCACCGAATTCGCGAGCTTTTGTGACATCGTCGTAAGCACATAAAGGTAACCGAAAATATGTGATAAACAGCTCAGGTCATGCATTACCGAAATTTTACTCGCTAAAATTGTAATCTTGTAAAAAATAAGTAACGTCTGAACTACCAAAACGCTAAATATACATATAAACGTGATGCCAAACCAATCGTATAATTTGTCGCTAGCATCTGACAGATCTGCGTGCGTAATTCGAAGAAATTCTATCAACATAAAAAAATGATTATTAGATGGAGATACCATCCTCTGTGCGAATAAGCCGACAAAAAAATTCGTTACCTAATTGCTTCGAAATTCCACGACCTCGCATATTAACCAGGCATTTGCGTAAACTATCGTAAAGACACCGATAATACAAATTTATTCTGGACGCCGTCAACAAATATAACATCGAAACGTATATCTCAACCACTGAAGTTAGCGACGAAACTAACACGGTTAATGTAAATATCGCATTCGGTGGCCGCTTCATTACTGATAAAACATATATAACTAGCAGCAAACAATAAAGTGTAGGCGAGCAAATTTCCACCGCCAAACAATATCTCCAGCTAGAGGTGAAATTACATTCCGATAGAATCGACATGTGGCCCAACTTATCGTTTATGCTTTCTAAAAGCGATAGTACCTTCAAATATCGTTCGCTATTGACCGAGTAACAAAGGTAGTAAAGCCACACACGTACCACATACTGGTAAAAGAAAACGCTGCAAATCCCATTCAAATATTAATTCCAACCATCTACATAATAATCAAGAATTAAAAACTACCTTCGCGGATGTGTTAATTAAGTTGCCTGCTCGGTTCGCCGTAAATATTGATGGGTACGAATAGTTGCATACATTATATGCCGCAAATACCACGAGTGCCGGAAGTATTGCATAGTGATATAAATCATAGGAAAAGTTACTGCATTAGCTTAACGTGTCGAAAGAATTGCATATTCATATGCCGTAAATGCTGAATAGGAGAAATCACGGCTGTCGGAATACACGTTTTCTTCAGCTTACGATGTTTCGTTTTCCAAGACAACCAAAACAATTCCATTTTATTCGTGTTTTTATTTCAATAATTTTTTTCATATTCACGATTTCAATACTTCAAAAAATATTGAAATGTGACCCATAAATCGGAAAATTGTAAGTTATAAACAATAGTTTATAAAAAATTGATTGAAGAATTTATTATTTAAATAAAATTTCTATTAAATAATGAATTTTAAAAGTTAATAACAAAATTTTGAAAGTGTATATTTTTGGAAAATAACAAACTAGAAATTTATGTATAAGTAAAAATGGATAAGAACCAAGAATGATAAATTTTGGAGGAATAAACTATACTTTCACGATTGAATAGGGTTAAATTTCATAATATTTATCAGGTGGCATTTTAAACAAAAATTGAAACATTTATTTGCATGTGGATTACAAAAAGAGTTATGTTTTAACATAACTGATAAATTAGATTACTGTTAATGTTCTTCTGATTTACAAAAAAATTAGTTGTCATTGGTTTAGTTTTTTTCAAAAATGTCAATATCAAGAAGTGATATTGATCACCAAGTTCGAATTTCGTTCAACAGCTCTGAAGGCAATTATAGCGATTTGGTATTGAAAATTTTTCCTATATTATGCATAAGCGTGAAGTATGTAAAAGAAAATGCCTACGTTAAATGTTTAAAACCAACAGTATCAATGTTAGTTGCATAAAACTACCAAGAAGAAGCAAAAGAATAAATAGCTACTGGACTTGAAGACATTAACTGTTCACTCATTCGGGAAAAAATTTAATGAAGATGAAAAATTATGAGCACAGATGAACTACGTTTTTAATAAAAAAAAGAGAATGTTGAAAAATAGAAATAAAACTTGACAACACGACTAAATTTTTAAAAATCCAAGATGTTCCTAGGAATTATGTAAAAATGATATAAAATTAATTTTTTTATATAAATAAAATGTAACTTTTATTAAAGTAATATCAAAGGAGAATGAATAAGTAAATCTTTCGTAATAATTAGCTGCACTTTTAATAAAAAACTATAGCTGTAACAGCATATCTAGCTGATTTAGGAAGGAAGAGTTTTGGATGATTGGAAAAGGGGAAGTATTCTTGAACTCTTTACATTTTGTACGTTTTGTAATCATGATGCATGAGTCCAACTTTTTGGTATATTTTTTTTTTCGGCCACACACAGAACTGTGTGACATAGATGAAAATAGTTGGAAATTGGATATTAAGATACTCATGGTAAAAATACTAAAAAATTATTGTTTAAATTTTCAATCCACCTCAAAATGGTGGTTTACTCAAATGTTGAGAGAAAATGGAGAAGAAACAAAAATTCAAAACTTTTATTCTTGGCCGTATATGAAAGAGAGAGTCGAAGACATCAACATATTACTCAAATTTCAACTTTATTAATGAATTTGGTTGAGATTTAAAGCAAAACATTTTTTTGATAGGTTTTTGAGTCATAAAATTTCTTGAATCTTCCATATGTCCTCAAAAAAATCAATATAAAAAGATCAAACTTTTCATGCAGAGTTACTTAGTTGAGGCCCAAAACATGGTTCATTGAATTTGTGTTAAAATCGAAATGGCAAATGATCAAAATTTGAGAAAAATATGGTCTCAAGTAATTTTCGTTTGGCAAGAAATCTACACATTTCAAATTGATCTTCTTATTTTTTTTTGGAAAGGATAGGTGGGGTTTTTTTAACGGAATACTCAATATGCCTGAGGGTAGGAGGAGGCTAACCACGCTATCAGAAAATCTGAACCAGCGTTAATTAAAAACTTAGCTTCAATAATGCGATATGGCTGCTTACGTTGTTTTTTAGGTGAGTTTTTAATAAAAACGATAGCTATTACAATAACCCACATGACTTGGGAAGGTGAGTCAGGAGAAGTTGAGGTCTTCAAATCTTTGTGTTTCAGACCATTTGTAATCATCTAGCCAATGTCCAACATTTTGATATACATATTTTCCCCATGCGTAGCGCCAGCAGGTATTCATGAAATGCGCTTAAAATCTAATGAGGAACTCCTCTTGAAAATGCAAAAAAGGTACTTCCTTGTTTATTCGTTACTCTTCAAGAAGGCGAATCACTCAAATTTTTTTGAGAGAGGGGGGCCTGAACAAGGAGCAAATAGCCCAAAATGTTCGTCCTAGATCATACATGAAAGAGTAAGTTACGAATACATACATATCCAAATTAAGTTGGAGTAGGATGTTTGAGTCAGGGAATTTCTGGAATCTTCCATACGTCACCGAATCATTCTACAAAAATCAAACTTTGTATGCGCGTTTAGTTGGTAAATGGATCTAATATGGCGGATTATCAAAATTTAAGTATACCTTGAGGTGCCTCAAATTAGTAAAAATGTAATTAATATGAACTGATATGATTATTGAGGATAAGAAGCATACTATATCCCAAATTCACTTAAAACATGGTATTGGAGGGGAGAAGGAGGCGATATCGACCTCAAAATGTGGTGAAGGTATAAAATTTTTATAGCGTTGGTATGTGATAAAATGAGCCCAAGTGACTAAGCTATTCTAATTTTAGCTCCCCAAGTGAATTTGGAGGGGAGTTAGAGCAAAAACGACGTTTGGAGGCGAAACTGCTATAAGAAATTTCATGGCACTTCCATATCTCCTCAACAAATCGACCTAGAAATGTCAAATTTATCACCTGAATATGACCTCTTGAATTTGGGTCAAAATGGGTATGGTCAGTACACACGAAGGGATTAGCAACTTTATTTGCGAACCTGGACAAGCGCCGATGAAAAATTCAGCTCTAGTAATGCGGCATGGCTGTTTACGTTATTTTTTCAAATTTCTTCATACTTTTAAATTTTTAAGTTGAGCATCAA
Source organism: Phenacoccus solenopsis (assembly GCA_009761765.1). Taxonomy (NCBI): domain Eukaryota; kingdom Metazoa; phylum Arthropoda; class Insecta; order Hemiptera; family Pseudococcidae; genus Phenacoccus; species Phenacoccus solenopsis. The sequence goes on along the minus strand of CM019754.1, from coordinate 41,282,534 downwards.
GTCGTAAAATATCACAATATTTGGTTTTTAAAAAAATTCTAACGATAATTATATAAGATTTCATTTTTGCTAGTTCAGTACAAAATCATATTATATTTTAAATGTTTGAAAAACAACTATAATTTGAGAAATACCCGAACTTTTTTTCCCCCTTAATTTTCATCAAGAATTTTTTTACTCTTTTGAATAATTTATTCATTTGAAAAATAAAGTTCCATTTGAAGAGCTTAAAAATAAATACTGCTCTAGGTTCACCTGTACGTACGTATACTTCTTTGTGACCCTAATTCGTAGAAGAATATAACTATGTCATGTGATAAATAGTAAGGCGGAGGTCAAGAATTTGTCCATGTTTTAGTTTTATAATAGTTATTTAACATAGGTAATAGGTATCATCAAAATCAAAATTGTGGGTGATCATATACCATGACTACCATAATACCAGCAGTACTCATGTGCCGAAAGTGTGGTATACACGACCAACCTTATGTGTATCATCAATACCAACGGTGATGAAAGCATTGCCATGCAAAGCTGTAGAAAAATGACATTACATCAAAAGCTGATAAAAATGTGTGTTAAAGTAATTTCACGTTATTGAAGTTACTGGAGTCCTCTATGAAATATTTTACAACTGGGTACATCAGAAAAAAATCACCAATACTTATTCCATATCTCAAGTCTCTCCCCTGTGCTTGATATACCAAACGTGCTCAACTACATTAATACTATGCAATAATAGTAACATAAAAGCGTGTACTGTACAATTAACCAATCACACAAAGCGCAATTGCATCGTCTTGCCGAACGAATTAGCAGATCCCGTAATCCATACAAATGGACGATAATAACATACTTTTTTATCTGCTCGTCGAACGGCAGCCAATATAAAACAATAGAAGAAATCGTATATACGGCGAATCCCCATAATACGCTCAAGCTTAACCATTTAAATGACAAAGAACGACCGTCATCGGAGCGAACGTTTTCAAAAGGGAAAAGACCATGTAATTTTAACAATATAGCCGCGTTTCGAATATGCGAATAAAAGCTTCGCCGAGGTCTTTCTTCCAATAGCGCAAGAAAACGATTGTCATCGCGTTTATCAGACATGACGGCGATTTCAGTCGCACAATAGCGTTCTCAAATACCAGAATACCGTTCGACGAAATTTTAAATTCCTTTCAAAACTCGTGCTCCTATCGCTTTAACTCGCGTAGAGAATTTTAAAGCAATTAGAAAGAAGTACCGTATCGCGTAACGTCCGAACATCGACGGCTAATGTCCATCCGCTTTGGCTGCTTATCGCATCCCCACTTTTCATGCCCATTTATAAAATTAAATTACACCCCCGAACGTTTCGCGATAGTTGCAAAAAATACAATAATTCTGTTTTTAAAACGTTTCTAATAACATAATGGCGCGAAAATTCCAAACCAATAGAAACTACTGGTAATCAGATTAAGTGAACGTTTTTTCTGTCATAAAATTTCATATATCATTTTTCTAATCCGATGAAAAACCGAACACGTACTGAAGTCGTTCTAATATAACGCACTGAGTTGATTACCCAAGAATCGAATCCCCTTCGTTTGCAGGACATATCTGCGAAGCGCTTTGAGTACATATCTCCTGGAGTGATAGAAATGCTAGTTCAGAGGGTATAGCTTTATAGCGCGCTTTTCAGTTGTAGTTAATGCCCGAAAGATCATCAATAATCATAATATAATATCATTGCTGTTTTTTTACCCGCGTTTTTACATGAAAGAAATTATTTTTATAACGTGAATTACTTTATTACTAATTACTAATGATTTATAAACGATTTGTTTACATTGTCGTAAAAAAGAAAATTTATTCAAGTAAGTTCAGCACAATATTATGGCAGGTAAGTTAAGATAATTCACCTAAGCATTCCCCATTCATTTAATAGTCGTCAAACACCTGTCGCGAGTAGCGACCAAATTCAAATAAGTCAACATATTCCATCCACCTTGAATTTGCTAAAAGAATTATATTTACCATCAAGAGGTCTCCCTACTGACGTCATGAAAATTAAATTCAAAAATTCACGTTTACCTATTACCCTTGACGAACTTGACTTCTCAAGTTCTCAAAAGTTCAAAACATTTGAAAATGGAAATTTGAAAAAAATTTTTGAAATATAGAAAATACCTGAATTTTTTTTTTCAATGTTTAAAACATGTATCTGAAATAAAAAAAAAAAAAAAAACTAAAGTATCAAGTTCAGAAATAAAAATTCTCAACTTATTTATTTCAAGCACGAATATTGAATACTTCCCGTGATTGTTTGGACTTCAGTGAGATGAAATATAATTAATCAATAAAAACAAACTAAAATAATTATGAAAACAAAAAATGTTGACAAATAAAAGTCTTTACTTAAGCACATTTACTTCAGTTTTTAAGGATTTTTCATTAGCTCATCAAGTTATCACACCACTCCGGGCATCAACTATAACTGAACAGCGCCCTCTAACGCTATACCCTCGCATGTAGCGAAATCGGCTATTTCTATCACTCCAGGAGATATATACTCAAAAGCGAAACGCAATAACGATGGTTAGTTTTGATTACTCTCCGCGCCACACAATTACCGAGAGACTCGTTCGTTTATAAACAAGAATAAACAAGCGAAAATTCTTTGATTTCTTAGTCGCGACGTCGCTCCCTTTATTTTCCATTTTGAATTCTAACACCCCGTTCGTGTGACTGATTACCTTCATTAGAGCGTAGCTGCCTTCGTTATTTAACAACGCCTTGTTACCGATCGTGTTCCGCCACATTTACCTTTTTTATGCAACCCTAAGCCAGCACATAATTTTTCTAAAGTCGTAATAAACATTTTGCTAGAGAGGGGGAATATTGAGTTTGCTGCAAACAGGCACTAACTGAATCAAAAGAAATTCGAGAATTTTGGAGTTGATGTAAAATTGACACCAAAAACTGGCATTTGCGCATTTGATTTAGAATCAGCAATAAAGTTTGAGTCAAGCTGCATTAGAAAAGAGATAAGCTAAGAAAAATATTATTATGAGTTGCTCAGAAATCAAGAGGGGTCCGAAGGAATGTTTAATTTGACTTATTTTAGAATCAAGGGATGTCGTAGGATTGCAATTTGCAATCAGCTTCAATCGAAGTCAGTTTTTAGAACTTACTTTGCAGTTCAACAGCTCACTCAGAGGTTATTTTTCTGGGAATTTTACCTAAGTCAAGTGAAATCGGTTGGAGTAAAATCAGCTCTGAAGTCGGTTAAAAAAGAATTATACATTAGAATGAAGTCAAGAATCAGTGAAATGGTTTAAGAATCAAGTTATATCAGGAATCAAAAATAACTGAAACTTGTTTTTGAGTTAGGAAATGAAAGTAAAGTTCTAAGATTTAAAAAAACATAAGCAGTCATGTCGCATTACTGAAGCTGAGTTTTTAACTAGGGTTTATTCAAATTTATAAATAACATAGCTAATCTTTTCATATTTACAGTCCATGCCCAATATCAAGTCTGAAAACCCCTAATACCCTATCCCTTCCAAAGCCTCTTGAGAAGTTGAATTTGGAACCAACATAATATTTCTTGTAAAGAAATAATCATACGAACACCTTAAATTACCTTCAAACCGCAACGATCCGCCATTTTAAATAAATTTTGATCTAAATTGAAGAGGTCATGTTCTGGTCATCAACTAATTCTACACACAAAGTTTGACCTTTCTAGATCGATTTCATGACAAGATATAAAGGATTCGTGAAATTTCCAAAGTAATTTCCTCTCCAAAAGCAGTTTTTTGCTCCAACTCCCATCCAAATTCACTTGGAAAGCTAATACCAGAATAAATAAGTCGCTTACGCTCATTTTATCATATGACACCGCAATAAAAAATTTTCGACCTCTTGTCTACTCCCACTACATTTTAAGGTCGATAACCCTTTCTTCTCCCCTTCAACATCATTTATGGAAGTGAATTGGAGATACTGTATACTTCTCATCCCCAATAATCATATGAGTTCATATTAATTACATTTTTACTAATTTGAGACTCCTCAAGCCATACTCAAATTTTGATCATCCACCATTTTGGATCCATTTTGACTCAAATTCAAGAAGCCATATTCTGGTCACTAACTAACCCTACAGACAAAGTTCGACCTTGCCAAGTTGATTTGGTGAGGAGTTACGGAAGATTCGAGAAATTTCATGACTTGAAACTTTCACAAAAAGCCATTTTTAGCTCCAACTTCCTTCCAAATGCACTTAAGAAGCTGAAATTTGGATATGTTGGTATTCGTAATTTACTTTTTTATATAAGATCGGAAACAAAAAATTTGAGCTATTTGCCACTTCTCCAGTCCCCCTCCAAATTTGAGTGATTCGCCATTTTTAAATTTATCGAAAAAACAAAGAAATCACCTCTTTGCATTTTTAAGAAGAGTCTTTCACCAAATTTTGAGCAAATTTTATGAATACCGATCTAGCTACGCGCGGGCGAATAATATATATACAAAAAGTTGGACATTTGCCAGATGATTACAAATAGTCTGAAACACAAAGATTTGAAGGCCCACCCTCCCCCGACCTTCTCTTCCCAAATTACTTAGGCTGTAATAGCTATCCTTCTAAAGTTGAAAACTCAGCTAAAAATTACTTCATAATCAAAATAAGTTGTAACTAGACTTTGAGAGATGTTCCCTGGGTCTAATACGAAGATGATATAAAATTTTCAGGATTTCTCCATAGTTAAGTCGAAGATTCTAGATACTTATTGAAGTGAGTCAAGGTCCACTCTCGTAATCACTTTTTTCACACTGCTGGGACTAACTTCAATGCACTACTCGGAGAGTTGCGAGGTGTTGATATTAATCGAATTTTTCGTGAAAAAATCAAAAAATTTTAAACTCTTTGAGATATGTGTATTTAGGTTGGCTGCTCGGTTATCCATGGACTATGGTTTCTCCGCCACCTACTTACTCTTTGCCTAGTAAATTGACGTTTTCTTGTTATTTTCAGTCATTTACTTAACTCTTAATACTTTTTTTTTTATTTGTTTTTATTGTTATTTTTAGTTATATTATAATTTGTTCTCTTACTACTCTGCTCTATCTATATACACCACATTCTACCTGCTATAGCTTTTTATGGTTGCTGTTTTATGCATATGGTGTTGATTCGTGCTTTGTGTTCTAATTATTGTAGTTGTAGAGTCTGCTGTTTCGTGCATTATTTGTGTATGTATCTTTAGATTTAATAGTTAAATTACTAATAGTGATCCAGTCATCGTTCGCCTTCGAGCATAGACGGCCGTTATTATGCTGAGTATCTAGATTTTTTATAAAAAATTTTCACCAAATAAATTCCAAATTTTAAATTATTATCATCATGATTAGAAACAGATTCAATCAGAATAGTATTTTCCTCAAAAGAAGAAAAGTACTCTTACATGTAGAAGAAGAAAATTTATTACAAAGGACCCCATTTCGTTACGCTGGTCCCCAGGCTCCCAGAATCCTAAATATAATTTGCATTGGCTGCGTAGAAATTGCCTTACATCTCCATTGAAAAGAGGAAGTCTTCACCATTTCAAAACATCTTACTGCTCATTTTGAAAACCTCCGAATGACTTACACACGATACATTCAACCCCATTTGCCTTCATTTCCGGGTAATTCTAATCTCTTGCAAATAACATAAAATCTCTCCCTGATCCCTCTCTCGTACGTGATCGTCGAACGATAAAATTCGGCGACAAAATCAAAACGGCCGTGGCGCACTTTAAGAATGTAATTTGTATGTAAACCTAAGGTTGAATTTTCAACTTTTTAACGAAACATCTTCCTCGCCCAGAATACAGATTGAGTCGCACAAACGGCGTAATAAAAGTTCGCCGAAAGTTGCCCCGTTAAAAAGTCTTCATAGATAGAGTGCTATGATAGGCGGCGGTGAAATATGAAAGAGGGCTTTTTATGGTGCCCGAATGATGCTAAAATAAAAGGGCGTTTTGCGGGCGACATCGAACATGGCTAGCGTGAAATACCCGGCGACGTAGATTTATCTGAAACGCAGCAAGAACTGAGAGCTTTAGTTTTCTGTTAGCGATGCTAAAGTTCGCCCAAACTTGTCTCGCCGTTTACTGCTTCTAATCCGATGCGAAAATATTTCATTTTAAAACAAAAGATAGCACCCTTCGTCTTCATAACCTTCGCCAATAAAAATCATTTTCAGCACTACCGAACGGGAATTTGGTTTTTCAACCGAATAAAATATAACGTCGTATCGTGTACTTCGAAGTTCGAGTATTGGAGCGATTTAAATGTTTTTAAATATGTTTCTGTAGTCGTCGTGCCTTTGTACTCACTCAAAATCGTATAGAAATGCTGCTCGAGCAATTATAAAGAAAGGAAAATGTTCGAATTGCCTGTTGATATCGCAACTCGGTTATTGTATAAGATGACTACACTCGAAAAACATTTTAAATTAAATAACTTTGATATTTGATACTTCCTTATTAAAATTTATTACCTGCTGAAGAATTAGAACACGCGAGCTCTCGCGAAATTCCGCTGAATAAGCTTTTTACAAAAACTTTACGCCAGTCAGCACTATTTCAAAAGAGTTTCGTTATCGAATAACGTCAACAATTTATTAATTAACGGTGAAAGCTATAAAGCTCGAAAGTTTAATATACGCTTCCTATGTTATGTTTTCGATGGAGTTTTTTAAATAAATTTCTTAAGGTTCCTGTTATAACTTATTCATGGTAATTCATCCGAGTAGCGAAGTTATAAAAGCGTGATCGCAAGTCTCTACAAAACGAAATTCGAGTCCCTCGTAAAACCGAAGTTCATCTTCGAGATGGTAAATGTAGAGGGATAATCCTTTATAGAACAGTTCAATTCTACCACTAGTTTGTCCAGGTTATGAATAAAACCAACCATAACTATAAATTCCCCTTCAACGTCTACCTAGTCGAAGAATCGGACAGCACTCTGGTGTAAATCGCTCGATGTCTTAAACGACTAATCTAAGGACCCCACAGTACCGAATAAATTTTACCATCTTGGCCAATTCGAAAACTCCACCAACATCGTATATTACACTTCATACACCGGCGGCGGTTGGTGATGGTTTAAAAAAAATCAAATATCCCGAACAAGGCGACTCAGCAAGGCGCTAAGAAGGAATAAGGGTGATTATCATTTTCCCCTATTCATTGATATGTGCAATTAAACACAGTTCACCGTTTTGTCAAGGCGCAACACCGAACTTTAAAATACTCTCCCTACCGTAAATGTCACAAAGTACAATTTGAGGTTATTTTATTAATGGGCTTAAAACAACAGCGAACGCTCCAACAATAATTCTGGCGCCCGCAAAATGTGCCCCCCGGGTATCTTGTTAATTATGAGAGCGAACTCTTTGAACCCTTGGGTTATGATAAAGCCAATGCCGTTCTCGTCGTTACCATATACAAAGCAACAATCGTACATTGTCTCTCAATTACTTTATTATACCGAACAACTTTACACCGCTTAATTCAAACATCTGTTTTTTTTTTTCAAGCCACGTTATCACCTCGCTTCTACCACTTGGTTGTCTTATCGAAATTCATATTTATTCGAGTCCATTGTATAGCATCACAATCGAATCAACGGGTCTATTTTTAATCACACCTGTATACCTTTACAGTACATATACCTACAAAACGTAACTCTTGGCATCGCGTCTTCCGTGACAGTTAATTAAACGAGGTGCAAAAAATCCGCATCGATTCGCGCCACCGCGAAAAATTCTTCAATCTTTGCCATCTGTCATCATTAAACAGACATCTGTGGCAGTTAAGAAATAACGCAAATAACGCCAACAACTTAGCATTACTACTGGGAGACGTTTCACAATCACTGTAACCTTAATGATGTATGTCATTTATATATCTTGTTGTCTGTCGTATTTCCACGTCACCAAATCCCTTCCTATTTGTATACTAAAAGCCTCCACCCGCTAGTTCATCCCCATTCGCCTCTGTTAGTCTCTTTTGAAAACGTGTTATCGAAATCCCGCGGTTACTTTCTACATTAAAATCCGTCGCTACGCTTTTCGACTTCATTAAAACGCCGCCGACTTCCGAGTTTTCTTCGTTCGAGTAGCAATTACAAACGCCAAACGCGCAACCTACATCGACATAAACCCTACAATAGTAACATTTCTAAAATGTCACTTATCAACGCTGAAAGAGCTCAAAAGCAACACGAATATAGCGGGCTAGGAATTTCGTATATAAACCAGGCAAGAAGAGGGAGTTGAGGGACTAACTATCTTCGCAGCACAGAGAACTACTTTTTCGAACCTATATTTCCAAGTACCTAATCCAGAGATGCTATGGAAAAAACGAGAAAAATTTAGGAGGCGAGAAGGAGAGGTTATTGACCGCAAAATGTGGTGGGATACATGAGAGGCGGAAAATTTCTTATTGTGGTGTGATATGATTAAATGAGCCCAAGTAACTAACCTACACTGATTTTAGCTTCCAAAATGAATTTGGAGTGAAGTAAGAGCAAAAAACGGTTTCTCAAGAGTACATATACGTATTATAGATTCAGAGTTTAAGCAACATCAAACACAACGCATTCTAAGCAGAGGAAATGGAGGTTCTAACATTTAAATATAATTATACTTAATTTTTTATCGATTTTTCTAGTAACAGTCAATTTTTAAACATAATAAAGAACCAATTTCCAGCAAGTAACTGATTTCCTAGCTTTAAAAATTTGCAAACCTGAACAGGCCACTCAATTAAAAACTCAGCTCCAGTAACGCGGCATGACTGCTTACTTTTTTTCAAATTGTTTTGAACTTTGTCAGCATTTTGTTCTTCGTTAAGATTCAAAAAATAAAAGCAAGTAGGTAAATTCCATTACTAGATTTGCAAATAATATAATTATGTAGTTAAGCGTTTTATGCTCATAGGCCACACCTAGAGCTAAAGCTGAAAGCCCCCACCCATTCCTTCCAAAACCAACTAAGGAGTTTAATTTAGGATACGCTATACTTTTGCCAGTGCCGGTTTTAGGATCGCTGCGGGGGGGGGGTGGTCAGTTCCATAAAGTCAAGTTGAAAAGATAGTAAACTGTTTAAATTACCAAAAACTTTATTCAAACAGCTAAAAAAAAAGAAAAAAGAAGCTCTGGGAGGGTTTAGACGCCCAAAACGCCCATTTAAAACCTGCTATGACTTTTGCCCATAGGAATCATATGAGTCCAAATTTACTGAATTTCCAACCTTTGAGTGATTTGAGGCTTTACAAGCTTCCTTTTAGCTGAAGACCCATTATTTCGGATCAAAAAGAACCTAAAATCAAGAACTCATATTTTAGTCTCCACCTAACACTACATACAAAGTTTGACCGTTTTACAGCAATGTGATGAAGAGATACTGTCTGTCAAATATAGCTTGAGACTTTTTGACAGCGCAAAGTTAGGCAACAATTCATGCATGGTTACTCAAAATGTGAGTTGTATTACAAAGTAGGTAAATGTGTTATTACCTATCAGCTCATCGAATTTCACGAGAAACCTTTGAGTATTAATACCGGGTGACTACTTGATTCGAGCACCCAAGCGAAAAAATTAGCTAAAAGGTGAATAAATTCAAAACATATATGTATTTTTGACAATGAAAGTATAAATTAAAATTGTGTATTTCATTGATAAACACTTTTAAGCATTAAATAAATATTATTTATGCCATTTATTGTTCTTAATATCATTCAAATATGTAATTTATTTGTATGAGAGAAAGATTTTTGCGCTTGGGGTGCTCGAATCAAGTAGTCACCCGGTATAGTAATATGGAGAGATAAAAGCCATACTCTTAGCATTACGCATCAAGGGACCTGATAGAGGGCGCTATATCAGATGCGAATTATACACTTAATGTGCACCAACAAGGCACCAACGTCCCTTTACTAGAGGTCGGACGGAAACGGAAAGTGCTGATTGGTACTCATCCAACACTCCTCTTTCCCCGCTAATCTCTGACGTCATGCAGCAAACCTGAAAACGCATCGCAATATACAATCTTACACGGTACTGCCCAGTAAGTGCACACCAAGTGCACAATTCATAGTTGGCGCTGCGCTATCTATCAAAACCCTGATGGAACTACACTTTTATCTCTCCATATTATATATTAATACTCAAAGCTGGAAACGCATTTACCATACTTTTTTGTGCTTTAGTGTTTCGACTATTTGGCTAGCATTTTCAATTTGAACACATTTTGGGAAGTAACGAAATCGTGAAAATTGTCGCGCTTTTTGCCTAATTTTGCGCTGTCAAAAAGTCTCAAGCTATATTTGACAGACAGTATGTATGATTCATGAAATTTTTTATTTCCTCTTTAACTCCCCTCCAAATACACTTGGAAAGCTGAAAACGGAATATGTCAGTAACTTGAGTTCACTCTATCATATAACATCTTAGTGAAACTTTTCGACATTTCGCTTACGCTCGTCTAATTTTGAGGAGAATAACCTCTCCTCCTCATCAATTTGAAATATAACATTCTTATTTTCAGTAATAATATGAGTCCATATTTCAAGTTTGAGCTATTTGACGCTCCTCTAACCTTCTTTAAATTTTGACTATTCATCATTTTGGATCTATTTTGAGCCAAATTCAAGGTGCTACATTGTAGTCTTCACCTTATCTATATACAAAGTTTGAGCTGTTTGAGTCGATTTAGTGAGGTGATATCGAAGATTGAAAAAATTTCATAACTCAAAACCTCCTCATAAAGCTGTTTTTCGCCTCAACCCCTTTCAAATGTACTCAAAAAACTGAAATGTGTATGTATTGGTGTCTTTGACTGATTTTTTCATGTAAGACCATGAACAAAACTGTTGAGATATTCGCTTTCTCCTAAAATTTGAGTAACTGTCATTTCGAGGTGTATAAATAAATAATAAAGTACCTAGTTTTGCATATTTCTATGAAGAGTCGCAAACTAAATTTTTGACAATTGTACTTCTCGACATATTGACAAAAACTCCAATTCTGGGAAACTGTGATGCTCTCATGGAATTTCATCGTCAGTATTGGGATCCTATTGAAAACCTTTTATGGAAAAACCTTTGTTTCAAATTTCTTCCTTTCAAGTGCTTTTAAAAATAAATAATATTCTTTTTTCGGCTATCAAATTGATTTTTAACAAATTTTCAGCTCCTATAAAAATATTTAAAAGTAAAAAAAATCTATTCGAAAAGCTACGTATATTTTAGGTACCCATTAACACTCATACAAGACTACGTGAAACGACTGCAAGGTGTGTAAAACAATGCCATAATTCCAGCCGTTCAGCAGACGGTAAAAAAAATTCTACGCTTCGAAACAATACGCGCGCGTTCGTCTGCGGAAACGAAAAGATTAAAAAGAAAGGCTGGCGAAGTTACAAGCTTATTTGAAAAGTATATGGCGCATTGACGCGCCGGATGAGATTCATAAAACGTAGTCTTATACGCGAATGAGAAAGACATTATACACATCTAATATTTTTTTCCTCTTCTGTTCGCCTTTAAATATGTAATTTAGGTGTACGAAGTGGTGCACGCTATACCTAAGTCTATTTATATACTTTGGTAATATTACTATGCTGAGTTTTCAATTGCACTTGACTGTTGTAAACTCTTTCATTATACTTTAATTTCCCACGGGATCGTTCTTTCCATTGGAGAACCGTTCTATACAGTATGCAAGAAGTTAATAAATTCGGATAATGCACGAAAAATTTAATTTAACGATACCACGGCCTTCGGATGCACTTCCAATTTTCTTCTTTTGTTCCAATATTATCTCGAGGCGTAGATGCATTCTACGTTGCAGTAATTTTCCTATTCTCGTTTAAAAAAGTTTTTTTTTTCGCTCAAGTAATACTAGCGAACGAAGATGATGTTTAATAAGATTATCCCAAGTAATCGAATTTATATTTTTTCTTTCTGCAAGATTTTATCCGAAATACTTAGTCTTATTTACTATTTATTCAGCTCTCTGGTTGCAATTTTTTTTTTCTTTCGCCTTTTCTTTTGGTCGTTCTATTTTGTATTTTGTCATAACTTGGACATACTCCGAATCTGATGAAAATTAGAGTTTCAGTTCAATACAATAATATATATCTAACAACATTGTCGAGGGAGAGGAAAAAGCATACCTATGATGTTCTATACTCGGATTTTTCGAAAACGATAACAAATTAGGATGGAGTGAATATCGGTTTTTTCAATCTTTATGAAGGGTGTCGTTAATCTTTTGCCCTGTCTTCTAAAAATGTCACCAAAAAAATTTATATTTCTGCAACATAACAGCCAGAACATGGAAACGATGATGCAAAATTATGTTCTAATGATGCAATTTTGATTAAATTTCAACTTGGCATAATTATATATCATTATAGAAGTGTATCTAATGAATTTCCAACCCTCATTCGCAACGTAGAGCTTAGCTAGAAGATTGTAAGGAGTTACTAATCCTTCCAGATTCCCTCAATAGGTAGATTTAGGAAAATTCAGGAGATACAATTTCAAGTTTATGTATAACACTTTTCTGCCATGTGTGTCAAAACTGTCATAAGGAAGTAATAACAAAATTTTGGCTTTGTAGGGCAAAAATGAAAATTCTTCAATGGAACGACAAACTTCATAAAAATTAAAAAAAAAAAAAAAAAAACAACTTGCTGGAGATAACAAATTTTCACTTCTGGAAAAATCTATAAAAATGTCCCAAACCAGAACGGAGGCCAAATACGATCATGTCCTCATGACTAATTGGTACTTACACTACACCATCGTAGAACATTCAGATCATCACGATTTTGCTCCAAAATATTAGTTTTCTTTAAATTAATGGGGGAAAAAGACAACACGAAAGATGGTATGTGATAAATCAATGTCTCACGGTATGTTGCCTCTATTTGTACACCCCTCCTCAGCACATGAGTATGAAATGTAAACTATCAGCACTAATTTCTAATTTAAAATACGGAAAAGAAACGAAAGAAATCAATTCACAGTCGCAATGATAAGTTATCATTATTGCTCTGAGATATAGAAAATGATCAAGGTAGCGATACGGGCTGGTATAAAATTTAAACATAGAAGCAGCTGATTCATAACTTGGATATCAATCACAACCTACATTTCTAAAGCTTTTCTCGTTTAGTTTAATAGAATGCCTCGCCTGAGGTGTTCAATTCGATAGTTTTGTCATCAACAAATATGTATGAGAGATAAATTTTTTAGTAATTTTAATAGAAAATCTTTTCCACATAAGTAAGTCAATCCCTGTTCACATATAGCGAATTATAAAGTGAAAAATGAACATTTTCTATTTTTATTCAAACTTCACTGTTTTCAGAATATGGCTTCTTCAATATACTTATATGCGTTTCTCACTTCGTTAGCCCTTATACAGCCAAATATAGCGGCACATTAGGCCAAGCTTTCTTTGAAGAGAAAGTAGCCATTGGTGTTAATACATACATCAATGAAACTGATAGAAAGATGCCCTTAGGAGCTAGTTCTTTTCTGGAGCTCATATCGAAAGGAGTTTTCATTGACAAGACCCTACTGATACATAGCATGCTGACTAAAATTTTCAGCCGTACTATCATCACTTGCCCTAACAGATGGGGTAAAACTATCAATTTAGATATGCTAAAAACTTTCATTCAAATGCAAGTACACCCCAATGGCACTAGAATTTTACCCATCTCTAGCACCAAAAATTACCAGTTATTTATAGAAGGCCAGTATTATTCGGACGAGTACAATATAAAATTAGAAACCCCGTTGCTGATTGCGGAGAAACAATGTATACCAACTGTAAACGAATATTTAGGGCAATACCCGGTAATTCATCTATCTTTTGCTGACGTTGAAGCGACTCATGAGAAGATATTTTCTATTGCCAAGCTGAGTAAGATAATTTCCAAAGCTTTTGAAGAACACAAATACATGATCGAACTATACGATGCTAGTATTCAAGATACAACATACAACAACACGTATGAGAAAAAACGAGCCGCTGATAATAAAAAAAAATTCCTCTCGTATTCAAAGGCGCTCAAAAAAACCTCGAAACTAGTATCGAATTTCTTGGTAAAGAATTATACGATCAATTGAGAAACCTGTATTCATCTTCATTGACGAATACGACCGAATACTCGATATTGAAAAAAGGGATAAAAAAATTGACGTATTTTTCGCCAACACTTTGAAATACAATCAACACCTCAAACGAGCTATCCTCACTGGTACTTTACCCAAGGAATTGGACGCCGATGATGTAACTCTAAACGAATTTTTAGATACCCCTTATCATCACTATTATGGATTCAACACTGATGAGATGAACTTACTATACCACCATTACCAAATACCCATGCAAGCACGAAAGAAAATCGAATACTGGTATGGCGGATACGAAGCTATTCGAAACGTTAAGGAGAAACTTTTCTATCCATGGAGTATATGCAATTACATTAATAACCGACAACTAGTGCCTTATATACAACCGCATTTTGAAGACCCCCATCAACGATACTTTTAATTTACCTCTTTTTCAATACACATTCGGTCGTCTCATAACAGGAAAAGATTACGATATCGGGTATTTACTATTCGCTGATCAAGAATGGGATACTTCGAAGCAGTTAAAAATATTAAACCAGGTATACTCCATCTCACGACACCGGTTATTTGATCACAATGAACTCCTATTTTCAACCAACGTCTGATATTAAAAGATACAGAATCCCTAATTACGAGACATCCATCAGTTTACAAACAATGTTTGCTTCCAAGCTAAATCTATTTTATCAAGACCATATACTCGGAGTTTTACAGAAAACATCCACCTACTGGGAGCAGTTTTTGTTAAAAAGTGAATTAAGCTTGCGAGAATTTCACGAACAAATGCAAAAGTGTTACAAAGTTTTGGTAATATACAACGATCTACCAATGCGTGACGTCATTGTTATGATTCAGACAGTGGTTGTGTCAATTATGCCTTCTGAACAATTCCACTTCATAAGTTGGCAGTTTGAAACTACAACGAGAAAGAAAACTGACGAATTAACCATTCCCCCAGATGTTATCGTATTGTCATCGGAATCTAGAGGCATCATCATTGATATCATGCATTACGAAAACGCGAGCCTGAGCTCGGTGGCGGATCAGAAAACTCCACGGTATTTAGATATGTTTCGGGAATATCCTTCACTTCACGATTGGAAAGATATAAAATTTGTATTTTTCAACACGAAGCCCAACGAAACAATCGAAATTTATAGCTCCTTACATCAATTGTGAGTTAGATAACTAACGAGTGAAGCAGGTAACTAAGATGATCATCGCTGCTGCGAGGTCTTCACTTTCATGAGTTTGTGACAGAAAGTTTAGTTAATAATGGAGAAGAAACCAAAATTATTGCTTGTGTGCACCTAAATAAATTATCACTCTAAATAGGTACCTAGTCACCAAAACAGATAGAAGAATATTTTTCTCTGTGTATGTGTAACAAAATTGTTATATTATGTGTTATTTTCATCCGAATATTCCATGAAAATGAAAACTATCATCCCAGTCATATAAGATTTTACAAGAAAAGGTGAAAGGAAGAGAACTCCCAATCGCACTGCATGATAGAAAAACTGCATCATAAGTGTTATTCAAATTGCAAGATGTTGTAAAGGAATTTCAGTATTTCACTAAAATTTTATAAATGATATTTTCGTCTAAAGAATAAATTAATGACATCAGCGCACTATGCATATATCTTTCTGTCTCTCAGGTGCATTTGGAGGTGAGTTAAAACCAAAAATTTTTTTGGGAGTTTTAATCAGGAAATTCCTCGAATTGTAAATAAAATTAGTTCGAGAGCACAATACATTAGAGTCTTTTATGTTTGAGCCAAATTTCTCTCAAAATGGTGTATGCCTCAAAAATCCGAGAAATATTTTAGGAGCCAACAACAACTCTCAAATTTAATAAACAATACGAAGGTAAGATTATAAAAAACAATAACTGCAATATATCCGAATTTCATTTTTTTACACTACTTAGAGAAGAGGGAGAAAGACTGAGAATGAAAATTAAATTTATATAATGAATTCGAAAACCAATTTCAATTATTTTTCTCCTCAGTTTTCATTGTAAGTAAATATTAAGTGATATTATTCCCTTAGGATGAAAATTGCTAAAGTTCTCTATCTCCTTCTTATAGTAACACCTTTGGAAGAATTAGTATTACTGTATTTAACATTCAGCCAAATGTGTTATAAATTCATTCTCAATGACTGGGAAGGGAAAAGAGGAATTTTTAATAAATACCTAGATAAGCTTTATCGAATCGCATCTGATTTTGATTTAATGATATGGAGTCAATGATTTAAAATCTATACCTATTCTCGTGAAATTTTAGTATTAACATTCAATAAAAATGAAATGATTACAATTTCATCTTTTCTCGTGAAAAGCTTAATGACTCCAAGATGTGACTTGAGAAATCCATACACAATTAAAATTTAGGGACAAATATTAATTCAAAATACAGTGAACCATGGGCACTGTAAGAATAACGGAAAGAATATTTTGAGGTACCTATTATTATTTATTATTATTAATGTTATTATTATCATCATTTTCAACATTTTTTTCTATTAAATCGAAAGATGCTAGATATTCCATTTCTTCATGCAATTCGAATCAAGAATGATAGTAATGTCTAGTAATATTCTGAAACTTGGAGACCAGATTTTTACTTATCTTGTTTTATATATTTCTAGATAACAATAAGTGCACAAATATGCTTTCATTCAAATATTTATATGCAACTCTCGCCTCATTAACAACTCTATCCTGTACTACAACTCAAGAGGTATCCCTTGGTTTCAACGTTCGCGTAAATGAAACTGTAAAAAAGCTACCATTACAGGTAACTTCATTCCTTGATCTCATTTCACAAAGTATTTTCGTCGATAAAACTTTGCTCATTAAGGAAATTCTAACGCGTTCTCGTCAATCAGTAATCACTTGGCCGGCAAAATGGGGTAAAACAGTGAACCTGGATATGCTGCGAGTTTTCGTGAAAATGGAAGTCCATCCAAATGGAACCAAAATGCTACCAATTTCCAGCACCGCGAATTATCGAATATTTGTAAATGGGGTGTACAAATCCGATACTCACAAAATAATATTAGAAAAACCTTTGCTCATTGCAGACGACAAATATAAGTACGTTATTGATAAACATCTGGGCCAATATCCTACTATTTATTTAACATTCGCTGGTATGACAGCGACCCCTGAAAGAGACTATAAATATAGACTCAAAGAAATAATCGGCAAAGCATTTCGCGAACATGATTACATGTTAGAAGTATACAACACTATAATACGAAACGAAACCAACACCACATCCAGCATTCCTGCCAACACAACGACTGAGGTAAAATTAACGAGAGCGCAAAAAAAACATCTCCAATATCTCGCTTATAATCGAGAATATCAAAGAAAACTCGCCCAGGAAAATAAAGACAAATTCATCATGTACATGAACGCCGAAGAAAATAACAATTTCAATCTCTCTGCCAGCATTAGATTTCTCAGCCGAGTACTACAAGGTCATTTTAAAAAGAACGTGTTTATTTTCGTCGATGAATACGATCGATTACTTACCACAAATGCCTCGCAAATTGTTCAGAAATTTTTACTTTTCACATTAAAATATAATGATGCATTAGACACAGCTATTCTCACTGGTACCATACCATTAGCGCTTAAAGCAACAGATGTAGAGTTTGAGCAATTCACTAATACACCTTTGCAAGAATTCTTTGGTTTCACAACCAAAGAAATGGATTTGCTATACCAGTATTATCAAATTCCAGTCGACGAACAAAAGCAAATCGATTACTGGTACGGAGGATATCAAACTTATGACAAGAAAATTCCAGAACTTATAATGCATCCTTTGACTATATGCAAATACCTTAACTCTCGCGCTCTCCAATCTTACCAAAGAGACGTTATAATTGACGACATTTACTTCAACAAAATTTGCGAATTTCCCGAACTACAATATAAATTCAGTAAATTTCTGTGTGGAAAAAATTACTGGGTTTCATTCGCAGGTTTGCTTGATCCTTTGAGTAATACAATGCTAACATTTTCTCAGCAATTCACCAGAATGTATTACGGTTTGAGATACCTCATGGCAATGGGTTATATCGTCAAAAATCCAATTCAAGAAGCCCCAGGACCTGACTACAGTGACAAAGGAACTCGCCAAGAGTATAACTTGAGAACTCCCAACTTTCAGAATTCCATCGATTTACAGATGATTTTTTCATCAAAACTCGATAAAATATTCGATAACAACTTGGTGGAATTGTTAAATAGTATGGCTACAAAATGGGGTGTATTTTTAGAGAACAATGAATCAACAACGCAAGAATTAGCCAATCAAATAAAAACCAGTTTCGAATTTTTCGTTGACTATTCGCAAGCGAATTACGAGACGATAACTAACGCCGAATTATTACTTCATACTGTCGTTATGTCAGTCATTACGCTGAAGCAGTTTCATTTTGTAAACTGGAAATATATCAGAAAATATAAAATCGCCGAAGCCGTAAGACAACCTGATATCATATTATCATCGAACTCCAGAGGAGTGATCTTCGATGTCCGATATGATGAAAATATAACATCCATGAGTGATACTGCCGCCCGATATATTCACATGGTTCAAGACTATCCTGTACTTCATAAATGGAAGGATGTTAAAGTCGTATTTTGTAAATTAATGACCAATGAAAAAATCGAAATTTTCAGTACATTACATCCCATTTTTACCACAAATTTACCAAAAAATAGTAATGAAACAACCGAATGAAAAATTTACTGTAAAATTATTCTTTTGATGTAGATTGGATAAGTACTGAGCGAAGAAGGTCTACGACCTATGTTAGGGTTTTTTTTTTAAAAGTCTAAGCGCTATGAGAAGTATTTATGAATTACCCTAAAGGAAGTGGAAAATATTTCAGTATACAAATTTGTTTATAACATCACCAGATATGGATTTAAAGATATCTTGAAACTATGGATTTATACCTGTTATTTCTTACATGGAATGAAGAGATTAGAATGTTTGCTAATTTTTGATATGAGATTAATACCATTGCAGTTTTCAAAACTCGAACACAAATACATATAATCTTGACGACATGAAGACATGCAATGATGAATCTCTTCAAATGGCATAATGGGATTAACACTCATATTCCACATTTTTTTTTTTGTATACAGTATTCTATATTAAATTTTTACCTGAGTTTAAAATTCAAATAATACATTTTCTAGGGATTTTTTTTAATGTTATATCCAGAGTACGACTTCTTGACTTTATTCACTGTCATAGCTTTTCATGTGTCAGGATTTTGATTTTCAGGTTTTTATGTTGTTAAGATACAAATATGCTAGAATTGTGACAGCCAAAAATTTAATTCTGATAGGATTTTGTTTTTTTGGATTTTAATTTTATTGATATTTAAATTGTATGAGATATTTAAAGAATTGGGTTTTCGATTGTTGAAAATTTGAAATGTCCGAAATCTAATATGAACTAATGGACTCATATGTAGTTTCTAAGTTCTAACTTACTAACGAGGGAATGGTCAGAACTGTCCATCGCCAATTTCTTTGGTAGGTAGCCTATCTTGTAGTACTTGAGGAGTAAACCAACGCGCCATATTCAGTTTCTCGGAAACGAAGCTTATTTGGAGAAGCAGGGTTGCCAAATGTTGAAAATCAAAAATTCCTTATTATTTGAAAAAATATTTCTTAATGTTAATCATTGGAAATTGTGAACTATTTAATAAAAGTCATGTCATGTTTTCATATCGGAGGAAGAAAAGTGTACTTATAAAGGTATACCTATAATTTTGATCATTATTTACTTTTTTGGCGGGTAAATGGTAATTTGAATTTTTCGTTTCTTTTTTATTTTGTTGTTCATTTGTATTTTTTTAATGCTAATTCAGGTGATAAATTAAAGAAATAATTCACTTCTATGTTTAAACAATCGATAAAACAATATTTTTACATTTATATGTGCTAAGCATTCTTTTAAAATTGATACATCAGATGAACGAATTATTTATTTTTACGTTCATTTGGTTATTATAACTGTTGAACATGTCTATAATAAATTTATAACTGCGATGTCTGCTTCACATTTGAGGAGACCAATTAATGTGTAGAAGGGCGGCATCATATAATTATGAAATTAATGCGCGTGGGAAAACTATGAAAAAGTATTGTGTGTGTATCATTTCCTTGATATAAATCATCACTTACACATTTAATTTTATGTAAAATATATAACTTCATCAATTGTTGAAGCATAGAAGTGAACTATTTCTTCAATTTATCATCTAAATTAACATTAAAAAAATACAAATGAACAACAACAAATAAAAAAGAAACGAAAAATTCAAATTACCATTTACCCGCCAAAAAAGTAAATAATGATCAAAATTATAGGTATACCTTTATAAGTACACTTTTCTTCCTCCGATATGAAAACATGACATGACTTTTATTAAATAGTTCTACAATTTCCAATGATTAACATTAAGAAATATTTTTTCAAATAATAAGGAATTTTTGATTTTCAACATTTGGCAACCCTGCTTCTCCAAATAAGCTTCGTTTCCGAGAAACTGAATATGGCGCGTTGGTTTACTCCTCAAGTACTACAAGATAGGCTACCTACCAAAGAGATTGGCGATGGACAGTTCTGACCATTCCCTCGTAAGTTTGGACAAAAATTATATAAACTTACAATACTTTAGAAATAGGCACATTTTTTGGGATTGTCTCATCTAATAACTACTATGTATCACATTTGCTCAATTATGAGTAAAAACGACACCTGTGAATAACGGATATGTATGGGAATTTTTCCTAAACAATATATAGCTCATTGAATCTATATCTTTTTATGGATTTATAGTCAATAAAATATCGAGAGGCTGGCTTCAATTATTTCAAAAAAATATTAATACCTACGTTGGGAAATCAAAAAGCATTATGTAGTTAATAATGCAGAGTATTTCACCATGAGGAGACCTTCTTCATACCATATGTTAGAAAATTCGCATGATCTTACGACATGTGTGTTTATCTACTCTAATTGCTGAAGGGGTAGACATTGAAAATTTGAAAAAAAAACATTTTTTTATTACGGTGATGATCAAATTAAGAAGTTTTTGTTGCATCATCTATGAAAGATAAAAATATGATATTTGCGATAAAATACAGAACATGTTCTACAATACCACTCATAAAAAATGTAGATAAAGTGAGAAGAAATTATGAAAAAAAAAGGTGAAAAATATTGGAGGAATTGGGAATTTTTTCATATTTTTGCAAATAAAGTTTTCCAAGGTTCCGAAATTTTTAAAACCAAATTATAAATTCAATATTATTTTTAAAATATTCGCAGGTTCTAAAAAGTTGAGAAATTATAATTTATTCGTTTACAATGATTTTATAAAAAAATCAGAAGGTCTAAAAAACATGCGCGAAGGAAGTTCAATTGAAATGGAACATCCTATATACTCACAATACTGCAGTACTACATCTTCGAAAATGGATATGGAAGGAAACGACAAGACACCAAAGAAACTCGTAGTCGTAATTAAACTTTATAAAAACAATCGAAGCATTCGTGCAAATATAACATCCTTCAGACGATATTCATACTACATAAGAATATTTTTACGATCCATAATTAATATTTATGAAGACCCGGAAAAAGAGGTAGCATTAAAAAAGGGTACATCGACATCGAGTACCAGGACGAAAGAGTTATGCGAAAGCTGATGCGATTCGCTTGTAAACTAAATTGAAAAATGCACTTTTTTATTGACCCGAAAAGTATAAAAATTAATATAAGTCAACAATTCGGACAGTAGATGAGAATTTTTAGTGTCGGATTTCGCGTCGCGACGTCTTGGTGAAATCGTTGTAAAACTTTCGTCGTTGGGAATTGAAAAAATAATAGCTCGACGCTTTGTTCGTAAAATGACAGAACACGCTTCTAATCACGAAACCAATTTAAACTTGTAATTCAAACAGACAAAAGCTATCAAATTTACACTCGCGCTGTGTCTATATTGATGAGGAAAAAATAACGTGGTAATTAGGTAGCTCTGGGTATTTTTTGTCGCACGGATGTGTCGTCTAGTATGACCTACTTAGACGACGTTTCCATCACATTTACGCTTTAGAAACTAGAAAAAAGAATTTTTTACACGGTGCTTGAAAATGGCTACATCACACTCGAGTCGTGTTGAAGAGCGCCGCCAGAACAAAAAGAATTACCGTCGCTAATTACGAGACGAGAAACCCAGTCTCAGAGTGGAGTTTAAAATTCACCCAATATAACCTCTTTTTTTCCCCAAGTGGTACAGAAACTATTCTCAGTCGAACGAAATAGATAGGATCGAGGAGTCGAAAAAGTAGAGCAACGATTCGGCGAAAATGGTTAATCGAAGCATCTGCGGTTCTTATAGAGTATTTGAGGTTACATAAACACCGCGCCAAGAGAGGTTACTGCAGTTTCTAGCCATTACTGTAAGTAATACCGAACAGTATGGTATAGTTGGAACCATTACAGGCCTTTTAGTAAAGCTGCAACGATACGAAACGAGCTTTAATATTGACAAATGGGATTCAAGTACCGTCTTTTGTATTTCCTCTTTGCCTTTTCAACTGATAAACTTTCAACAGCTTTTATAGCGAACGAATGAACAGAAATGAACTTTCCTTTTAGCAGATACTTGCCAATGCCTTCTTAACGGGTTTTGTGGTATTAAAAAACCGTCCAATTTAATTCTCCTCGTCCGATCGGCGTGTTTAAGATACGCTCCCTGATTACGAAATTTTATCGCTATTTTTCTTAGCCGCAAGCCAAACACACACGCCGAAACGGATTTAGCCGTACGCGTTACCTCGACTCCCCCCCAGCACTTTTAACCGTGCAACGTTTTACTAAGCTTAAATTAGAATTTATATTGGAAGCTCGGTAAACAACGAACGCATTGGCGGAAAAATCCTATTTTACAATCGACCTATCGCTAGTTCGCTTCCGTATCGTTTCGCGAATCATTACGTTCTTTGGTACGATGAGTACATACCCGCATATACGGCCTATAGTGGAAACGACGTTCAAAAATGTTACGTTAAAACAATAAAAGCAAACTAAACGAGTCCTGTATTCGCGAACTAGCAGCTATTGTAAAAAAAAGGAAATTGATCTTGAATGTAAACAATTGATGAAACTCATATGGAATAAGCGATTTTCTAATTTAAAGAATTGATCTCGATGACCATAAACAAATATAAACATCCATGCTATTTTTCTCCGGGCCAAGTTTTGAAGCATGCAAGTTCAGACTTGTTGAAACAGACGTTTACATTATTCCACAAGGTCTGAATAGGTCTGCATCTACCTCTAGCATCATCAATGGTGGTAGGAGGTATCTATGCAGACTATTCCATTAAAATTCCTCCTCCGGAGCTACCAACAGAGGTGTCTTTTCTTGAAGTGGCTCCATAGGTAGCATATAATGTAAATGTAAGTATCTACGAGGAGCTATATGAAAAGATTAATCAAAACGTTGAATTTTTATTCTCAAAATTTTTCAAAATTAGTACGAATAACTAACATAATTATTATTAAGGCACTGAAGACTAGGCAATCAAGAGTTTGACGTATAAAATATACGAGTATATCACTAACCTAATTGTAAAATGACTTTCATATCTCATTTCAAAAAATAAGATCCGCCCCAGATTATATAAGTATGAAGAGCAGGTTATACCATTTGACTTCACGTTAAAAATCTAAATTATGTTCACCATTTTATGACGTCAAAAAGAAAACTTGTTATCAAATTTTTTGATTCCTTTACCCCTCTGTCTATCCTCTAACAACATGTTTAGCATGTAAATGATGGAATGTATTTGAAGCCATTGATTTTTGTTCAAAAATGAACACGTGCATTCAAGATTCTCCTTTTTGACGTCATTGGAACCCTTCAGAGCAGTGGCGCGCTGGTGGCGTGTTTACATGTAAATGGTATTATCAGTTCTGAAAACGGGGAATTTTTGCCGCCAGTTGTGGACTCACACAGTGAAATGTTTAAATTATTTGAAAATAAATCCAATAAATTAAATGAATAAATTAGGTTTGGCTAATTTAATACTTATCTATCATTTTGGTTTATAAATGAGATTCTTTCGCATGGTATTTATGATATTCGCGATAAATGTATTACTAGTCATTGGTAAGTGCATGAAAAATAATCATTTATTTCGTAACAATAACACTGGAATTCAATTTATCTTTACCATTGAACAAAAAACAATTAATTCTATTCAAAATAATTAAATTCAATACCACAATTATTAATTCATTGCCAATAATGATACTTTATCAATTATTGAAATCCCCGTTTTCAGTAGTTCATCGTTTTACCACCAGGTACCGACTCTTTCGCTGAAGGATCCCAATAACAGGTGAGTTATAGTTTATGCTATGGGCTTTCATTAACCAATGAAAAACGTGGATTATATTCGATGCCTAGAGGAAATGACATAACCTGTTTTTATACTTATCTAACCTGGAAAATGAAAATTCACTCTCTTCAAAGCCAATATATTTTGAAATTTAAATTAGAATAGACATAATTGTTGCTCCATTTTCATTTACTTTTATTCGCAAGAAAGATTTAATCAGGTAAGTTTCTACTATAAATCGCCATGATCAATGTTTCGTTGTTCCAACTCGTTCAACTTCGTGTTCCTCAAAAAGTGATTCAGAAAAAATATATATTCATATTATCGACTATATAATTCTGTAACGCGAAGATTGAATGCTACATTAGCTTTTGTTTTAATACTAATTTTCATTCTGAATTCGAACTGGCATACAATTTTATCAAGTTCCAATATTTATCATTCTTCTTGAAAATTTGATTTGACTGTTATCAATTTTAACTGAAGTTATTTTTATGAGATTCGAGAAAACTAAACTACATAAAACAGGTATATTTTTACTCGAAGGACGAGCTGGAAGGAAAAGAAACAAAAAATAAAAATAAAACCAAAATAGGCTGTTCCGCAAAATATATAACACGAAAGGTTAAAGCAGGTAACAAAGTAGTAATATTTTTGGTAAATAATAATCCTATTATTTGCGTGGTTTTTTCGATTTCGATTTACCACGTTCTACGTTTCCTTCAATAAGACGTAGTAATTTTAAACTGGGCGAAAATAAATTTCTCTTGCAGTTTGGCCGACTCGAAATTTTATTTCTTTTTCTATTATTCTTAGGATACTTTTGTTTCGTTTATAGCAAACGGTGGCTGAGGCTCGTCAGCTATGTACGGTCGAGAAAAAATAATCTTTTACAAAATTCGCAACGTTGACCCAAATGACAAAATTACTTTTTAATGGCTTTGTAACCACGCTAGTCACGAACTTTGCTTCCACTATTTTTTCTTCTCAATATATGTGTACTAACTTTTCCATTAAGAAAGAAATTCTTCGCCGACGAAAATC
Source organism: Phenacoccus solenopsis (assembly GCA_009761765.1). Classification (NCBI taxonomy): domain Eukaryota; kingdom Metazoa; phylum Arthropoda; class Insecta; order Hemiptera; family Pseudococcidae; genus Phenacoccus; species Phenacoccus solenopsis. Next base: position 41,256,837 of record CM019754.1, on the reverse strand, counting down.
TTAAGCCGCCGATGCGAGCAAATTATAGTTTTATATGAAAAACCTAACGAGTGTCCGGTCCAGCTCCCTACACGTGTACCGATGCTAGCTGGTGTCGAACTATGAAAAATTTATCACGTTTTTAGACGACCAAGGCGCAAAATGTTACGCCACCGTTTTTTCCTGCACGTCTCTCGTACAGAAGCGGACAGAATACTCGACGCGAGAAAAAGCTCGGCTTAATTAAAAAACAAAACACAAAAGCTAAAAATTCACCAAAGCGTACGTGGTGCCGTGTACGCTGGTTACATATTCGAAAGTTCAATTCGAATGCCAAGTAACATTTCCAGCGCCTTGCCGCGTAAAATTTCAAAGCTACGTATTTTATTTAGCAAATAAACGGCGCAACCGTACCAAGGCGCGGGGAACGTATTACGGAGGTATTTATTTTTACACTTAAATCCAGGCAACTCGTGCTAAGTGTAATAATCAGATTAAATTAATGAGATATGCTGGATATAGCGTATGCGTTTATACATACTAGGTGGCTGCGCCACCGAGCCGCGCGCCACTGTTTCTTCGTTGCCCGAGCCCGTTCTGCGGGCCTCGTTATGTTCTCATTTACGCTCCAATAAATGCGAGTGTTACGAAATACTCGCTATAGCGATGATGTTGCCATTACAACCTGCACATGTTTGCGGCTTAAAATACCTCATTTCTGAAAACTGTCGGATAAGAGCGCTCGTCGAGCCCATCTCCTATACCAACTTATCGTTTCAATTAATTTCGTTGATTCAATCTGAAGCCGTGTCTCCGCACCGCCATTAGTATGCCTTAAAACAAATGCAGCAAAGGAGGCTCTTCAACGTGTACTCGCTGATTAAAGGAAATCACGAACATTGAACTCGAATGCATACTTTAGCTTTTGAGGATGGAAATACGTTTTTAACAAATGCCCAATATCTTACTTCAGGAAATTAGAAGATACTGTAGGATTTCAATTTCAAAGCAGGTAAAAACACAAAATTCTTCTTGATCATTGCATAAAAATCTATAATTTTTTTCTTTTCAACGAAGCAGGGATTCGAGATATCGGTTGTGCACATCTTCAAAAATTCGCACGCAGCTAATACAGACATATCTCTACGTGTTACAACAACTATCTCTTTTTCTCAAATCATCCAAGGATTCCGGAGTTCAATAGTCCAGATTGCAATCTGTGTGGAGTAGCTATAGTTGTAGGAGTAGCATACAGCAAAATTGCAGGCCTGAAATCTCCAACTCTTGTGGGTATGCTGTATAGCTAAATTACCCATTTCACTAATTAATCTTTCTTGAATTGTCCTCAATACAGTTATAAGTCATGGGTGCATCTACATACAATGCTGCAGCGACCATTACCACCCCTTTCATTAGCTTCTCTTTATTTAGGTTTTTAGTGCAGTGGTCTCACACCCGTCCTTTCAAATCTTTTCTTTCTCTAACCATCTACCTACATAATCTGCTTCTGATACTTCGTGACATGTTCCGGATTTTTTTTAAACTTCTACTGGCCATTAAACCTCGAAAAAAGAGGTTCACTTTCTCACAGGATAGTCAAACCTGGAACTGAAATAACTCCATGACGTCACCTATCATTCTGCGGACCATCGTTTCAGCTATATTGCCATTACAAAAGTTTTGTTTGCACCTGTTATCAGAACTGGTTCCCTATATATCTCTTTTTACCTGCGTTTCTTACCTGTTCTTAAATATATTCACGTGTTTCGGCTTTATTTTTACAAGTTGCAACTGGTGATAAATCTAAACGAATCCAGTTTGTTGAATTACAAGATTTGAGAAACATTGCAAGAGATCATGGCATAACCTATGGAACAAGGACACATTCGAATGATGCAATTAGTGTCGATAATTTAGTTGAAAAGTTGAAGAGAAGACTAGATAACCCAGTGTTGCATTATGACAATGGTGAGTCAGGTGATGGAAATTTTATGTTAATTCTACAAACAGATTTCCAAAAAGAAATGCTTCAGAATTTTGATGAATGTAAAATTCTTATCAGAGGAACTCATGGTTTGAATGCTTATAAAATTCAGTTATTTTCACTTGTTGTCATCGACGAATTTGGAAATGGCATTCCAGTCACATTTTGCTTTTCTAAAAAATATGATATTGAGGCGATTTTTTTTGAAAAGGTAAAAGGAAACCTTGGTAGACAGCTGAGAACCAAAGTATTTATTTCAGACGATGCATCTCAGTTCTATAATGCATGGACTCAAGTGATGGGTGAATGTGAACATCGTTTATTATGCTGGTGGCACATTAATAAAAACTGGACGATTAATCTGAATGCTAAAATTAAAGATACTGTTAAGAGGGACGATGTTTCAAAAACTTTATACCTTTTAGCAACTGATTGTAATGTTGAGATATCCGATTTTAATCAACAGTTGCAACAATTCATTAGTGATTTGTCGAATGATACTGCAACTACAGAATTCTACGATTATTTTGTTCGTAATTATGCGAATAATGCGGCGTCCTTGGTGTTTTATTATAGAAAACATGTTGGTATCAACACAAATATGGCATTAGAAAATCTTCATCGAAGAATTAAGATTTTGCATTTGAAAGGAATGCATTGCGCCCGTCTTGATATGTCTATTAACGCATTATTTGAAGTAATTCGTGATTTAATGTTCAAACGAATGATAAAAATTGCAAAAAATAAATCTAGTGATCGAATTCATCATATCCATCATAGTCATATAGCAAGTCTCAAACTTGCCAACGATATTATTTCTGAAAGTGTTGATACCTAGAAGTTCATAAACCAAAAAAAAATCTGACTTACATCATTAAAAAAATTAATGACGGGTGCCCAGAAAGGTTATGTGTTTTGAAATATGTGGAATGTAATGTTTGCATACATGCATTTAACTGTTCTTGTCTCGATAGCGTTATTTACGTATTTAAATTTATGTAAGCATATTCACAAAATTGGACTCCTCACAAAACCAACTCATCTTTTGCAAGATGAGGTACAGCAGAATACTGATATTATTGAAACTTGTAGTGAATTAGTTGATGAAGTACGTAATTATTTACTCAAAGAAAAGGAGTCAGTTGATTCAAATGATCGTGATGCTTCAATAGAAGTATAACTTCAAATAGCGTTAGGATGCGTTCGCGAAGCTGATCTCGATGAAAAGAAAAGAAAAATTGTGAAAAAAAAAGTAAATGATGTGCTACAGATTTTGAAAGACAATCGAATAAGAGAGAATCTAAAGAGAAGTCTAGAAAAGACCAACGAGGACATAATCAATATCAGGAAAAAGATTACTCCACAGCGCTCTATTTTGTGTCTTAGGCAACAGTCATCAAAAGTGAAGAAAGTCAAACTTATAGAGAAGCCGAGCCCTGTAGAAAAGGAAAGCTATAAACAAATTTTAAAAGGAAAAGAAAATTTATTTATACTTAAATCTAAATCAATGGATCATAATTATTGTTGATGTACCTGAGATTGTTCTATTTCATGTTAGGTATGCTTCAGATTTTAGTATAATACGTATTTTTGGTAGATTTATTGATTATTTTCAGTTAATTTTCACTTATCATTGTTATAATTTTTAGTTGATGAAATAGATACGTTTTTTTTGACAAATTACATTTTTTTCAACAGTTTTGAATGTTTTAAATAACATGTTGCTACTATTCTGAATTTGTGAAAGGATGAGTTTGAAAAAAAATTCTCAGATGATGGATTAAATCTCAAGAAATCAAGAAAAGTTGATTATTTGAAAAATTAAGGAGATAACAATAACATAAAGAATAAAACAAATTTGAGAAAAAAAATCCGGAGTTCAAAATCTTTTCTAGAAAAAAAAAAAATTAGTGCAATTATAACACGACATATCGATGAAAAACAACGATAAACTTATATCCACTTTTACAGCGTAATTACTCAGAAAATTTTCATCAATAGAATATTATGACTCACATTATGATGTCATGGAGGTATTTGAATTCCAGGTTTAACTGTCCTGTCGCTTTCTCCTACCTTTAACGTCAATGTAACCGACACTATCACCATTCTTTTGGTTCCGATATAGAGTTAGCAAGCCTTCTACTACGAATAAACACTCTCAATTAAAAAAACTTGTTTCAAGTCACCGTTGGTATTTCTTTTAAACCACGCACCTTATTTCGTTATCCAAGAACAGGAATTTTTGCGCTAGTCGAACCAAACTATCTTATTGTTAGATACATGGTATTTGTGGTACTTCATCAAAGTCACTTGGAAATCTAAGCAGAATGGTTAAATAGGACAGAAAAGAGCTGAAAATATTCCCTGAAGTTTCAACAGGCCATTGTATGCTGAACAAACATCTCCGTATACTGAGATTAAAGCAGATCTCCACTGCAGGTGTATGAGATAGAAGAAGAAATGGATAATCACCACCTATGATGCTGTTTATTCTTAATACAAAAAATAAACAAGTATTTGTCTAGAGCTAGATAGAAAACAACTCAAATGCTGACTTCTTTACTACTTTGTCTACTCTTATTGGCTTTTCAAGTACAGGAGATAGAATCTTGATTATGTACACTTGAGCTGAGGTAATATTATAGTTCGACTCTAACTCCAAGAAAGGGATTCTTGAGAAATATCCTTCAAATCATAATATTCATTATAGCAGTAATATTCATTATAGCAGATGGTGTTTTAATAAGAGTCCTGTTTCCAGATGATGATGATTTTTGAAGCGTAACAGACTATCAATAAAATGAACGTGAATTTAAAATACATTTTCCTGGTCACTCTTAGTCATGCATATTACTTTAGAACATACAGGACTTTATCTTTATACTAATATAATCGGAAGAACTGCTTCATTTTTAACTGACGTGTTGTCAATTTAAGATGTACGTGAGTAATAAGATACACAAATTTACAGGCATTTGATAAGACCGTTAATTAGATGAGGAAGCTTCATTACAAAATAATATTGTATGCATTATGTAATACCACTTTATTTTGTAGAGCTGGTAGTCGACTCTCGATTCTACATCAAGATGACAACAAATGACTCCGATGGTCCTTGTCGTTTTAGTCCCTTGAATATCATATACTTACGAGTAAATAGGAATACCTCCACTTCAACTGGTAATCGATTGAAGTAAGGCCGAGGACCTGAAGCTGATTTTGCATTTTGAGTCATAATGACTTGCATACACCCTTAATTCCGAAGTCAAGCTAGAGTTTGGAGTTGAGATTTTCCAAATGATTCTAGAGTCGAGGCAAGAGTTAGAGTTAAGTTTCATTAGCGACATCGGAATGTAGTTTTCAAACCTTCTCTGTACTTAATAATGAGTTGGAGTCTGGTTTAGAGAAATGCTTTAGGGTCCAGTCGAAGTTGGTTTCCAAGTCATAGTTGAATTTTAGAATATTCAAGTGAATCATAGTTGAAATTGAATTTTTGGCCAACTCTGGCTCTTTCTTGTTGTTGTTTGTTAAACATTAGAACATTGTATACCTAAGAATGCCTCAACATTAACTAGTCAAAGGTCAAAGTTGGCACCAGCCTTGGAGTTGCTTTCGAATTCAAAATTATTTCAAATGACTCAGACTCCAAACTTAACTCCGAAAGTTGTAGTTTGATTCAGAGAATTGCTCTGCTCACAGAGTCAAATTTTTAGTAGAATCACTTCGCTCATAAATAATGTCGCTCATATCATATACAAATTAATTCAATATGTATCCTTTTCATGCATCCATACTCATATCATGCTCAATGCTTATGTCACGCTCCAAACTTTTAATTACATTATACCTACTATTATCGGTTCGGTGAATTGTTATATTACACAAAAAAAAAATGTTGTCTTAGTTACATCATATTACCTCATGTTTAATCCATTTCAAAATTCAATTAGCTTTTAAACCCCAATGATCCAAACTCATGCAAATTTCTAGTTAATATAAAAATTGATTAAGAAGAGGATGAATTGTAAAGTAATAGCTTGAATTTTTTCGACATTATCCATAAAATACTTTTAGTAAAAGACCTGCTCTGCCTAGGCAATTTCACACGCAGCAAACTCGACTACGTAGGTTTTTAGATTCAAACTCAACAAAACCCTATAATGATACATCGTTGCGTTGGCAATTTAATAAAATAATTTCACCGTAAAACTCCTAAATAACACGATAAAGCCGAGTTAATTTTTTTGCGCGCACGAAAACGATAAGACAAAAACGAGCGTATACATTACGCAACCGCATCTAGCTATCGTAGGCTCTATTACTCTTTTTTCCCCTCTGCTATATTGCGTTACCTTTGTAATTTGAAATCGTCCATTTATTTTTTTCGCTTCAAATACAATCAAGGTAGTATTTGTTCTCGTCGCTGCGCTACGTACCAACGGAATAATAAAATTTGGAGTAAATTGCGAGCTTTTCCACCTTAATAAATCGGTCAAAATCAAACAATTCCGCAGATGGGTTTCCGGAAGGGCGACGGGCTCCATAATACGGGGGACACGACGTATATAAAACTTTCTTCGCAATCACGTATATCGGACGCTATTTTAAAAAACTTCCTACATTCTAGCTACTTGTGCAAGCAACTGTGATAAAATGCAGCGAATGTTACTAAACTTTTCCTTTGTTTGTGATCGAAAGAGTAAGAGGGAGAAACTTCTAGACATAGTCGGCAAAATAGTATAGAAAGTAAGCAAAATGAGGACGTCGGAGTCGGCGAAGCGCGTAATACCAGAGACTTTAAGAGAAAAAGTATTAAACTTAAGTAAACAAATGTAAAAGATTTTTATCGTATTCTCTTATTCTTGAGGCTTTATCTTCTCCTTTTTTTTCTCGCTATACTCGTATATACTTTGGCGCTGGACCTCTTTTTTCTATCCTTCGTGCCTCCTTCTCCACGCCAAAAATATACCTCTAAGTTTTACCAGCATCGCATAAAGCGGCAAAATATTGTCTTATTTGGAAAACTACGCTATGAACTAGACTGCGCGCAATTCCACCCTTTGAAATTATTTAAATTTATCGCGTCGCTTATCCCATAACGGACGTCTCAATAAAGTCTGCGTATTTTTCTTCTCTTTTCACTAACATGGAAAAAAGTTTATTGATAAAAAGGAAAGTCCGCGTCGAGTGTTTTTCATTTGAGATAGCGATTTAAATAGTAAAAAAGGAGAGAAAGAGTACTGCGAACGATTTAAAATGAAGTAGAAACTTTTCGCCCGCAGTCGATATGCACGATACGTATTCGTCGTTTATTTTGAAGAATATGCGAATTATTTTGTGTTAAAAAAGTTTCCACACCAACGAATGAATATTTAACGTGGTGTAGGAATTTTTCAAAAAGCGTTCCAATTTCATTATAAGGTCGTACCTAATATTTTTTAAATTACCCCTTCTATCATCAAGCGTTGTACAACGAACTCATGAACAAGCTGCAAATACATCTTAAGGGGACCTTAAAGTGAAAATTACATCAATTTTCGAGCATCAAAAAGTCCTTAGATTTTCTGAATAAGTACAGCGAGAAATTTTCCTCTATTTTGATGAGTCACACGTGGATTTTCCATAAATGGCATTTTGAAAGCAAAAGGTGTGTTTGAAAGAAGCCGAAAATTTTTAACTTAAAAATGACAGCTTTTACAGACTACCTGATTTAGGAAGGGGGTTGGAGGAGAGTAGGGTCTTCAAATCTTTGCAATTCAGACCACATGTAATCATCGCATACGTTTTTTTTTTTTATTTTTTTTTTTGTTGAGAATTATCATAAATTAATTAACATTTCGAGCATAACGTAAGTAGTTATGAGCCATGTAAAAAGTGCTGCAAATGAGTTTTTAATTGGCAGGGGGAGGGGATATTAAGAGTTGTAGATAATGCTGTTGATCTTTCGTAGAATCCGTAGGACCAGGAATGCTGTGTTTTTTTTTCCTAATAATCATGTGCGTCTATCATCACTGAATTAAGGTAAATGCACCAGTAGTTGACACATCTAGGAAAGTTACTTCGCTAATTTGTTAAAAATAGAAAAAGAAAGATAATGTAACCAGTTTTGCACTAAATTATAGTAAACTGACTCCGGTTTAGAACAAACATTTGTTAAAAACTAAAAACCTCATTTTTAATGAGAAAAAAAAAATCCATTTCACCAATAATGGATCATTTTTTTTAATGATGTTCCAATAGTGGATCATTTATATTTTACCAATAACTTTTCTAGAAATAATATTTTGAAATATTTTTTGTGGATTGTTGATGAACTTATTCTAATATTTCTTTCATTTTTCAGTCAGAAAAAATCAGGGTCTGCGGAGGCGGGAGGGTTAGGTACCTACACATCTATCTTCTACCTCCGGAATTTTTCAAATACTTGCACTTCCGCCTCCTAACTCCAAAAAATGTAGTACCTTCTGGATGTACCTGGAGGGTACCTCTGAGGCACATCTTGGAGGTACCTTGAAGAGGTAACTCTAAAAAGCAAAAGATACCTCCAATAATATTATAGAAAATATCGAAAGGTAATATAATATTACCTTTCAGTTTCAGTACTTTCTATAATTATTTGAGAATTAACAATTAATTTAATTCTAGAATGATTTTACATACAAAATTTCATAATTTAAAGAACATTTGATGAGGAGCTATTGATAATTTAAAAACTTCCCAAAAGTTATTTCCAGTTAAGTATGCAACTATTATGTGATAATAATTTCTGTACATTTTATCAGTGAAACCATAAGTGAAAATTTTTCCTTCCTTATTACATTTTAGGTTTTTTAATTTACCTTTGACACCAATAAAATTAATTGCGAAGATAGATTTGCAATATGTTATACCTATTTCTTGTGTTTGATAATCTACAAGTTCATATTTATATCATTTGAACTACTGAACTTTTTTGAAATTTCCCTGAATTTTCGTGTCATGTGTAATTTAAAATTTATTTTACCTAAATTCAAGAAATCGTTATTATTACCTTCAACTCAACTAATAGATATAGAATTTCAGCTTTCTAGATGGACTTGTTGAAGAGAAATAGGGAATTAAAGAAACTTTATAATTTAAAACTTTCTAAAAAAATTATTTCATTGTCCAATTCTACTCTCAACTCAACTTGGAAAGCTACAACATCAACATGTAAGTGTCCTCAAATTACTTTATCATACTGTGCGTCCTATTGATCTTCGAACTCCTTAGCACAAAATTCTCTCTCTAGTGGCTTTAGTAAAAGTATTTTGGATTCGCTACGTGGTAACACTGACTGAAACATGGAGATCTTGTTTTGCGTTGAAGCGATCGAAGATTAATCGGACGCACGGTATGATATTACAATCAAAAATGTCGAGAACCCATCACTTACCCCTACTGTGCGAGAAAAAACAAATTAAAGGCGTTTTTTTGGGTGTGAGTAGATTGTTTCTACATTTTCTAAGCACATATTTTGGTTCTCACAGAAATTGAATAGCTAAACACTTTTGGAGTTTCAGATGAATGGACTGTGAAGCATAATGCCGTGTCCCTAAATGCCCCATGTAGTTGCATATTTTATCAGTTTTCTCCTGTCGCATTTCATTTTAAAGTATTTTAAATCAAATACCGTAATTTATTTTGATGGCATAAAACATCAACGTATCTCGTTTTTAGAGTCCTTCACCCACCTGCTTCTCGAGGGAAATTTTTGATAAATTGTGATAGACGCGGTTTTCAATAGAAAATTCGACTAATAACATACCAGCTAGACATACGCATTTTTCCCTGTTGAAATAGTATAATGCAATACCATAGTCCCTTCTGTATGTAATTTTATACTCTATATAGAAAGACCGGACAAAGAGAAATGGTTGAACAACACACTATGTGCATAACCAAAGGCCATTTAAATTCGATAGAATATGAAAACTTATTCAGTGGAAGCCCGACTCACAATGTAGATAATGAAAAATATTTTTGTAAAAACAAATTCATTCGAATGAATGCCTTTGAAAAAGCTCATACTTATAAGGCTTTGCGAAAACTAACAAAATGATTCAACGATAAATGTTCATCGACAAAACAAAAAAAAAGATTCCAACGTCAAGCTTTAATAATATGAATCAAGGTAAATTGAAACCATTGAATTTTCAAACACTATCATCAGATATGGTCAAATACATCACTATCCAGACGTTCAGCTGTGTGTAAATGTTGAAGATATCTGATATGTTTCGTGATATTTTTGCTCGACGCATCGAAACGACATACTTGTTCAATAATTCACTTCATCGTTGCATTTCTAGACATTGTCGAGACTGAAAGTATCATCATTTTTTACAATGAACTTATTAACATTTGGGGTTTTACTTGGCGGACGTATACAGAACGCTTTCGATACCTAATCAAAATAAATTTCACTCGAGATATCTGCGAGTTAAATAAAGAGGGTTGCATTAGCGTTCCCAGTGAAGTAGGTACATTTACCCTCTACAGAGTAAATAAACCATCATCGATATCATTTGATGTTACCATTTATATTTACTCAGTGCGGAACAGCGGGAACGCCGCGACTGCCTTCTATCTCCTGTCGTATTGAATAATTTTAATCGTATCGAAGAAAACGCAGAAAATAATCGAGCAAAAAGATTATGCTGCTGCTTTTACTTATGTAAATTAGCCGAATGTTTATATCTTTCCCTTTTTTCGCTTTCATTCCTGAGAGAGTTTCTTCGATGGAATATTTATTTTACAGCGCTGATTCGTCGATCGAATTCAAATCATCAAATATCGGCCTAGATTATTAATACGGTGATCTATAGCGAATATGTAGAGTGTTTTATCTCGATATGATCACCTTCTTAACACAAGATAGGCAACTTATGGTACAAAAGGGTATAGTGGTTTGCCTACCCCCAAGAACTGAAAGGACAAAATAAATTAGTTAGAAAAACATTTTTTCATCAGTTCACTACCAAAATAACAACAATTAACGCTCTATGAATAAAGTGACCTAATTAGACACGCAAAGATGGTGTTGTCAAAACAAAATTATTCCGATAATCAAACAACAAAATCAAACCTCCCAAATTTAGACTCGAAATCTTAAATAAGATTTTTAAAGAAAAAAAGCCAATCAGCATATCATTGATGAAATGAAAAACAAAATTACAAATTCTGAAAAGTAAAAAAATTGGTTTCGGCATCTATTTGCTGAAAATGAAAATGTTTAAACAATCGACATAAACATTTTTTGGAAAATTGGCAAAAAAAAATTGGGAAAATTAGTGATTTGAAGTATGACGAGAACCAACAAAATTAGGAAATGGCGCTTTCTATATATAGTAGATGTACTCCTTAAAACCCTTTAAACTCTAAGGAAATCCCGTGGTTGATATACACATTTTGTTCAGAAGTTTACCGGTAAGTCCGAACTGCTTGTCCCTCTGACCTATAGTGTTGATTCCCTGTGCGTTCTAACGAAAGTTTTCGTTAGTATTATTACGTATAATTAGTGATTGGCGTTTGGCATTAATAAGACCCGTATTACAGACATGTTTTTAAACTTATTCGCGATACAACAACTGGAGTTAAACTTGTCAAAAAATAATTCTATTTACGAGTTGGTAAATGTGCTTTGTGCTTATAAGCAATAAGCAACTCAATATTCCAAAACTGAGTCGTGGTTTTTTGTGATTACAAAAGCAATCAAAGTCAAAGTTTTACTGACATTCCAAAATCCAAATACCTCAGTTTATCAAAGTGTAAAATGTTAGGTATAAAAAAGGAGGGGGGGGGGAAGTCTGGCTGTAATATCCAATATCAATTGTTAATTAATGTCTTTAAATTTGCAAGAAAATGAAAATGTGCCCATATACTGGGTGACTACTTGATTCGAGCACCCAAGCGAAAAAATTAACTAAAGGCTGAATAAATTCAAAACATATGCGTATTTTTGACACTGAAAGTACACATTAAAATTTTGCATTTCATTGATGAACGCTTTTAAACATCAAATAAATATTATTTATGGCATTTATTCTCGTTAATATCATTCAAATATATGATTTATTTCTATGAGGGAAAGATTTTTGTGCTTGGGTGCTCGAATCAAGTAGTGATGCATCCTACACACAAAGTTTGACCATTCTAGGCCGATTTGGTGATGAGATATGGAAGATTCATGAAATTTCCTGCAGCAATTTCCCCTCCAAAAGCCGTTTTTTGCTCTAACTCCCCTCCAAAATCACTGAGGAAGCTAAAATCAAAATACGTTTGTCACTTGGGCTCATTTTATCACATGACACAGCAATAAAAAATTTTCGACCCCTCCTGTTCCCCACCACTATTTTAGGTTGATAACCCCGCCTTCCCCCTCCAACATCATGTATGGAAGTAAATTCGGGATATAGTATACAACTTATCCCCAATAACCATATGAATTCATAATAATTACATTTTTACCAACTTGAGGCTCCTCAAGCTCTACTCAAAATTTTGATAATCCGCCATTTTGAATCCATTTTGATCCAAATTCAAGAGGTCATATTGTGGTCACCAACTAACCTCACACACAAAATTTGACCTCTTTAACTTGATTTGATGAGGAGATATGGAAGATTCAAGAAATTTCATGACTCAAAACTTCCTCAAAAAGCCGTTTTTTGATCTAACTCCTCTCAATATGCACTTAGGAAGCTGAAATTTGGATATGTTAGTATCCGTGACTCACTCTTTCATATGAAATCAAAAACGAAAAATTTGAGCTATTTGCTCCTTCTCCAGCCCCCTCAAAATTTGAGTGATCCGCCATTTTGAAATTTATCGAAAAAACAAAAAAACTATTTTTGCGTATTTGCAAGAAGAGTTCCTCACCGAATTTTGAGCGAATTTTATCCACACCCGCCTGCGCAAAGTGAGTGACACAAAAAACGCAATTTCCTCAAAAACAGGTTTTTGCTAACTCGCCTCAAAATGCACTTAGGAAGCTGAAATTTAAATATGTTGGTGTCCGTGACTCACTCTTTCATATGAGATCAAAAACGAAAAATTTGAGCTATTTGCCTCTTCTCCAGCCCCCTCAAAATTTGAGTGATCCGCCATTTTGAAAGTTTTCGAAAAAACAAAAAAAATACTTCTGCGCATTTTCAAGAAGAGTTCCTCACCAAATTTTGAGCGAATTTTATGAATACTCGCCGGCGCTACGCGTGGGGGAAAAAATATATATATATACCAAAAAGTTGGACATTTGCCAGATGATTACAAATGGTCTGAAACGCAAAGATTTGAAGAACCCACCCTCCCCCGACCTTCCCTTCCCAAATCAGGTAGGCTGTAATAGCTATCGTTTTGTTAAAAACTCAGCTAAAATAAAAATGAAATAGGGGCCTGGAAATCATTTTTGCCACTGTATCCATTTGGACCCTTCTTTATCCTGCTTTCAAACATATATCATTCGAATTCAAAAAAACTTTTAGTAACTTAAAAAATAACATAATAATATTCCATAACATAACTGTTTAATAGGTAATCACGAAGAGTGGTGACGCCTGTGAATCGATTAATGAATATAGATTGAAATAAATCGTATAATGTGGTCAAAGTTTATGGTAGACAAATATACTTACAGTTGTTACAATAGTGGTATGAAAAAAGTTACACCGAGATGGAACATCCTGCATAGACTCATTGATGAGTTACTGTTTACGTTCGCTATAGAAGAAGACATTTTAATTTTGTTCATTTTAATTTTGTTCTCAAATGACCTGAAAAATGAGCGTCATCTGAGACCTTTTTTTTGCTTTCAAATCTAAAACTTCATTTTGTAACAGACTTTGTGTTGTGCTTAGTGAAATTTCTCTGCAAATAGCTTGTACATTGAAAATGCCAACAAGCTTTCAAACCTCCAAAAAGAACAAATCCTGTACACAGTCGACACCATATTTGGCCTGAATCATGCTAAACTTTCTAAACAACCTAAATACCTAAGAAGTAACATCACACGAAACCACTGTACAGACGAAATGAACTCCATGTTACAGTTTCAAAATACCCCATGACTGGTACTCCATAACTTCTCAATTCAGCTACCTAAGTATTACACTTGGTGTGAATTTCCCTCGAACAAATCAGTACACAATATCTTACTGCCCATAACCTCCAACATGCCGGTTAATTAACCGGCAAAAATGTACGATTAATCATCTATAAAAAGGCGGCTTACCGTTCAACTATATTTTTTTTCTCGATCGGCTGAGCGAGAATTAACACACTTCTGGCCGACATCGAAAGCCAATTTTCGCAGTTCCGCGGTAACGTTTTCATTATTTTATCATTAGTCGTTCAATTTATCATTGTAAGACCGGTAGGGCGGCCGCTCTTTTATAATAAGCTGACAGTTTCTTTTCTCGAACCGTGATATAAAATGTCTATTGTTTTTGCGCGCGTTTTCGGCTTCTCTAGCTTTTATTATTTCTATAACTGGGCCACCGCCTTATCATTTTTTCTCTCCGTATACATTTTTTTCCCTAGCTGACGATGGCGAGCAGCTTCGAACCATTGTTTGCACACTTTCACGCAACGCAATCTGATCCTTTTTAAAAAGCGAAAATAGAAAAATCTTCGCCGACATCATTATTTAACAACTGGCAGTTTTCGACGACTGTAAAGAATTTTCGCCGACGTTAAAAGTTTTCTTTGTAATTTGATAAGAATCTTTTCTCTTTTCATTTCAACGTAAAATGCGGATACTTTTGTCTTTAATCTGTTCTGCTTTTTTTTCACTTCTTCGGTAACGTGTCGTCGAAAAACCGCCGACGAGAGCGCAAAAAAGCTCATCAAAGCGATGCGTAAATGAAACGGTCTACTTCCTTGGTACTAATTTCAATTTAAAATGATTGACGTAACGTTGATGGTTCGTTATTGGCGCCCAAACCGTAGACGAAGTTAAGCCCGTGGTGTAGGAAATTGCTGAGTGACGAATTTATTTCGATGCTAGTCTGACAGGTATACGGTGCTGTTGAAATATTTATAATTATTAGGAAATCGTTAGAACGTACGCATGAATTGTCAATTCACAAATGCCAAATTCTCCACCAACATCATATTTCACGGATTACTCGTCGTAGCGAAAATATGTAGTAGTAGTCAAGAAACGCCGACCTATTTACATAATTTAACAATTAACCAGCAACCGATGAAATTTCAGCTATTTGATAGGCAAGATCGCTCATAGCGTTGACTACGCAATTTTGGGAGCGGGAGGGGTTTGTCTTGGTCTTCGAATGTATTCGTAGGGGACAAGGAAAGCAATCAATATCAACAAGAGTTTCGTCCTAGGGTATAGAAAATTTATTATTTTTCGCGATTTTGTTTGTAAGGTCTCTTTTTTTTCCAATTCACAACACTTGACATATGCGACGCTGTAGCTGGAAACATTTGTGATGAGATTAGGTTACAAGTGTAAATAGGAAATTACAAAAAAAAAAAAAAAAAAAGGTAAAATTTTTATTGTGATATGGTTACTAGAAAAGACTTGATAAAATTAAAAAAAGAAAATGTGATTTTTTAAACTCCTTCCTCCCTTCTTATATTTTTTATTGATCAACTTTTTCATTATTGAATACGTATTTAATTTTTAACATGTTTATTTCAATTTTACGCATTTTTTCTTTTAAAACATTTTTCATGTTTTTGGATATTTACATATTTCGAGTTCATTCACTTCTGAACTGTTTCAATTTCACATTTTCTACAATACTGCTTTATTTTTTTAGTATTGGAGATTTTTTTTTTTATTTTTAGAAACTATACCACTTTTTGAGTTTTTTTTTATTTTTACCATTTTTTTTGCGCCTATTTTATTTTTATTTTTGAACTTTCCTAGTTTTCAGTTCGTTTCCATAGATGCTGTTTTTCATTTTGAGCTTTCTTTAATTTAGATATTTTTTGTTTTTAAATGATTTTCATTTTTATTTTTGAATAATGTTTTAATTCACATTTAGACTCAAGGATGTACGTAAGAAGGAAAACAGGAGCATGAAAAAAAAACGAAATTAACGAATAACAATCTTATAAATGAGAAAAGAAGAAACTGTTGGCTAATCTTACCAGGGAAACTCATTCATTGTCCCTCACTGAATTGTATGAAAAGTAGTCTTAACTTACTATAGCACTCAGAGGTATACTTTACCACCAAAAAAGCTTGTGAGAAGCAGACATATTGAAAATCTCCTCACAGAGATACTCCCAAAAGAAGTTTTTTTTCTTCTAAGAGAGTTGATTATGCTACTTGATGATACTCATCAAAGTGAAGAAAAATTTCATACGAAATTTCAGCTTATTTACTATATGGAATGAGTTCCGCTGTTCAAATATTAATTAGAAAAATAATAGCAAACAATATCAGAAACCTAGTTATTCACATGTACCCGGTGCTCTGCCGTAAATTTGTACCCTCACCCTTCCAAAGAACTACTACTATCCTTCACAAAAATAAACAGGTAAAACAGGGTAAATTACAGGATATTACCAGGTAAAATAAGGTAAATTACAGGTAATTACCAGATAACACAAGGTAAATTACCGAATATTACTGGGTAAAATATCAAAGTTCAGCTTTATGGGCCAAACCTTAGATCATATAACATGGATAGCTCAAGTGATAAGCCGCATGCTACCAACATGAATAGTCAAATAAGTGGCAAAATTTAGAAATGTAAACGAAGATATGAAGTGATTAAAAAGAAAAATTGAATAATATTGATTTTATTTAAAGAGCGTCATTTAAAATTGTAAGTTTTATTAAAATATATAAAATTTATTAATTATTTTCATTTCTTGTATTACATGTTTGAATTTTGCCACTTATTTGACTATTCATGTTGGTAGCAGAAAGTTTATACAGGCTTTATGGAACATGCGCTATCCATGTTATATGATCTAAGGGCCAAACTAATATTTTACTACTTTTTGATACTTGATTCTCCTGTGCTATCAATGAAAATTTTAAATATGGAATTTAAATAACTAAAGGAATATTTTATTTGCCGTGTGCTGCAACTTTGGCCAGAGGCATGGGGAAAGGAGGATGGATTAGAAGAAACAGCACTTGGAATTTTGAAAATCTTTAGAAAGTGAGTCTTATTTTAAAGTTATTGATAGCAATGTAATTAGTTCAGAAATGAACGCTAGGTTCGTGACGATCTACGACACACATCTCTGATTGATGGTTGAAATAACAACCAATAATCAGTTCAGACATATCTCGCGGAGAATTCAAAACAACCAATCATATTTAAGACTTTGGATTGCAGCGCAGCAGCGCTCCTATGGTGAGCAAATGGCCCTACTCTAATTTTTTATTTTATTTCAGAGTGCAGTAACTTGGTATTCTGTATAGCTTTGCTTATTCCCATAAAAATTTCAATGCGAAGGGAGTGAGGAAGTCCGGAGTCGAGAATAGTAAAAATAGAAAACTTGGAAAATTAAATAACAAAAAAACTTGCACAAGTGTTTCTCTTCAAAATTCAATCATAAATGATGTAATAAAATTTTTAAATGGTAATAAAAAAAATTTGTTCAAAATGAAAAATATCAAAAAATATCAAAAAAAAAATTATTCTTTCCAAATTTACATTAACAAAATTACATGAAATTCCAATTTAAATAAAAAATAGATTTGAAAATAAAAACCGGGAAAAATAATTTTAAAAATAAGTCGTTTAACTTGGGTATTAAATCCAAAGCTCCAACTATTGAACTACCTCATAGCTTTTACTAGTAATTATCGATAAATTGAAGTATAATCCTTGCATCGAGTACCCATAAAGGTTTATTCGTCCTGAAAATTGCAACACGCCGACGAAGAAAAATTTCCACCAGGTAAAACGTTCGTATCGAATGGTTATTACACCATCGAACGTGAAAACTCCGAACCAGGTATGCCGTAAAAATACGTTGCCGAAGAAGTTTAAAATGCTGTGAAAAAAAGGCCCCTTTACGGCGAAGCGATATTACAAATAATGAAAATGAATTATTTGTCGGCGCGACTGCTTACATAAAATTTACACGATGGAGTAATTTGCATAAAAGCTATTCCGCCAGAAATGGATATTTGTTATCGACTGGGAAGTTTTGCGTTGTAAGAAGAAAATTCAAGTTACCTTTTTAACCTTAAGATATGATACCAGTAAATCCCAATTTTTACACGTTTTACGACAGCGACTAAAATCTTCGTTGAGTTGAACAATAACGGCGGGTTTTGCTACGGCGGCAATCCGCGCTAGTTATAAATTTCCAAGTCGCAGAAAACTAGTCTTAAAAAGGAATACAGCTGGTTGTCAGAAGTGGCGCGTGACAAGCATGGCAATAAAAAAATGAGAACCCTTTTCGCCAACGAGGAAGATACGAAGCGACTTTCGAAGACGATTCGGGATAATATTTTTTCTTTTAATTAAACAGATTCGGCGAAAGTTTTTAAAATAAAGCGTTTTCATTAGAATACGCTTACCTTACATTTCCCTACTAGTTCCACCCTCGGTTTTATGATTATACTCTCTATGTTGGATTACGTGGAAGATATGATTTTTTTTCATGCCGTGGAAGTTAGTTTCTCAGTGTTATATTTTTTATACGGAGAAGGCCGGTTAACACAAAAGTACGGTGACATTACGGTGAATACTGATTACATTGTTATAAATTCCAATTTATTTCCTCCGCTGCGCCGTTTACTTTCGACTTCATCGTGTGCCGAATTCGGAGGCGTAGCGAAGGGGAAGACCGCTTCATTTCACGGATCATTTCCACATTTTCCCTTCGGCGATCATCCATTCCGTTGACGTTTCGTCATCAGTCATAATTATTATCATTTCAAAACCTCGCCGATGAAAGTTAAGTTTTGCGGAAATTTTCGAATTTAAAAATGGCCCCACAATAAGGAATGCGAGCGCGCTGAAATGTAAGATATTTAATTTAAAAATCTGTTTCCGCCAAGGCGAAAATATTCAACGTCGCAATTAGAGAGTAGTTCGCGAGCCTCCCACGAATCATCTTCGACCTTAAGAAATTGTTTCAATTCGAGCGGTGAATTTTCCTCTAATTTAAAGCCAGGCTGTATTTAAACAGCGAATATATATCGCATCTCCGTTGTTCTCCGTCTTATTTTTCGCCTAACCGTCAAATTCGTTATTTTAATTAATTTTCTTGTCGAGGTCTTATATCTGGGATTACGTTATATAGCGGATTTTCTTCTATGCAAATAAGGATGCGAGAAATTGGATAATTTGCGTTTTCGTCGATGAGTATAGTCGAGAAATTAAGATCAACTCGTTCACCACACCGAAACCACACTGCGTTTGTTTTCAAGGTGAATCGTATTTAAAATTTTATCGACTAATGGTAATTCGTGAAGCCTCAAGTTCGCTTCAAAAATGATTCATTGGTGTTCATGGATCAATACATATTTACAGCAATCGAGTACATAAGATCACAACTAAGCCTAGTAACATCACGTTGGCTCATTTCACATCATGTCACACCTCGCTAATTATTTGAAGCTATCGTTCAAATATTTTTTATACATGCGTATACAAAGTGTTTTACAGCAACAGAATCTCCTTCACAACACTGGTAAGCTTATTCAGGCGACATTCATGTATGATAATTTTCATTTTATTCCTGATGAAGAGGCTGAAATACAAATAATAATAAAAACTTTCATTTTTATTTTTTTAATAGCAAATTTTGAGTGTTTTTCTCACAACCCATGCAAGATATAGAAATGATATTCTTGCCAAAATATGGACAACAAAATACAACATCACTGGAGATAAAGTGTCCCTATTAAAAAAGTAGTTGAGGAGAAGCAGCAAAAAAAATAATAATAATAATAGAAAAAATTGTAAAGAATTTGTTAAATCTTAAAAACATTTATAAATTACGTCTGAAAATATATTCAGGAGTCCTCTACTTTACAGTTTTTTTGATGAATAGCAGTTTATCCTGTATATTTCTCAACAACCAGATATCCTAGGTCTACCTTATATTATGTATTACGAATTAACCATATCTACATAGCACACTGTTATGTAAAAATTCATCACTCCTAAATTTTGTTAAAAAGAAGACAGGAATGAGTTAATTATGGAGCTTGTTCAGAGATAGCGCTTCAACGTATTTTTCCTCTCCCCCAAAGATTCAACTCACGTTAGTGGAAATCAGGTGGTATGCAGTTAGCGAATACATCAATAGAGTTGTTATAGTAACTGGTCTGTGTTCTGATTTGTCATATGTTACGCAGGTAATGACCAATCATAAGGCTAGAATATGTTAAAATGTAGGCAGTTTCATTTCTACCTTCCTAAATAATTTCGTTCAGTTTTCGGTGAACGAGTGAAATTCGTTTGTGATTTGAATCATCAGCTGATTTGTGTTTTTATTTTACGAGTCACTCGAGGTAATTTACCACATTCTAACTTGCTGATTGGTTGTTACACGCGTGACGTATGACCAATTAGAACATAAACCAGGCATTATAAATACTCTATGTCATTCCCCTCTTTTTTCATTCAACAATGTAATTGAATACCTATAATGTAGTACACGCCATCTAACATCAAAGTACATAACTATTTTTTCTAAACGTTTTGATTTTTCATGATTTATAATTTATAAAGGAAATACATTTTTACATAAGGTGGGCTATCTAGGTAGAGTTAATTTGTACTTGAATTAAAAATCTGTTTTTTTTTTTTTCTAATGACAATAATATATGATTTAGTTGATTATTAGAATAATTGTAGACGCTTGTGGATTTTGTCCGTTCCAATAATTTTTATAATTTTGCCGACCTATAGTAATAATTATTTATTATCAATTTATGTGATGAGAGTAAACTACTAGTCATTACAAAATTTCAAGAACACGTCTTTAAAATAGTATTTTCAATACTTATCCATACAAATTTAAAAATTCGAACAAATTTTTATACTACTTCCTCACCCCTTATTTTCAGACTGACATTTTCTTCATTAATAATCAAATAACTTTTCCACCTAACATGGATCATGATTGAAAAATTTTTAAAACTGATCTTGAAATTAAAATTTTCTATTCTCTATATCCTAGCTCCGTAACTCCTTCACCACATATACCGTGCGTTCAAGTGATTTCAGTTCGACAGACAGCAAAATCTCAGTTTCCTGATAACGTGATAAGAGTTAAACTACATTTCTAAATCCGAAATTATTTTTTAAATTACTTCAGTGAATTTTAAGGTTAATAAATTCATTTTGATTACATTACAATTTCTTCGCATTTGAAAAAATCAATTTTAAATAACTTAAAAAGATGGTTTTTCGCTGACTGAACCCAAATTACTTGGACGCACGATAGAAAGCTAGGTATTATTCATCAGTGTCATAAGCAAATTTTCTGCGGTATGAAGAAATTCTATTGAGGTGGAACACGTGTTACACTCAAAATGTTCCCACTCATTACACAGCAGGTACATATATTTTGATGTCTAACTTACCAATTGGGTAAAAATCATGATCATCATTATTGAAAGTAAATAAAATGTAGGCTTTAGGCTTGAAATCATTTTCATGATATTCATACTTCATTTGACAATAACTAAAATACATTTATGAATGTAACAAGAAACCACTCGATGTGATGTATACACAATTTTAACATTCAGCGTTAAATATCTTGGTTCCACAAAGTCGCACAAAAATGTTTTGTATACCATACAAATCCTTATTTAAGAAGTTTAAATAGGCTAACTCTGTCATACAAGAGCTTTTTTTTTCACAAAAAACAACCATAACTAGTAAAATTAGTTCAAAATGTTGTAATGAAAAAAATTTCAATCTTCAACTTTGAGAAATATGAAAAGTGTGAGAGTGGTGGTAAATCTGTTAAAAAATTGTAAGAGTAGATACACCTTCTTAGAATAATCTTTTCTTCATTCACCCTTCATCCCTTTCCTCCTTCTCCTTCAAGGGGAATTACAAATTAAAATACGAAAAAAAATAGTGTTACATTACAACCTGTATGGGAACCCTTGAAACAGATTTGAAATTCGATTTCAAAAATAAAATGTCACTTTCTAGATTGGGGGAAGGTGCTCTATCGACTACTTATCTCAAAATATGTATACCTCCCGATAGGCAAGACTGGGTTCCAGACTATAATTAAATCAAATCAATGAATTGCCAACTCTTTAAAAATAATTATCTCATACTCCCATACTTCATCGTTTAAGTAAAAAAAAACTCACCAAAACTTTTTTTCAGCTTTTGGCTTGATCCAATAACATTAATGAGTGTCATAACCTGAAAAAAAAAAGAATTATAATAATAAACTAGAATGTGAGAATAAAAAATGAAAAAACCTATTGAATATCATTATTGACGTGATTACAATACTGCGTTGAAATTGGTTATTATTCTAGCCAAGCACAAATCAAAAAAATGAAAATAGATATTGAATTTGAGAGTAATGTGATGTGTCAGGAGTAATTTTTCATCAACGATTTAGAGCAACTAACTCTTTTTAAATAAGGTATTCAATGAACTCAGCGACGTGAGAAAAAGGAAAAAAGTACTGCTAATGAAGTTGAATTTTAAAGCTAAACATTTATTTTTATAAAATGTAAATTTTTAATTCAGCGAACCATGGTTTTTTTATTTTTTATTTTTTAATCTATTCGATAAAACCCCAAATTTCCTATCAAATTACCAATTCTTCAATAAGATTACGATAGCTTCATACAAAAAAAAAGTATTCAGGCAACAAAATATATTTTAATAACGTCAAGATGTTAATATATGTACGTACCACCGTACCATGCAGTCAGAGGGAAAAAAATGAAAATAAAGATGGAGTCACCAGACTGGCGAAACATTTTGCACATCTGTTGCGCGATTACGCTAGCACAAAACTTATTTTCATAATTTATAGGTTCTTTTGTGTGTGTACAACGGCGTTACATTAGTAGCCTATATCTCTTCTACATTAATATGGGGAAAAAAGGCGGCTAAAACGTTTCGCTTTACAAAAACAATACGCGATCGTTTCATTGTTCGCTTTTGTTTTTATGAAAATAGCGACGATGATTTTTTTTCATTTTATTAATTTCCACCAGCAGCTTCATCCGGGTGCGATTTTTTTCGCATGTTCGACCAGATAAAACTATTCCTTATATAGCCTACCAAATTCGCGAAAGATATGCTGAAACGAGATTACCTTAAATTTGCTTAGAACAAGCGCGAAATGTTGCCCTCTTTATAATCAACTCGCCAACGAGCGGCGTTTCGTGTCGTATAAATCGTTTCCTTTTGTGTCTCTTTTATTGAATAAAATTTCTTCCTGTTCTTTATGTAAGTTGCGCCATTACGTTGATGCAGGGTGCGAATGAAATGCCGTCTTGGAGGATGAAAAAAAAGGTGCGAGCGTCGTGTGTGATTTAAATCTATCCTTTCCCTCGTCTCGCTACCACACGTAATGCATCAACATTTGCATTTTCACCCTTCAGCCGGAATTGCTATTCTGAAGGAAAACCCAGAGTGCTGCCAGTTGTGGCGAACAAGTCGAGTAATAAATAGTCTTCAATTTGAAAGCCAACATTACGAAATATTAAATTGACGAGAAAGAGAATTCGTCGATAAATAGCTACAACTCTTCTAGACGAGCCTTTTCGTCCATCAAACCTTACGTTAGCTAGACAAGGAAGTTGTATCTTTACTATTATCGAAATCTTTAATTTGCTATATCAAACAACATACAATACTAAAATTACATCTTTATACCTTTCGTGATAAGTCATAAAAAAGATTGAAGTCAGTTGTGGTAAAACGAAAAATCACCGCCAATATTGCATCAGATCATCTTAACCGGCAGACTGGCGCCTGTAAAATGGCCTTTTAAAATGAACAGGTGGTCACGCCAACTACTACCACAAACATACTAACGCAAATATCTTACTACCACAAACACACCAATGAAGATATTTTACCAACACAAGCACACATTTTTAATTACATATATTACTACCACGGACACACTCACTCAATATTTTACTATATAACTAGATGCCGCCTTAGGGCTTCGGTTCAGTTTCTGCTAAGCAGTCAATTGTATCACTTGATGTTAAAGTTTTGTTCGCGTTATAACATTATGTTTTAATAAAAGTTATCATATGCATATTAAATGTATTTTGTTTATTCAACTCGCTCCGAGTCTCATCACACTTTAAAATTAAGTTTTTCATTTTCATTAAAAAATACGAGGCCTCCTTTTCTCTCCCTATTTTCATGTAAGTATAATGCGTTCAATGTGCTACATAATTATGTATAATATCTATTTACTACATACCAATTTCATAAAGGTTCAAACTATTCTCCCCATTCACATATACAGTTATAACTAGAGTAAAATCTCTTGTAAATGCTTCCCCACCCACGCCCCAGATTATTGAACGAGAAAAATAATAAATGAGAGAGTAAAAAAGAAGGGGGAGGAGAATGAGTGATATATGGAGGGGACCTTAGATACCAATACCTAAAAGTAAAAATACAAAATAAAAGTATTTTCAACTTTAATTCGCATATGAAGTACATTCTACATATTTTGGAAAAAAATTATTAAAAAAAATGATGATCTTTTACCTACATTTAACCCTTCAAAGACAATTTATGTCAGAAACAACATATGTCAAAAACGACATCCTTATTTATTTTATATTAAGAAAACAACATATGTCAAAAACGACATATTAATGTTTAAAAAACAACATATGTCAAAAACGACATCAGTTAATTTGGAAGGCTAGGTGATGATGGTAACTTGCTGATTTGGAGTTATAATGGTAATATAGATTGCGAACCGCGTTCAATATGTTTTTTTCCGACAAAAACCTCTAACATTTGTTTCTAGATGGTCCTGAAAACAAAAAATATGAATTTTTTATAAATCAAATTTTCTTTATCAATGATTCATACTTTGTAGCTTTTGTAATTTTGAACCTCAGGGGCAGTGTTGTAGGAACAAACATATGTCTGTTCTTGTTCCTGTTCTCGTTCCTAGAAAGACCCAGTCATTTGATTCTGTTCCTGGCTCGTTCTTATTCTTGATGTTTCAATTGTTCTCGTTCCGTTCTTCATTCTTTCAATTCTTTACAATCTTGTTCTCGCTCCGTTCTTCGTTCTTTAAATCCTTTATGGTCTCGTTCTTGTTCGTTCTTCGTTCTTCGTTCTTCAACTTTTTCTTTTTTCTTTTTTTCTTTTTTTTGATAACGTGTTTACCATTTATGTTGTTGTTGAAGTTGAAAATTAATTAATTGAAGTTAATTAATGAAAAAAAAAAGAAATGATTTATGTGGGTATACGCAGCATTTGTCCGCTTTTAGAGGTTTTTTTTTCTCTTTCCCCACATGATATCTATTAATTTCATGACAAATCATGAACTTTCAAAAGAACGAAGAACAACACAAAATTACATCTGTTCTTGTTTTCGTTCTCGTTCCTCGGCATTTTACATTAGTTGGTTCTCGTTTCGTTCTTCGATCTTTCAGTTTGGAAATATTCTGTTCTCGTTCTGTTCTTTTTTTTTATACCTATCAGTTTGATGTTCTCATTCTTAGTTCTGTTCCTCAGGAACAATGAAAATTCTCTGTTCTTGTTGTTCTTCGTTCCCGTTCTCGGGTTTGTTCCTACAACCCTGCTCAGGGGAACCATAACTGAGAAATTCCCACAATTTTTCAAAAAGAAAATTAGATAAATTGGGAAAGTTAACATTCATGTCTTTTATTTTAAGGTATGTGCATTTTTTTTTTTTAATTAATGAGTACATGAAAGATTTTTACTTTGTAAAGTGTTTATTTGCTTTGAACACGTGCCTCTAGCCATGAAATTGTTAACAGATGATTTTCCATAGAACTTTTTAAATTTAAATGGTTAGAAAAAAAATTGGTACCGAAAGAAATACCAAGGTAAGTAATCATATACGAATTTACTGCGAACGATGAAATAGCAAAATGACAAATTCTGAAGATGGTAAATTTTCCGATTCCGATGATTCAAACTCTTCAGTATCCTCCGAAGATGCCAGCGAAGTAGAGGATTTAGAAGAAAACGATGATGACCTTATTTCAACAAACAACTTGCGGTGGGCAAGAAAAAGTCCACCAGCAAGAAATCAGCCTATCATCCGAATTAAGGTTCTTTCAGCATCACAAGAAGCAAAAACTGCTGAATCAATTAAGGAATGCTGGAAACTATTTGTAACTACTAAAATTGTGGAAAAAATAATACGCCATACAAATGAAAAGATTTCCCAACTACAAAGAAATTATAGAACACCTCAACGGTACACCCAAAATACAGATGAAATTGAATTGAAAGCTTTCTTCGGCGTCTTATATTATAATGGAATTACGAAGGGGAGCCGCACAAATGTGGATGACTTGTGGTCGCCTAAATATGGTCCACCAATCTTCCGGTTAACGATGACGAAGAATCGATTTAAATTTTTAATTCGAGCTATAAGATTTGATGACTAGGCAAATAGAAATCGTGAAGACAAATTCAGCCCCATCGGATTTGTGTGGGACGATTTTATTCTTAAATGTATTACCATGTTCAATCCTTCAAACAATTTGTGTATTGATGAATCCATGCTGGGAAAAAAAGGTCGTTGCCCTTTTAAGACATACATCAAAAACAAAGCAGATAAATACGCGATTAAAATATTTAGTATAAGTGCGATACAAAAGCAAATTATTTATGCAATGCTATTCCATACCTAGGAAAATCAGCAACAAGTTCAAAAGTTACAAAACCTGCGGTAGAAGCATCTCGAGGAAGAACCCGCTCAGCACAGCTTAGTATATCTCGAGGAAGAGGAAGCGGAAGAACGCACTCTAGTGCAGTAGAAGCTGAGCCACAATCAAGCACATCTCGAGGACCAGGTAGAGGAAGATCAAGTTCAAGGATGGTAGAGGAACCAATCGCAAGTCAACTTACCAAAACAACAAAATATGTCCTATACCTCGTGCGACCATATTTCAACAGCGGTTGTGTTATAGCAATGGATAATTATTTTACCTCATGTCAGTTGTTTGCCGAATTGAAAAATATAAATTTAAAAATGGTCCGAACGGTGAGAAGAACATTTAATAATTGAGCTGCTTCTACCGCATGACTCATAGACTTTCAAAAAATAAAGAAAAGCCCAATTTTGGAAGCCTACCTCCCTCTAGAGGTTCATCAAAAACCTTATTGGTGAGAATTTCCATTGTGTTGTTCGAAACAATTAATTCGGTAATGTTCAACCCTAGATTACCGAGCCCATACAGAGATCATACCAAACAATATGTGGTTCGAAAACACACGGGTATCGATATAGAAAACTAGGAAACCTCAACTTTGTCTCAATTGCGAAAATTTGGGCTGCTAGCCAAAGCACGCGTACATTGACGATACCAAATAGAATATAAACGATCGTTCGACATAGATTCGAGCAACAGATAGGAAGAAAAAACACCACTCTACATCATCTCCACACATCATCCACGTATCGCAATTAAGGCAAATGTCTCGTCTCTCGTGCAACGGGCACGAAGTCCTCCAATAAATTGAATTGCATCCAGCGATGAGTTATAGCCTAAACGAGTAATATATTAATATCACACATGACGTAAAACAAATTACCGTCGTATTCATCGCGAATTTGTATTCGATCGACGAATTTAACCGGCGCGGCGTTCCGGTTAAATTGAATTTTCTCGAGACACGGAAGTCATAAAAAAATTCTTACTCGAGTAATTCGGCTTCTTTGGAACTGACGAGGGAGACGAATGATTATCAGTTTTAAACATCAAAAGACTAATGAATTTGATGCGCCCTGTCAAATACTATTACCGATGTGAATTTTAATAAAAGTATTCCGATCACGAAATCCAGACGCGAAGCGTATATATATCAAAGAGATTATTACGAAAAAAAAAATTACACGGGCCCATAAAAAGCGTAGAAAAAGCTCGGCGCGACTTTCGAATGGAAATGAACAGTGATAATACAAGCGTTATATTACATTCGACGTAGAAACCCTATTACGATAATTGTAATGCATTTAAATGGAATACCAAAACGTGATAGTAGGCGACAACGATATCGGATAGGATGGAAAAATTAACCGAGCCGAACGTTGCGAGATTTCCTTCCGAAAAGCTGCGTAAATGTTGTTACAGAAGATATCTATAAAAAAACAACTACGTCGAGTGTGTCGCAAAAATTTTCATCTTTTAGACTCTGTAGGCAGCAAATTCAACAATATATAATATAGATCTAGTGTACCTTGTTGATTTCATGTTTTCGAATCATTTGCATTATTTATGTACAATGGTTTTCTTTATCGGAAAAAACCTCATTTAAAAGATACATATGATTTATAATCAAATTTGCAATGAATTGAATATTGGCCATTTTCATAAATGAGATGAGGTTATTCGGAAATATTGCAGCTACTAATGATTATAATTGGAGGTATCAAATTTACAAAAATCGCAAATGATATTGCCTCACAATTTAAGGTAAGAGTAAAAAAATTGTTTACCATTGAATGCAAAAAAAAAAAAAAAAAAAAAAAACGTCAATGCGCCTGAAATGATCGGAAATTTAATTTTGTCTATTAATCTCGTTCACCTGCAAGAATGGTATTGAAAATAGGGGCAAAAACATAATCTCATTTTCCTGAAAATTCCTCAAAATGAACACACGAAAAATTCACACTATCAAATTAATCATTAATTGGATTCTCTTTATTTTATAACTACCATGTTTTTCATGTGGGAGTACTAACAAGCCAGATATTTTTAAAAAATAAACATTTTCATAATATTTGGGGCTCCAGTAATTCAATTAATAATGATATGGGTTGATATCACTAGTTTTCAGTAAATTTTGACTGGTTTTATCCAGATCCCACTTAATATTAAGGTTTTAGATTCATATTTTTCTGGATTTTAAGAAACAAAAAAAAAAGCATATATTCTAGAAATTTAATTTAGGCACTTTTATATTTTTCAATCTTATGAGGGGTGTAATTGACTTTCGAAGTCTTCTCGGGGAGCTAAATATAATCATCTTCGTAAAAAGTTCGTGAAAATGAAAGAAAATAATAATTTTT
Source organism: Phenacoccus solenopsis (assembly GCA_009761765.1). NCBI lineage: Eukaryota > Metazoa > Arthropoda > Insecta > Hemiptera > Pseudococcidae > Phenacoccus > Phenacoccus solenopsis. The sequence continues at coordinate 41,227,658 of CM019754.1, read as the reverse complement.
TTGTTGGTGTATTTTACCTACCTATATTTCGATACTTTGCTTCGTTTTTTTACCTAACTCGGCCCCTAATTAAGGTTCAAAGGTATCAATGACATGCATGGAATCCTCAAGACACGAATAACACTTTTGGTCCTCTTCATACCACCTCTTTTTCCCATTGGTAAGGAGCTGGAAGGCGTTGAGATGATTTTTCATGAAAAGGGGGAAACTTTAGCCCCCTCTGTGGCACGTGTTCCCCTCATCCGAGAGGGCTGAAATTTTTCCTGCGTAATGTAGAAGCATAAAGAAAGTAATGTAGGGGATGAGAACTCCGAAAAAATCAAAAAAAAAAATTTCGCTTCTATAAGGCTGAACAACCATAGTAAAGATATTATGTACTCAACTTCAACGACTCTGCGCTACGTGTTAATATTAACCTATTGACTTGAAATTTTGGGAATCATAATTTTATAGTAAAATGAAACTTTTTAGGGGGTGCTGCACTTCAAATTTGAATTTTTATTTTTCATTAACGATCAATGGTAAGAGAGATAATTGCAATCGAAAAACATCCACTCCCCAACTACACCTCAAGAAAATGAACCGCAACAGGAGGCGATGATCTTATTTTTTATTTTCAGAAAGGGATGTTCTATAACAATCAAAAATAAATTTTTTTCTCCTCAAAATGTTAATAGAACTCTCGGTAGTTCTTCATATACGTCTACACATACACCACACGTTATACCCAATTCAACTCAACATTGACTTCTGCCACTAATATCTACAGAAGAAAAGATATTGTATTTATCTCGTCTCCGCTTAGATCACATTCTCACACCACCACATTCAACCAGTCATCTTTTGAATAGATAACTCTTGCCTCCATGTTTCAACTGTCCAACGTTTCTTACGATTGCCAAAATGCCCACCTCTTACTTCACTGTTTATGCAATCTACAGAAATGTACCTATTCAATAAGCCCACCTCTTTAACTCTAATTCTGAACGATGAACCTGCCATTGTTTCTCCTCTCTTAAAATCCTTCAAATGGGCAGACCCTTACTCTACATGTGGCTCTGATGTAAGTTAACTAATCCATAAAAATTTAAAAACATGACCAAAAAAATTGTATAATGGAAAATTTAAAATATAAAAGAACTATTTCTTCTATTTTTGAGTCAATACAATTATTACCAAAAAAAATTAAATGTATAATATTATTACAAAAAAAAATTAATCTCGCAATAGATATTATGAGATTTATTGCACACGTAAAATTTATTCAATAACCAAGGTATTCCACCCTCTCCTCTATTGTTATGCGTGAATCCAGATGTTCACTATTCATATCGAAATGTTAATCTAGTTCAACGACCTCGCTACTCGAGAAATACATTCGCGACAGCGAAATCATCTCCGAAATAAATTCACCCAGCTATTCAATCAAGTAAGAAAAATTTATAAGAAAAAACGCATTCTTCTCTCCTCGTTCAACCCAACGAATGAATATGGCGGTTCGCAACGAGAATTACAAATCCACGGCTATTCTCTACAAACTTTACCATCCCCTGAATTACTTCAGGTAGATAGAATCGGAGTGAAAATTCCGCGTCTTAAATAAAACGAAGAGTTTACGCGAAATAATGAAAATGAAATTGGCATCTCTGGTACAAAAAAATGTAACCTTCCACCGCTATTATTCAGTCTCATTTTCGCAAAAATCGAAATTGCTTTTGTTTTTTATCGCGAAAATTACCATTATCCACGCTTCGTACGAGTAATAATAAGAACGAGTGGGAGAAAATCTCGACGCAGGCACCAAAAATAAATTTTCACGTACGAATTTTTAAATCATCGCAGGCTCGTTCGATTCAAAATTTACATAAGGTTGAACCGAACGTTTGGAGTTGAATGTGTCACGTACCATAGAAGGTTTCACGGGTCAATGCGATATAAATAAATGATTAAATTCGAATCATGTTTACGCTATGCTAAATATTTCGAATTATTGCTCAAAAGCGAAGCGTTCTACAATTACCTATTTGTATTTTTATCAAACCATGCAACCCTTTCGCTTGCAAAAAAAATGCTTCCACAGAGGCAATTGATGAAAAGCAAAGTGAAAAAATTAATTATCAATTCTTCAAGCTTTGATATGATAGTGAAGAAAGATGAAAACAAGAAACAAAATTGTACATGACCATTGGGCTTATATCCATATTGACGAAATCGTTTTCTTTCCTCCATCACTCTGCACTATAATTTCATCAAAAACTTCCAGCAATTTGTATAATACAGAAAAATCTTTCTAATTACGAACCTAATTAGTATTGATAGTTTCCAATGCTAAAATTCTATTCTTTTTAAATTAGACTCTTTTCAAGGGTCGCAGTTGTCGATTTTCCAGACTTCCATCGTCTTTACATTTACAGCTGTCGCGAGTACAAATTGGGTTTCAGTTTTGCCCTTCTTCGTCATATTTTCGATACCATAAGTATTGAAAAATAAAACCCTATAAATCAATTTCTTTTCGTCGCCGTGAAACACACTAAGCTTACATCTATTAAATGTAAAATATTCCTATTACAGAGAAAGAATGAAGAGAAAAAACCGTTCAATGTTATGGAAATTTCATTTTTTTTAACGGTTCGTATTATCGTGTTGTCTTTCCCTTCAATCTTGGTCTTATTTTTAATTTCACGCTGCGTTGAGCTTCGTGCCTTCACCTTCATCCGTTTATTTTTGATTATTTAAAAGATCGATTTTCAAATTTACCAAACAACAACGTTCCATTCTCGTCTTTTTTGGAATGAAAAAATTTTTGCACGCGCGAGGTATATTATCAAAAGGCCGAGATAAGTACCAATAAGTGTTTCATTGTTCAAGAATAGCTTGAGATGACGTAATAGCCGTTTTTCAGGATCAGAAATTTTGCCTTTTCAATTTTTTTTTTTGTATTATTTTATAATCATGTAAATCTGCATTGAAACAAAGTGAAATATAATACACCTACTTTACAAAAAAAAAATTTAGTAGATGGTTGATTACTTCAGTTTATACATAGAAATTTTACATCTATAATTTTATTTTGTTTTTTACTAAAAGAAATTTAACATTTAGATCTTATTATAATTATTTAATGTGAAATTCTGGATACGATTAAATGAATTAGAATAAAAATGAAAGAGGAAATCATTATGGGTATTAAAAATAAAGTTGTGAGGATTTATGTTTTTTTTTTTCGTTTTTATAGTTTTTTTTTTTTTTTTTTTTTATATTTGCTAATTTAAGAAAGATATATTTAAATCTGAATAAATAAAATAATTATAAATATTGAAAAAAAAATGGATGAAAAAATGTCGAAAAAAACGAGAAAATGGGGCAAAAACGCCGCGTTACTGGAGCTGTATTTCCAATTCGAACTTCTTTACAGATAACGTTGTTAACCTCTTCATGCCTACATCCAGTACAGTGACTGAATACCCTCACGTATGGACTGCAAAACCACCTTAAAAGCTGTATTAAGGATTCTAATACTGCTTTTTACTGAAAACAACCCCATAAGCCTTTATTCATAAGAAATTTCATGACTCAAGATCTCAAAAAGCCCTTTTTCGCACCAACTTCCTTCTAAATTGCCTTAGGAAACTGATCTTTTTTCTATGATGAAATCTTAGCAACAATACTTTCACATAATTTTTTTACAAATCATGCATTTTCAGTTGGCCAGAAGCATCGAGAAGGCTGAGAAGCAAACCAATGTACAAAAGACCACGTTCTTTCAAGCAGCAGTGATGTGGACTACGTATGGCTTGAATATTTTATTAGATATGTAAAATTTAGATAGGGTACAGTAAAAATTTGGGAGCCCTGTCGAGGGTCCCTGTATACGTAATAAAAAGAGTTAAACCACATGCATAATTTTTATTTTTATTCAACAATAGTTATTTAAAATTGCAATTAATAAATACATGGCGATATCTGTAGAGAGGGTAGGAGCCAGCTCACGTAGCCATCCGTAACATAAAATATACGCGCACCTGAGTACCTTCTCTTACTTAATAATAAATCAGGCTAACTAAGCACCAACTCTCTACGTAAGAGCAGTCGGTCACCTGTCTCGTGATGCGGTGCCAAAGTAACATACCGCCCTCACATTGTCGTTTAGGTAGGGCAGCTGACCCTCCATGACGACTAGTGCTAGATGTTGTTTGGGAGTACTGGACCCCAGTCATAGACCAGCTTCAGTATCCAAATGCCTAATATATAGGTCGTGTGTGACATCATCGCCTGGGCCGTAGGACTCGCATAGCACCCGCACAACAACACCTGGCAAGACGTAGAGTTGCGCAACCTTCAAATTACGTTATGATAACAATTAACTACATAATTAAATCTAAACTACACGAAGAGGTACCCTGTGAGTAAACCATAAAAGATTTAACTCACCAACTTTCTTTTACAGCTTCTACCCGCGTACTTTCACTACACTTATTTGGCTTGGTACAAAACGGTGATCACAAGACAAGTCAACATTCACAATACAAGTGAAATGCCGCATTCCGAAGCCAGTCTCGTCACTCAACCAGACACCCTTCTATCCGCGCAGATATCGAACCTAACAAGGGTACGAGTACGCGGGGCTAAAAGGGTCATGTGTACATCACACGTGTTCCTTACACTCACCACGGTAGCCTCATGGTTTCGCAGAATGCATGGCTAGGGAGTACCAAAAATACCACTCAAGAAATTCACCTTTATTTACAGATAAGAGCTCCGAGAAGTCGGATGAAAATCAGGGAATGGTTGGATTTTGTGGTTATTATGAGCAGGAAAGCAGGGTTTGGGAATATGTTATTACAGTACGACATATTTTGTAGCGTAACGAGAGTACCTACACTTCAAAAAGATAGCAATGGGTAAAGTAATAACTTGATAAGAAGGCGAATGAAAGGAATCGGTAGTTGAGATTCACTGCCATTAGCAGCAAGGTCCAATGTTAACTTTAGATATGTTTTTAGATCCGTGAGTAGCACTGGAATGTTGAAGGCAATAGTTGTAGCACTTCTTTTTGCTACAGGACCAGCAAGAATAAAACTATGTGATATGTAAGCGGGAGGGGGGGACTGAAGTAGAGTAGGTAAAAGAAAAAAATGACGGGGGAGTTTTTTTTAAACATTTTCATTCAATTAATGATCGAACTTCTCGTAAAGAATCGAAGATAAAACTGCACAAAAAAAGTATTGGTGTAACCTACTAACTAAGCACAATTTAAAAAAATTTAATTTCACTTTAAAATAGGAAAACTGAGTGAACGTAGAAGCATTAAGTTTTTAATTTCCAATGGTTTGAAATTTTTTCAAAAATCACTTTTTTCCACAAAATGCCATCGGGACATAGTTTAAAGAAGAAATCAGTAGCGAAATGTGAAAGGTCTGTTCTGCGCAAAGGTTTGATTCTAGTTAAAATTCAGAATTAGCTTACTAGCAAAATTTCCATATATAGGTATATAGTGAGCAAATTTCATGCGATTAAGTTTCCTTCTTCTCCCCATAGAAACCGCTAGTTTCGATACTGATTGTTTGCTTGGTCATTTCTATTTATGTTAACATAGGTAAGCATCAAAGCCATAGATACCTAATTAGAGGAAGATAAAAGATATGAGGGGGACAGTACCTTCTGCCATAGGATGTTGACGTTGATCCTAAATTTTTTATACACAAATAAAAGAGCTGAGAGCATCTACGAGAAATTTGTATTGGATTTCGTTATTTTGTAATTTTTTTATTTGTAAGTATAATGCGTAAATTATAAAGATGCATAATTATTTCTTTGTAAGCAAGAATAAGATCACTTCGATCATACTGATGAAGTAATAAAAAGAAAAAAAATTCAATCTCAAAAGAAACCCATTTTTTTCATACTACCATTACGTTGAAAGTTTGTTTCATTTTCTGTAATTACCAAACTCTCAACCCCTCGAAATACCTTTAAAAGCTGATTACATATTTGTTGAGCGTTCACGAAAGCCATTTGGCAAAATGGTGAATGCGAATTTATTTAAGCGAACGTATAAAGTTTAATTTAAAATAATAGAAAAAATGGACGCAACTTTTATTACTTATGGCGCAGAACAACCAGCATAAGGTATCCGAGGCGAATTGGTGTAGTTAACGCGAAATGAACATCTGATTACATAACAACAAAATCATCCAATTTCGTACGTGAGGGCTTTAAAAAAATACACTGCAACGGTTCCCTTACATCGTTCGCTTAATAAAGTTGTAGGCAAAGAAACGCCAACGCGTATAAAAAGCTTTGATAAAAAATTTTCGAATTTTCAAACTCAGCTCGATGCGAAATTGGAACGAAAAAAACGATTAATCATGTTCGGTTATACTAGTGTAACCGAATAAAAGACATTCGCGTATACGTCGGCCGATAGAAAAAAAAAACAGAAACGAAACAAAGTGGAAATGATGCCATAATTTATTGTATGCTGAGTGCTCGCCAGTCGCTAGTAGTCCTAGATACGACGTACGACTCGTTTAGACAATATCCTGCGTCCTGTCATCGCGTGCCGCAGGTTTTTTTCATCCATTATTAAGAGTTGTCACAGCGTTACGAAAAAAATACATTTCATATGTGGATTATATTGAATGTATGGCGCAACGGCCATCCTACGTACAACTTTCCCACTCTACGTAGGTATTCCATTGTGAGATCTGAAAGGCATATAAATCGGACGCTTTTCATTCGAGAGAAATGTTTCCGCGTCTGGTGAATTCCATATTTTTTTTTCGACTCGTAAATTCATCGAAATTATTCAACGATTTGAAAAAAATTATAGTACAAATGCGACCGTGCAGAAGTTCATTCTATTGGGACTCCTAACTCGATTAATAAATTGCGTCGTAATTTTTAAATCTGATAAAATAATTCCGATAATTATAAACACTCGTGAGACTGAGCTACTTTCAATATTTCAATACCCATCCCCCCAATCGATCCAACGTAATTCATTGAATAAAAGTCAACGATGCAACGCTTTCGTATCGGCGTCGTATCTCTACTAAATAACATCGTCCACGTCCAATAAACTTTTTAAAATGTCGTTTATTTTGTACACAGATGGCGGTGATTTTTGTATCTATGCATAGAGAAACTACTACGTAGAAATGATGTTTCCTATCTGTGTGGATATGGTGACAAATGTCGAAAACATACGCGTACAGTACCCTTTGTGTTTTGATCAACGGTTCAAATTGCACAGGAATATTTTTTGTCTATACTGGGTTTTTAATCCACATATAGTGCTCTGAGAGTGATCACTTGACTATAATAATACGGCGTGTCATCAGTAACTCCAATAACGTAAACAAATCGTACCTCATATCACCCAAGTTGTAGAAGTTGCATACACAAATCCAAATTAGGCACTTGAGCATGCAACTTATTTGACTAGAATTACATGAGGTAATTTTCACTTTAACCGAACGCCCAAATATGAACCTTACTGGAGCTCTTCGGGGGCTGTGAGGAGTTTTGTTACCAAAATAAACCTGTGGCGAAGTTGCTGTGCTATGCGAGGTGGATTTTTTATCTCATAACCAAAGATGTTACGTGTTAGCACGGGTAAACCGACTCTCAGTGTTATACATCAGTCTCTGCTTGCTCTACGCAATGCCAGTGAAGAGAGGGGTGCTGATGGGCTAGACGTTCCCAAGATTGGAATGGAAGGGATGGCATGGCATGGGGTGATATGCTCTCATAAGCAGAAAACGCATTTCATGGCAGTAAGGTAGAGATCTTGGTGAGCCAGCTCTCTTAATTCAATCCAGTTTATGTTTTCTTTATATTTTCTTTTTATTCACATTTTCTGAAACATATCTTGTATGTATGCATTTTTTTCGAAGCTTCTATTTAATAAGTAGCTTCATTATGTAGATATGTACAATTCTATTCCTAAATAGTATGTACAATGATACATACATATAGGATGTATTTACATTTAGTGAAATTAATTATTATATTATTACCGTGTAAAAGTCTTATAGACGTTCGCTAATGAGTCTTTACTTGTATACGATTACTGGCTAATAAATTGGCCTCACCTAACGTGGTACAGCTGAGAATGCAAATCCATTAATGTTGAAAATAACAAATGAACTCAGGTTACATAGAATTACTCAATAAAGCCACAAGGCGAAGATGTTCTAGGATTTAATCAAGCATTCGAACATTCAGCTTACTCCATTCCACGTGAAATGATTTCGATAGGCTAAGGTGATTTTGGATTTATACGAGCCAATACGTTACAAATTTCGTTGCATTATATGGAAATGACTTCGTATCCCTCGAAAATCGCCCTTCGTATTTTTTTATGCCTTACCAGTGACACTTTGCCAGCGTCCGAAATATCCTCGCGAAATCCTCGACTAATACATGATTTAAAGCTACGCTTTATCCGTACGCTAATGGTGCTCTGTCGTATTTTTTACATAACACCAAACACGACGCCGTCATTATTCAAGCGCTACTAGGGAAAAAGTAACGTTTTACTTTGACCATCTGCGGTTCTTAGACTTAATTCTATTTGGTGTTAGTTTTAGAGAAAAAGTAAATTTTCTTTATCCTTAAAGGTCTTTTTTCCACCACCGTTCGTGGTACCCAACTACACGCTGTATTTTAACACAAATATATGCGTCCCGTAAATCCTCACGCTATGCTATATCGTGCCACACAACAGTACATACATGGTAAACTGGATTTACCAAGATTTTTTAACACCAACTGTGTACCCGATACAGATAAATTTGCAAGCAAAGGTGATCGTCTTCGTTATTTATAGGATACGAAGGTGGTTCTGGCCTCGTGAAAAATTTAGTGCAACATGCTTTGTTTTCTGAATTGATTACGAAACACACGAAGTCTCAGGGTGTGGTTATAGAGTGGTTATCTCAGTGCCTACATTAATGATGAGTACAGCCATATGTGATTAGGTTAATTATGAGACTGCAAGGAGTCCAAAAATACCTTTGAACATTTTCGAAAGAGTGTAGAAAACTTGTATTTTTGAATAAAGTTTGAGATAGTAATGATGAACAGTGTTTGGAAGTCAAAACAGTGATTTCTCCCACCTAAACGACTGAAAATTCCCACTTTTTTCATGAGATCTTTTCAAATTTCCCCATGTTTTCCACCGATCTCTTCAAAAATTCTCACTTTAGATAAAAGATAAAGCATGAAGGGGAAGTTTTTTTTAAACATTCTCATTTCATTTATGATTGAACTTCTCGTAAAGGATTGGAGAAAAAACTCTGTACAAGAAGGGTTTAGGTATAACCTGCTCACTAGCACAATTTGTTATTACAATCAGAAGTTCTATCTACATATCACAGAACAAAAGCATGTTTCAGAGAATATTCATAAACCTACTTTATTGGAACACCCTCACTTCAAAATTTCTCATATGGTGAGTGGGCTGGGGTGGGAATGAGAAGTTTTATATTCTAAAAAAATCTTCATGCGACTTTAGTTTTCGAAATAACTCACGATTTCTATTTTTAGTCAGCATAACGTGAACTTGTTAAAGCTTTCATTTTTGAAAGATGCGATAAAATGTTGCTTCTATTGCCTACTTTCAATTTTTCTTATTTTTCATTCCAATTAATAATTTCTTAGGGTTTCAATTTTTAGAAAGACATCTCTTCCTTCCCCGTTTTTGAAGAGGTTGTATTTTGATTTTTAGCTGAGTTTTTAACAAAACGATAGCTATTACAGCCTACCTGATTTGGGAAGGGAAGGTCGGGGGAGGGTGAGGTCTTCAAATCTTTGCGTTTCAGACCATTTGTAATCATCTGGCAAATGTCCAACTTTTTGGTATATATACATATATTTTTTCCAATGGCGGATTATCAAAATTTTGAGTAGAGCTTGAGGAGCCTCAAGTTGGTAAAAATGTAATTAATATGAATTCATATGGTTATTGGGGATAAGTTGTATACTATATCCCGAATTCACTTCCATACATGATGTTGGAGAGGGGAAGGCGGGGTTACCAACCTAAAATAGTGGTGGGAAGTACAGGAGGGGTCGAAAATTTTTTATTGCTGTGTCATATGATAAAATGAGCCCAAGTGACAAACGTATTTTGATTTTAGCTTCCTCAGTGATTTTGGAGGGGAGTTAGAGTAAAAAACGGCTTTTGGAAGGGAAATTGCTGCAGGAAATTTCATGAATCTTCCATATCTCATCACCAAATCGGCCTAGAATGGTCAAACTTTGTGTGTAGGATTAGTTTGTGACCAGAATATAACCACTTAAATTTGAGTCAAAATGGATCCAAAATGGCGGATTTACAAAATTTGAAGATAATTTGAGGACCCTCAAATAGTTATAATTTGAGAAATATGTGTTCGCATGATTATTTCATGGCAAAAAATACTATATTTGTGCCAAATTGAACTTCTTAAGTGTTTTTGGAAAGGATAGGGTGGGGGTTTTCAGACTTGGTATTTGGTGTGACCTGTAGTGATGAACGGTTAAGCAAGGTTATTACTAAATCAAAACAAGCCCCAGTTAAAAACTCAGCTCCAGTAATGCGGCATGGCTGCTTACTTTTTTTTTTTTTCTAATTTCAATTTGTCTCTATGTCCTTTAAAATCACGTACTTCGCAAATTTTGTCTAGGTCTAGAGTTCTAGTTTCGGTTTCTTAAAGGTTTTGATTTCGATTTCGATTTTCAGATGGGCTTCTTTTTCAAAACAGGTTTCAGTTTCATCTACAATGTTTTAAACCTTTTTTTAACATTCCTTACACATAAGCAAAATTCAACACCTTCAATAATGAAATTATGCAACTTTCAGTACTTTAGTACCTCAATATTTGCCTAACCCAATTGGACAACTCATTCAACATGTTTGCAAGGCAATCGTTAGGCAACTCATTTAATATCGATACTTGAAATAAGCGGAGCAAAAAGAGACAAATACCATCGGCAAATTCTACCATGAATCCCTTACAGCGAATAAGTGAGAGATTGAAAAGGCAACACAAGAATGCTTGGAAGTTGGAAAACATTCACTCGATCGCAGAGAAACTCAATTACCAGATAATCCGTCGTTTAATCATCGAGCACGCTATAAAAACTCGACTCCGGAGCAAAACGACAGCCGCTCGAAAACCCAGCAGGGTGCCAGTATTCTCGTAACGAGAACAATAAAAATAACACACATAATAGGTGCTTAAAATGGAAAAAAGTCGAAAAAGAATGACGAAACTACCTTCATTTAGCAGCCTGATAAAAATCTCGTTAACATTTCATCACAAATTTTCGTGACAAGAAAACTTTCAGCCGTTCGAAAAAACTTCTACACCGAGGTTATCATCGTCGTTTTTCTTCATTCGTAATTTCAGGCCCTTTTCAATTTCGCCGAAGATATTTAAAAACTCTTTCGACTTCACTCTTTGAAAGCTCTGGCTTCTTTTCGTTTCCTACGGCGCGCCAAATTTCCGAATTAATTAACGCATCCTTCGCGAAAAGTTCATATGAAAATTTTCAAGGTTCTGGCAAATCAACTCTTTATTGAATTTCGGTAGCGGAGCCCGTGCCGTGGCAAATCGAAATTATTTTTTGCGAGCTCGTTATCTCTCGTCGACGAGAAAAATTCCACCTCTTTGTTTCGCATCTATACGGCACGAAGTTTGCGAGTTGCGTGTAGTTTCAAAGAGAGAATTTCTAATAAAAGTTTTTACTTTTCTCAAACCGCTGCAAGTGTTTCCAGTTACTTTTTTTCAGGTTAAATTTTTTCTCGCTATCTGTTTTCCAACCGAGTTACTTTTTCCTAATGAAGGCACTTCCTTTTTTTTCTTTCGTCTTCTTCTTTTCACTTTTTCTGCGTACTTCTTCGTTTTCAGGTTTCGTTTATTCTTCATCTTATTTTTATACACTTTTCTGTTTTACATTTTATTTAAATCTTTTTTTGGGGGGTTAACGTATGGAGAAAAAGTTTTTAGGATTTTTTTTTTGGCCAGTTCTTTTACTAACATTTATTTACACTTTGCCCTCGCAAAAATGAGTTAACTTGAGAAGATAAGAATATGAGAATTTTTTAATGAACTTCAAATACCTACTCGAATAAATTACCATGACTTTTTTCTTGGTTGGTGAAAATTACGCTATGAATTTCGAGACTGCGAAGAAACTTGGTGAATATTTTTCTTTCTTTATCCGTCTTCTATAAAACAAAATATATATAAAAGATCCGGTGAGCATCCTCATTAAATAATATTATGCCTTAATTTTTTGCCTCGTTAAAGTTGACATGAATCTGAAGGCAGTCATTTTTCTACTCATAACCTCAAAAACGCTTTGGAAAAATTTCAGCATTCATTGTTTTTCAAAGAATATTTTTGATATACCAAAAAAACTAAAAATATAGTCTCAACTCGAATTACTGTTTACGAACAAATTAGGGAACATAATACCCATAGATGATTTATACTACTTATAAATAATGCCTCATAAGTAGAAGTACATATATACTCGGTTTTTATATTAGTATCTACCGTTGCGTTCACACGTATAGCTATTAACAAATTCTAAACGAATTTATGAGCATAATTTTAAACCCAATTTTTTTCTATGATAGACTCATATGAAAAAAGATGCCTTCAGCTATATGTTTACTTCAATCTTTTAAATGCATCTTCGTCTTCAGTCTAGAATTTCACCAATCGAGGTAAAAGTTTTGAATTTTCAACTTTATGAAAAACTTAACTAGCTTATTATCGCCCTTAAAGTATGAAAAATTAATCACACATTTCAAAGCTAATGGTTCACAAATTTGCAACACCTTCATAGCAAAAATCAGCTTACTTCTTTTCCAGTAATTTTCAAGAATTGAAAAAACAATTTAAAATCTCTATTATGATATGAGCACTCTGCAATACCAATTACAGATGCATAATAAGCTGATAAGCAAGACCTTTCCTTCATACACAACGAATACAATCGACTACGAGAATTATCAATCTACCTACCGATGGTACCTAATCCACATTAATGCCACAGCAGCGCTGTAAGTGAATGCAACAAATTAATACGTAGGCGTCGAGTACATGCAAAATAAAAACTTGCTGGTAGGTACCTGGAATTTAGCATAATAATATATCGTCGTTAATGTAAACAGATTAAAAACGCTAGCGTCGAAATTTCATCGAACTTCCATACACAATGCATACTCGTATCTAATGCTATATAATCAAGTTCGTTCTATGATAATATCGAGAATCGGAGCGTCGATAAAAAGTTTATTGTTTGGTGAAGTTGGATAGGTTGGGATGCTATTTACAATGAATTGAAAAACCGATAGTTTAACCTAACCCATTTTTCGAAGTATCTTCTTGTAACTTGAAGAAAGATTCATTTCAGATGAAAATACACGATAAAAATACAATATTTGAGAAGGTTCGAAAAAAATTATTTATTTATTTATTTATTTATCCATTTACATGTAGTGTGTACTCCGAGGAGCATATACAATGTCATACCTATGTTACAAAAAAAAAAAAAAAAAAAATTAAATTAAACAAATTATTCCCCACCCTTTTTCATATATTTTTTTTTGTTTGTTAAATCAAATAAAAACTTTGAACAAGCCCATTGAAAAAAGAATTCCAATTGGAGTTATATTTCTAGGCCTACTCAAAAATCCAAGTCAAAAATTATTTGAATATACTTAAAAAAATTAATAACAATAAATGAGTAATTTAAAACCTAAATTTTAACAAAATTCCAGTTTGTATATCGATGATACAACATCATTAATTTTATCAAAAACAAATGTACTGTACATAATCATTATATGTTGGCAGCTCCTTAAAAAATATTTGTTAGTTATTATTTCTGCCAAATTCTTATAAAATTTGTCTTTTTGGTCATTACTTCAGTACTTGGACAAAATTTAAAAATTTCAATTGATCGTTGGATATTGGAGCCAATGTCTGAATAATATGCATTCACCAACATATCCAAATTTCAGCTTATTAAATGCATTTGAAGGCGAGATAGAGCAAAAAACACTTTTTTGAGGAAGTTTGGAGTCATGAAATTTCTTGAAATTTCTTTATGAATCCAAAATGGCGCATTATCAAAATTGGAGTAGAGCTCGAGGAGCCTCAAAGCAGCCAAAATGTAATTAATATAAACTCACATAATTTTTGGTATAAGAAATATAACGTATCCCCAATTCTCCTCCATACATGATGTTGAAGGAGAGAAGAAGGGGTTATCGACCTGAAAATGTCGTAGGACTACACGAGAATTCCAAAATTTCTTATTGCAGTATTATTTGTAATAAAATGAGCCCACGTAACTCATCTACTTTGATTTTAACTTACCAAGTGAATTTGGAGGGGAGTTGGAGCAAAAAACGGCGTTTGGAGGGGAAATTACTGCAGGAAATTTCATGAATCTTCCATACCTCCTCACCAAATCACCAAGAAAGGTCAAACTTTGTATATAGGGTTAGTTGATGGTCAGAGTATGACTTCTTAAATTCAGACTGCTGTTCATGGGTTCTATAGGCCAGGTATCTGCCCCCACTAGGGCACTATAAACAAGGGTGTGCTGGGCCACCATATGTTCCTTAAAAAGCACGTCAACGTAGCTACCTGACCGCAGTGCTCTCAACTGTGAGATAGCTGTACTAACGGGGATGTCGGCCCGGCATACCCGTGTTTATAATGCCCTACCACCACATGGAGTATCACGTGAGAGACCTGGGTTGACAGCATTTATTTATTTATCTGTTTATTTATTTTTTTTGTGTCAGTTGTATAGTGTTGCTGTTTCGGACACATTCACTCTCGCAGTAGGGTTGTCGTTTTCGTTGTCGCCACTGCACCATTTTGGATAAATTGACGTATGGCCTGTGCTGCTGCGAATTTGATGACTCTCTACTTCATACAGAATGGAACGACGTTGAGTTGTCGGGCTCTTGGTTGGAGGCTTGGTGCATCCATCAAAAACCCTGGGGGTAGATGTAGCGTTGATATATCGAGTGTAGGGTTTTCCCCAATGTACTAAGATGTGGTAGGCGAGCGAGTTAAGCAGTAGTGTACTTGGGTAAGGAGTTAATTCACCCATGTCACTCACACGTACAAGAGTTTAATGTTTTATCCGATGTTTTTCTATTCTTCATAAAGTGATTAGCGTACAAATGATGTTCGAGTAAATTATATTTTGTGCCCCCTTCATCGGGAATGGGACTTTAGAGCACACACACAGCCGAAATGAATAGTGTAAAATTATGTGAATGCATTTTAAATAAATACATGTGTTTTTGGCCAAGATGATTTTATTATTATTATTCAAATCATCTCATAATCAATCGATTCAAGAATTGGTGCGACGACATAATTGATGAAGGTGCACTCATGGTCAATCGACTCAAGGATCAACGCAACATACCCTGCACCCTGAAAGATCGGTTTATTATTCGTATTTAAATCGTCTCATCATAGATCGAATCAAGGATCGACGCAACGATGTTTTGCTTTGCCTTGTTTAATTTTATGCTATTCTTCTACCTTGCCTCTGTACATTTTGCTCCTTCCATAAAATCGGTATTTATTGTGAATATACATAGAAGTTTTTACCAACTGAAGATTATCTTCGCAAATTTGATGGTTGTTTTATCATTAAAACAAGGCGTTTTATATAAATCCACCAACTACGAATACTCAATAGCGATAACACATCGAAGATACGAGTACGAATAAAGTGGAAAAATGAAAGAATTCCTTCATTCCTGATACAAATCTTTCACTCTCATCTCATACGGCTATCGAACGCCTCACACAAAAGAAAAAGGGGCCTAAGAGTTTTTTTTTGTTTATTCGCTTTTAGACGCTCTTTCATTCCATCGATGCGTAAAATAACTTTATATATCGATGAAACACTTAAATCAGAAGTTTCGCCATTTCTTCGTTACTTATTCGGTCTAACGTGTTTTCATATGCTGGTGAAACCTATAGCTATAAGTTCTTTATATTATACCCAATGAAACTTTGAATAAGTATACAGATAGAATATATAAATTACAAAGTAAGGACGGGAAGAAAGAAAAAAGTAGAATTCCCATCGACGATAAGAATAAAAAATGTTGGTTTTAGCATTTTATATCGAATTTTTATTAGCGCATATTTCTTCTCGGCCGTAGGCTCGGATGGTACGTTTTTCTTAGAAAATCCACCCTACAAACGTCGATTAGCGCGCGAGTCACCTGTTTTTTGTTTTATAAACCGATTATTAGAAAATGATACGTTCTCCGATAGTATTCGCCGAACGGCTTCTCCGACGTGTTCGCTAATTATCGTTTTATGGTGTGGTAATTAGAATAACATAGTGGAACCGATTTTACTATACGTATGGTATTAGAAGGGTTTTCAAATTAAACACTTCTTTCCTGGAGCTTATTACGCAGTATAAATAGGAACACCGCGCCGTTTGTTGTATGTATAACGAATAACAGTTTCATTTGTTGATTAACATATCATTTTTTCCTAGTTGTTTTGCGTTCTTGGCCTCCGGTAATAAAAAATTATCATTTCCGTTCGCATCGTATCTTGGAAGCCGACAAAATATTCCATGATAATTGCCATCCATCAATAAGCAGAATTTTTCAACAAATTGTTTCACTAATTACGTATGTACGATACATTTCATTTCATAAGCCAACATTGTATCATTATCATTCTATTGAAACATGTTAGAAAAAAAATATTGTGTTCCCCAATTGTTTACCAATACTTGGAGAAAGCAGCGCTACAAAATGAAGTTAAGAATTGCACTAGAAATGAGGGTAGCCGAAGTTGGCTTTTACGCATGTGCAAAAATATTTATGCACCAATTATATTCAAAACATTCGATACTGTCAAGTACGTTCTATCTTGGCTTATCGAATGTTTGAAATTTGATTGACTGATTAATATTTTTAAGCTTCGACCATATACAGGGTATTCCGTTTCGGACGCACCATCCGCTAATGGCAGATAGGACAACTCAAGTTACATACATGTACCATGGTTTGACTGCGTAAAAATCAGAAGGGGCCGAGATATGTCAGCATGAAAAAAAATTTGCTCTCAGTGATAGTGAAATAGAAAAATTTATATCTCACGAACCATAAAGGATAAAACTTTGAGGCTTGCTTTGGCATGTGAGGTATACAATGAAGTTTCTCAGGTGTAAAAATGGTGGGTGTAGGGGAGCTAGATGAGGAGATATGAGGAAATTACTACCGAAAAACATGCGAGAAAAGGGCGAATTTTTTTATTTTTTGTAAATAACTTGTGAAATTAGCCCATCAAGACCCCTCTTTAAAATTTCTTATTGATGAGAAATGTGTTCCCTACAAAATATAGTGGGTGACTACACCCTAGATAGTTTTGATAATGAGAAAAAAAAATCTGAAATAAATTAATTTTTTTCGATTTTTTTTTCAAAAAATTCATTTTAAAAATTTTTATTTCACGAATCACGAACGATAAAAAAAGGGCGGTTAGTTTTAACTCCTGAAGCATGCAATGGGGTTTCTTTGATGTAAAAATGGTGGGAATAGGGGAGCTAGAAGAAGAGATATGAGGAAATTAGTACCGAAAAACATGCGAAAAATAAGGTGATTTTTTTATTATTTTTTGAACATAACATCTGAAATCGCTCTATCAAAGCCCCTCATTAAAAATATCTTATGGGTGAGAAATGGGTCCCCTACAAAATGAGGCGAGATGAAACTCACCGCGCTTTCTTATCATTCGTAGTTCGTGAAGTAAAAATTCTCAAAATGAATTATTCGAAAAAAAAAATTTCTTTCTGATTTTTTTTTCTCATTATCAAAACTATCTAGGTGGTACTCACCCACTATATTTTGTAGAGGACACATTTCTCATCAATAAGAAAATTTTAAAGAGGGGTTTTGATGAGACAATTTCAAAAGTTATTCACAAAAAATTTAATTTGCCCTTTTCTCGCATGTTTTTCGGTACTAATTTCCTCATATCTCCTCATCTAGCTCTCGTACCCCCACCATTTTTACACCAGAGGAACTTCATTGTATACCTCACATGCCAAAGTAAGCTGCAAAATTTTATCCTTCATAGTTCGTGAGATATAAATTTTGCTATTTCACGATCACTGTGAGCTAATTCTTTTTCAAGCTGGCATATCTCGGCCCCTTCAAAGTTTTAGGCAGGCAAACCATGATACATATATGTCGCTTGAGTTGTCCTATCTGCCATTTGCGGATGGTGCATCCAAAAGGCAACACCCTGTATATATATACTACTTATATGGACTGCCAATTCTTATTAGTTTAACATTGGTTACACGGAAACTGATTGTAAGCCATTTTTCTTAAGTCAACGTTTCCGAAACAGTACATTTGTATGTGATAACAGATTAATACCTCGGGTAAGTAATCGTTATGCTATGTGACTTGGAAGATGCCGGTGTATTTGAGACTTTCAATCATCGTATTGCTGGATTAGTGGTAAAAATCTATGTAAAAATACGAATAAAGTACATCTATAAAAGTATTTTAGAAGTTGACAAGCATATATGACACAGGAACAGCAGTGCTTTTTAGTAATCAATGATGTAGAAATAATTTATCAACAATAAATGTGTTTCAATTAACCAAATGTGCTAACCGAAAAATTATGAAAATTTTACACATATTTGTTTAAAAATCACCATGATATACAAGAAATTCATCAGTACTGATAGATCTAGTACAATTTCAACAATTTTCTAAAAACACTTCGAAATAACTTATAATTTTTATACTTTTTCAACTTCATTTCTACTAGGCAGATCTCAGACACAATCACTAATCCATAATTACTCTTCTCAAAATACATTTTTAAAACTTATTTACCTTTTGGGCTATCAGTGGGTATCCATTGATCATAGAAAATGATAAAGATAGTTAATTAGTCCATCGTTTTAACCGAAAAAGAAACCCATCTCCACCAATCAATAAATTAATTGCATTCACACTGGCCTGCTTATCTGCTCCTATACACATAGGAAATTATGTATAAGTATCTCTTGTACCCGAATTCAACGTAATTATTCTATAAGTAGGTACAACAGCTGGTTAACACGTTCGAATAATCCCACAATGCTTCACATTTCACAATTAAAAATGCATCCTGCTTTGCTACAATAGACAAACTGGAACGAACAGGCAACGAAAATTCACTAATAAGATGCCAAAAAGCCACATTAATATTATTACCATTCAATTCTTTAGTCATAAGTTATCAATTCAACTCTTCGTTACTGCATATCGTTCACATAGATGAAATAGAGGTCGACACATTCAACAAGCGTCGATTCAAAGCTCCCTTATTCTTTTGTCGAATTTGTTTGGGAAAGCCAATTATAAAATTATAAAAAATTCAACGTCACGTTGCAAAATTACGTTGGAAAAATCATCTCTTCAACAAATATCCAGCTTTTAAGACGAAATAGCATCATTAACGAGAAGGTAAGAGACGAAGGGACACGGACAGGTAAATTTTTCCATCAAATCACTGAGGGGAAATTTAGGTTGTATTTCAATAATCGCACCGTTGAGAATTCACCTTTCGCGAGGGTTCGGCGAATTCGAATAATTTCAAATTGTTTTATTACCTTCGAAGTCGCCTCGTGCTCACCAAAAGTGTTCACCGACTTCAACCGTAAATCGACTACGTTCGAATTTTCGCAAGTTTTTAACCACCGGCATCGTGGCGTTTTAGAAGTACCTACTGTAGGCGATAAAACGAGTAACCTGAATACGTGTACGAGGTTTTTTCCTTTTCCTCTCTCTCTCTCGCGAAAAAACAAAGGAAATACGATTACAAAGCAGACTTAATGACTGTCAAAAAAAAGTAAAAATCGATGCAACTTTTCCTTCGAAATTTCCTCTTCCACACTATCGTCGCACGTTGTCGCCTAAAATGTGGAAAAGTATACCTTGGCGAATTACTTTCCGCCATTTTGAAATTCGTTTACGCCACCAAATCCTGGTAACGTAATTATTATTACGTAATTTTGACGATACCGAGTCAGAAATGAACTTATACGTGCTTCGAACATTCATAACCATCCATCTAAAATTTCACTGTAGAATTTTTATCCACACTTATTCGCAGTGTGACTCATTTCAACCGACCATAACGATACTCCTATGCACAAACCAAATAATGCCTAGTAAACAATTTCGTCATCTATACAACTTTTTTCTCTCGCAGGCCTTTTGTAAAAAGATATTTCACGAAATTTTCAGTATCATTTCGCTGGAATATTGTTTGTATCATTTGTGACTGTCAAAGCAAATTTCGATCCTTTTAAGCTTCATTTCACTTTCATTTTTCGTCTTTTTATTAAATTGGTGTTTCTTTATATGTCGACTGTTGGAGATTTTTTTTTCTATTTTGCAAACGACTGAAATTTTTATAAATTGCTAGGTCAACATCGAGAATTACATTTTTTTGTTGCAAAACGTTCGTTTCGTTTTCGAGGAACAGTTTGTTGGAACTTTTGCTAACGAAAGTCCGATTTATTATTTGATACGTAGGGTGAATAGCGGCCTTGTATTCGTAAACAATATGTGCAGCAGTTATTTATAAAAAGGGGAAAAATTAATAATTTCTTAAAAATTTATTTTTGAAATATTTGACTTCATCGTATATGTGAGGAAAGATTAAGATAAAGACATGCTGCTAATTTTCAGGACACTCATTCCAACATCTATCTAAAGTCAACGTTTGTAAAAACAAAATAATTTTACAACAAAAATTGGAACAAGAAAACCAAAATGGAGGCAAAACACCTATACATAAAAATGAGAACTCGTAAAAACTAGTTGGTTCTCAAGAAGGCTACATTTGAATCTGAGTGTATGAGCAGAACAATTCTTTACTCTAATTATAATTCCTATTGTGGTTCTCAAAAAGGTTACTTTTCACCTGTCAAATTCTCCTATTGTGGTTCTCAAAAAGGCTACGCTCCAAAAAGAAATATGAACATTAGGTGTTAACCCAGGAACCACAAAAATTTTGAATTCCTCATTCAAAGAAATTTAAAAACTCAGCCTCGTTCTTCAAAACAATTCAGCGTGAGTAGATAGTAGATACACATGATGATTGGAATAATTGCAACTACGGATGTGTTTGAGATGAGGAGGGCAGCATATGAGATTAGGGAAATGCAAGCAATGGAGAGGGGTGAATAAGGACTTTCTCGTCTAAATATTATGAGAAGTATACTAGACGAGACAAAAATTAGGCATCTATTGTCCCAATTTGTCTGAACCGAAACGCTATACTGCCATATTAAAATTCATTGCCAAGAAAAAGTAATTTTCTTGATATGTAGTTATAAAATTAATTACATTTTTTTTTAATACAAATTCTCTAATATTACGCAAAAATTTTCTCATTTACATTACTTTCAACACAGCGTAAAAACATGATAAATCTGCCCTCTCCCATGGCTGAGAAATAATTCAGCCGTCGATATTAAAAATGCACGAATTTTAATTCACCTTCGTACAAATTCGAATAAACCACTAAACTCGAACAAAAACACGTTAAAAATCCATTTCCACTTGATTTTTCCAGCGCCACGGCGAAACGGATTTGGCGGTAAGACCGCGATTTCGGCGTATTGTAAAAACACGACCGGGAAATTGTTTTCCACTAGGCTGAATATTTATAAGGGAAAACATGTATCTTTTCTACACAAAGTTGCACGCCGTGCGCAGAATATCTGTACTCATTTTTTAATGAGTCAGCTCTTAGACTTTTACGCGAGACAATAGATGCTCAGACTTTTTCAATAGGTTCGTCGACTTTTGAGCTCGCTTTTTTTCCTCATTCGCGTTTTTATGCAACGACGTCTGCTGTACGTGTAACATGTAACACTTTTTATTTTAGTAGTACTTAAAAACCAAGAACTTTTCTCTCTTTCCTTTTTTCCTTCCACGTAAAAAGGAAAAAATTATTCGGAATTTTTAATACTGCGATGAAATATACGGCGACGTTGTCGTTTCGTATAAGCGCTCAAAGTGGCCTATTTTAACGCCGCTGTACTCCGTATCGAGTCACAAGGTGCGTTTGAAAACTGGATTTTTGTTTGTAAGCATTTCAAACGCCTAGACAAGCTTTCAAAGGCGACCGTTGCGACCGAATAGAGAGGTAATTTCGTCGTAATCGAGGAATTCTTTTCAATTTTACACCTCATTATGGGAATTGGGTCGAATAGTTGTAATTCACAAAATGCCTCCATCATTCGTACATTTTCCCCGCATCGGTTTCGTCGATGATGAATTAAAATCTAGCGAGCTCGCAATCTCGCTACTCTACGTACCCGACGAAGGTTCGAAAAATACCTAGTATACGTACACGTTGATTGGTAACCGCCATTCGGTCGTCGTTTCAATTTAACAACGAGGTACAACGTACTAATGAGACCACTCGTCTATTTGAATTCCCTTTTATACAATGCGGTTTGATACCAATTCATTAATACGAACGAAAAAAAAAAAACGTCTCCGACGCCAAACACGCGATGACGAAAAAAGTATTCGCTTCTTTTTGAAGTGTAAATTATCGAAGCACTTTTTCCGGTGCGCTTTGAACTGTCGCGTTCAAATTTAACGCAACATTTTCGACGAGGTTAAATTTTTAAAAAGGTTTATAGGCGTTATGTAAAAATGTATAAAATTACACTACATACCGACGCTTCCCATCTCTCGTCCCTGAGCCCCCCCCAAATCTATATGCTGTCGAGCAAAGATGTTTAAATGTCTGTCATTCGTATTCCTCGAGGGAAACCGCGTGTACCACCTAATATACAAAATCTTCCCGCAGATTATTATACATTACATTTTCCATTTTAGTTATTTGAAATGTCTTTTTATTGATTTCTTTTATTCCCCATATGTACCTTTTATAAATGGGACGAGATTGCGAAATGCAATTTTCTTTCAGGTTGACATCCCAAGATAATCGTTAGCTGTTTCCTAACCCCTCCACTCTTCTCGAGTTTCGTTGCCTTTTTTTTTTCGTCTTACTTTTTTCCTTCTTTCGATTCTTCTCTATCTTCGTTTCTGCGTATTTTTTTCTTCTTTTCGGTTCGCTCTGCCACACTTTTTACGAATTTGCGCTCCCTTTAGATTAACCCATCGGTAAAGTTGCGATTTTACTAGTTCGTACAGTTTGCGAAAATTCCGCACTGAATACGGCAATCTGTTACGTAATTACTTTTTATTTACAATTTGATTTTTTTTTTTTTGTAATTAGTACAACGAAAGTAAACGCCAGAAAGTTTGGTATGAGTGTAAATGAAATTCCAGGTCGAGCGGAATGAAGTGAAAGTAACATGTTTTTAGATTCTCAGCGGGGCCCAGTGAGTAAAGATTAAAATATGCCGGACCAGAGAGAGCCACAATTCGCACTAGCCCTGATTTTCATTTTTTTTAAATCCAATGAAAATTTGAAAAAAAAATCATGAAAAAAATTTAATCAGATGAAAAATTTCAAAATTTAAAATTTCGATCTCTCTTCCCTCTCAAGAACCCGCACTTAGTGGTGATTTGTCCGTTCTACCCTCCCTCTTCCGCCTGGGTACAATCTATTCAAATACTTTGATTCATACAATGGTTTAAATAAACTTGCAAGCACCTGCCAATGAAGTTATGAAGGATCAGAAGTCAGAACCCTATGACTTTTTTTTTAGATTAAAATCGGTGATAGATACATTCTGTACATAAATATTGTACTTTCGGAACCAAATTTGAGGTTCACATTCAAAGGTAACATATATATCACAATATAAATGAGAAATTGAATTGAAAATCACAATTTTCAATAAACAATCAGATTTTATTACAGACCTTGACTGTGAATAAATTTTTTTTTGGTAGGAGTGAAATTAAATTCAAAGAATTACACCTTCTCCTTCCACCAAAAAATTACTCTCTCATTATAATATACTAATTTTGACTCAAAACTGAAAATTTGGATTCCTAAAAAAATTAGACGCCCCTCCCCAATTCTCTATTCTGGCTATAGCCCTACAAACACGATAAATCAAAGTATAAATCAATAATTAGACGTGATTCGAAAATAAAATTTCAGGCATGATAATAAAAAAATCTTTCCAACCCCCTTCCCGCCATCTCTTCTCGTTCCAGCTCAAAATAGGTTGTGATCGTTATTATGTTTTTCGATCTAAATGTTGAAACTTTGAACCCATTAAAAGAAGAAGAAATTGTTAACGGAGAAGAAAATAACAGCATTTCTTTTATTTCTATGTGGTTGCAGAGCGATTTCCTTCACAACATAGAAATCACTGATCAGTTGAGTTTTATTTTTATCAGCATTTTCAAAAAGTTACTATTTTGAAAACTTAGGCATTCCATCTTCAAAAAAAAATTAGTATCTTCTTCACTCCTGAAAAATTGTTAGGCAACCATAGCTCCCCTCCCCCTCCAAAAAAACACCTAGTTTCACCCATTGGTTTTCTGATGCTTGTAAGATATTACGAGAACTTGATCCCATTGACCTGATTTCATTAACTATTGCAAACGTAATACACCAGTAGATGGTCGACCCTTCTCTTAAAGAAATAGGTCTTCTTCTTTTTAAAAAATATGACCTCATCATCCCCCTGCCTCTGGCCTTCGTTGCAGCACACGGCATGTGAAAAAAAGAACTGATCTAGATTTAAATGCACCAAACACCTAAGACAAAAATGAAAATGTGAAAAGAACTAAATCTGGTAAACCTAAATTGAAAACAAGTTAAAAATGGAATGAACCAATTCTACAATCTCAAAAAATTTTAATTCGATTTTACAAATAAATACACATTAACTGGTACAAAGCCTACTACAACAAAATTTTACTGCAACATAGAATGTAGATTTTGAGGGACTGATATGAGTGTTTGTAATCCAACGGTGTAGCACAACATAAGTACACGCCAAACATAATACATTCATTTTATGGTGATTGCATATGAGAATGAACTGATTTTTTTATCCAAATGTTTCAAGGCACCTAGCATAATATTAGTCAAAACCTGGAAATGAAGCGAAAATTCTAAAAATTGAAACAATTGATTGTGGGCAATTCGACATTTTTCTCGTTCATAAGTTCTGTTTTTAATTAAAAAGGATCACAGGACCTTTTTAGCTGTAATTTTTTTCAAAATTTTAAAGGATGTAAACTTTTCCAATTCTTTTTTCTTTCTTTTTCTTTTTTTTTTTTTTTTAAAGCACCAGTTTGGATATTTTCAAAAATAGATGATAAATTGGAGACTTGACATATTACATAGCCTTACGAGCATTTGCCTTCTCTGTGCAGTTGATGGGTGGTACAGGGGAAAGAAAAATTTTTGAAATAATTTTTTCAGAATATTAAATTGCAATACACAATATGTATAGAATCACCCCAAGAATTACATTTTATTTCAACTAATAAGGAATCAATTAGAACTACTAATCGTCAATCTGTACGAGCTGTTGCCTATTCGAAGGATATTGAAGGAACTGCAAGGTTTATGACGAAGGACCACGATGAATAAGCTCTAGAATAAGAAACATAGAGTTACAGGTACTAAAGATTTTCGTAGAAATTTTTTGAAATGAATAATGAATAGAATATTACTAACCCAACTCCTATTATGTAATCTAAATGTAATACAAGTTGTTAGAATTTTAATTTAGTCTAGCATCTTCTACTTTTTTACAGACAAGCAAAAATTTTATAAGCTTTCTTAAAAAGTTATTGAACCAAGTATATTTTTTTCAAACGAGATATAGGACACAATGGTACATTTCACTTGCTCCTATTTCCTTTTATTTGTGATTTCCATTAATTAGCAGACTGCAGAGGACTTTATCTCTTGTACCTGCCGAGTACTGCCTATTAATGAAATATTGCCCATCATAAGGGCCTGGAAGAACCAGAATTGATTCTGGGGCAAAACTAATTGTTGAGCCTTGCTATTCAATTTTTATTTCAAATGCATTGAAAATTTTGAAAAAAAAATTTTAATTAAAAAAATTCAATAAAATCATGAAAAGTACGAAACAAAGTATAAAATCTAAGATTTGGATCTTCAGCTCCTCTGAAGAACTCAGGCTCGGAGGCAACCTGCTCCTTCTGTCTCTCCCTACACCCGGCCCTGTCAAACATTCGCATACACCATGTTGGAGTGCAAGTAGGATGGCGCGCTACTGTCGATGTAGGTAAAATATTGGACTTTCGATAATGAAAACATGATAGAGTAAGTATATTGTCTCTGACTGGATATTTTGTGTTTTTGGAAATATCGTGAAAATAGTGGAGTTTTAGAAAAAAATTAGTGCGATCAAATTTATAGAGCGTGAAATTTCCTATTAAATGGTGGAAAAATTTTCATTTACGTTGCAATCTGTCAGGAGTAAACGCCAGAACGAAGGATACCATTACGTTAATATAATAGGAATTTACATATCGACTATTTTCTACATAGTACAATGAAGATCACAATACTTCTGATACTTCTAACGCATCTTGAATCGTACAATAGTTATACAAGGGGAGCTGGTGAAATGCGAGCCCCCCAAGTGCGAATTGAGAGTTGAAATTTTGTGTACAGGTTGTGCTCGGGTTGTGCCACGTTGTGCCGTCAATAATTCGCATTGTGCTCCCCCCCCTTCCTGAGAACGTAAAGGAGGAGCTGGTGAAATGTGAGCCGCCCCCAAGTGCGAATTGAGAGTTGAAATTTTGTGTACAGGTTGTGCTCGGGTTGTGCCACGTTGTGCCGTCATTAGTTTACATTGTGCCACTACCTAAGGGTACAGAAGGGGTACTTCATTGGGGACCAGCTCCCCGAAATGCGATTTAAGAGCTATAACTTTTGGAGTGAATTGTGCTAACGTTGTGCTGCCTTTAGGTGTCATTTTTTAGCAAACTACCGCCAAACCCCCCCCTCCCATAAACATAACCACATATCATTTGTACATCAGCCCCCGCAATGCGATTCAAGACTTACAACTTTGGGAATAAATTGTGCTCACATTGTGCTGTGTTGTGCCGTGAATACTTACCTCCCTACACTTACTTTACCTGTAAGGTGTTTAAAGGCGGCCCCTAAAAATGCAAGTTTGAATATTCAAACATGGTTGGTGCATTGTGCTCATATTGTGTTGCTTTGTACTGTAGTATTTTACATTGTGCTATAATTCTAAGGTATTTATAGACCCCTATAAGGGGCCAACTTCCCAAATGAGGGTTGAAGAGTGCAAACATGGGTAGTAAATTGTGCTCACATTGTGCTGCGTTGTGCTCATAGTATTTTACATTGTGCTATAATTCTAAGGTATTTATAGACCTCCATAAGGGGCCAGCCCCCCAAATGAGGGTTGAAGAGTGCAAACATGGGTAGTGAATTGTGCTCACGTTGTGCTGCGTTGTGCTCATAGTATTTTACATTGTGCTACTATCCTAAAGTATTTATAGACCTCTATAAGGGCCCAGCCACCCAAATGCGGGTTGAAGAGTGCAAACATGGGTAGAAAATTGTGCTCACGTTGTGCTGCGTCGTGCTTATAGTATTTTATATTGTGCTATAATTCTAAGGTATTTATAGACCTCCATAAGGGGCCAGCCCCCCAAATGAGGGTTGAAGAGTGCAAACATGGGTAGTGAATTGTGCTTACATTGTGCTACAATCCTAAAGTATTTATAGACCTCTATAAGGGCCCAGCCACCCAATGCGGTTTGAAGAGTGCAAACATGGGTAGAAATTGTGCTCACGTTGTGCTGCGTCGTGCTTATAGTATTTTAACATTGTGCTATAATTCGAAGGTATTTATAGACTCCTATAAGGGGCCAGCCCACCAAATGAGGATTCAAGAGTGCAAACATGGGTAGTAAATTGTGCTCACATTGTGCTGCGTTGTGTTCATAGTATTTTACATTGTGCTACTATCCTAAGGTATTTATAGACCTCTATTAAGGGGCCAGCCCCCACATACAAGTTTGATAGTTGATACTCGCGTAGTAAATTGTGCTCACGTTGTGCTGCGTTGTGCTCATAGTATTTTACATTGTGCTATAATTCTAAGGTATTTATAGACCTCTATAAGGGGCCAGCCCCCTAAATGAGGATTCAAGAGTGCAAACATGGGTAGTAAATTGTGCTTGCGTTGTGCTCATAGTAATTGTACATTGTGCTATAAATTCTAAGGTATTTATACTGTGTTTACTTTTGTTCTAAAAGTTTCAAATTTTTCAATAATTATCATGAATCGTCACTTTTACCAACTACAGTACAATGCTGTACACCAACACCAATTGTAATATAGGAAACAGCATTATGAGTGGAGTGACCTTACAGTAAGTAACTTTTATGTTATGCACCAAGTACTTACTAAAGTAATAATAAATACCTGCACGTAGAAGTACTTATTACTTGCCAACTTATTCATGAAATGTTGAAGATTTGTTCATGTTGTTTAATTAAAAAAATGATTTTCAATTTTTAATTATAATCCTTTTCTTTTACCGTTTATTAAAAGATTTTTAGCATTGAAAACACGTTGTTTGTGGTATACAAATTCCTGAAAACTAAATTCTTATGCGGGGGATATTTGTTATGCTATTTATGTATAACGTGCGCGCAACTGATTTACTACACACCAGTGCAAAAACTTCTAAGAACTAATTTATACCTATAATTCTAAAATTACGTAACTTGAAACTGTAGGTTGATTTATGATCTTCTAATTGGTTTTATAATATAATTTGATAAGAAAGTGGAATGAAAGACATTTCTATACACTTTTAATATTGATTTCAACATTATGTAAAACGACTTTTTTAACAGAATTTTGCGTCGATGTGTAAGGAATTAATTACATTTACGGTATAAAGGTCGATGGTGTGGCACAACATAAGGTACGGGGACAATGTTCGCAATCCTGATATACTTAACACATACGGAAGTGTTGCCACTACGTTAAAATGAAAATACTCAAAATTTTCCGCGGTAACATAGGGTTATGAAAATTGTATCTTAAAGAAAATTTCACAAGCTTTCTAATGATACATAAATTCATTAATTTTATGCAAATATTTTCAACATAAATGTCGTTTAAAGCCGAAAGATGCGTAGGCCTCAAACTTTACATCTATGTTGCTCAAAACTTTCTTTGGTAACTTTAGGTTTTGAAAACATGATCTTATAAAAAATATGATGAGCTGTACAATAGAATTAAAAAAATGAATTTTTAGAAATATTTCTTACATTGAGACCTTTTCAATGTAAAATAGCCATAATAATTAAAAAATTTAAAATATATGGGCATAATTATTTGAAATTTGTAAAGTTTAATTTTTAGCACAATGTGGGCACAATTCACTACCCATGTTTGCACTCTTCAACCCTCATTTGGGGGGCTGGCCCCTTATGGAGGTCTATAAATACCTTAGAATTATAGCACAATGTAAAATACTATGAGCACAACGCAGCACAATGTGAGCACAATTTACTACCCATGTTTGCACTCTTCAACCCTCATTTGGGAAGTTGGCCCCTTATAGGGGTCTATAAATACCTTAGAATTATAGCACAATGTAAAATACTAGCAGTACAAAGCAACACAATATGAGCACAATGCACCAACCATGTTTGAATATTCAAACTTGCATTTTTAGGGGCCGCCTTTAAACACCTTACAGGTAAAGTAAGTGTAGGGAGGTAAGTATTCACGGCACAACACAGCACAATGTGAGCACAATTTATTCCCAAAGTTGTAAGTCTTGAATCGCATTGCGGGGGGCTGATGTACAAATGATATGTGGTTATGTTTATGGGAGGGGGTGGGGTTTGGCGGTAGTTTGCTAAAAAATGACACCTAAAGGCAGCACAACGTTAGCACAATTCACTCCAAAAGTTATAGCTCTTAAATCGCATTTCGGGGAGCTGGTCCCCAATGAAGTACCCCTTCTGTACCCCTTAGGGTAGTGGCACAATGTAAACTAATGACGGCACAACGTGGCACAACCCGAGCACAACCTGTACACAAAATTTCAACTCTCAATTCGCACTTGGGGGGCGGCTCACATTTCACCAGCTCCCCATTACGTTCTCAGGAAGGGGGGGGGGGGAGCACAATGTGAATTATGACGGCACAACGCGGCACAACCCGAGCACAACCTGTACAAAAATTTCAACTCTCAATTCGCACTTGGGGGGGCTCACATTTCACCAGCTCCCCCATTACGTTCTCAGGAAAGGGGGGAGCACAATGCGAATAATTGACGGCACAACGCACAACGTGAGCACAATGTACAAAATTTCAACTCAATTCGCACTTGGGGGGCTCGCATTTCACCAGCTCCCCATTACGTTCTCAGAAAGGGCGGGGCGGGGGGGAGCACAATGCGAATGATTGACGGCACAACGCGGCACAACCCGAGCACAACCTGTATACAAAATTTCAACTCTCAATTCGCACTTGGGGGGCTCGCATTTCACCAGCCCCCCCGTTACGTTCTCGGAAAGGGGGGGAGCACAATGTGAATTAGTGACGGCACAACGCGGCACAACCCGAGCACAACCTGTACACAAAATTTCAACTCTCAATTCGCACTTGGGGGGCGGCTCACATTTCACCAGCTCCTCCTTTACGTTCTCAGGAAGGGGGGGGAGCACAATGCGAATTATTGACGGCACAACGTGGCACAACCCGAGCACAACCTGTACACAAAATTTCAACTCTCAATTCGCAATTTGGGGGGCTCGCATTTCACCAGCCCCCCCGTTACGTTCTCGGAAAGGGGGGGAGCACAATGTGAATTAGTGACGGCACAACGCGGCACAACCCGAGCACAACTGATACAAGAAATTTTAACTCTCAATTCGCACTTGGGGGGGCTCACATTACACCAGCTCCCCCATTACGTTCTCAGGAAAGGCGGGGAGCACAATGCGAATAATTGACGGCACAACGTAGCACAACGTGAGCACAATTTGTATGCAAAGTTTCAGCACTCAATTTGCACTTGGGGCGGCTCGCATTTCACCAGCTCCCCATTACGTTCTCAGAAAGGGCGGGGGGGGGAGCACAATGCGAATGATTGACGGCACAACGCGGCACAACCCGAGCACAACCTGTATACAAAATTTCAACTCTCAATTCGCACTTGGGGCGGCTCGCATTTCACCAGCCCCCCCGTTACGTTCTCGGAAAGGGGGGGAGCACAATGTGAATTAGTGACGGCACAACGCGGCACAACCCGAGCACAACCTGTACACAAATTTTCAACTCTCAATTCGCACTTGGGGGGGCTCGCATTTCACCAGCCCCCCCGTTACGTTCTCAGGAAGGGGGGCAGCACAATGTAAACTAATGACGGCACAACGCGGCACAACCCGAGCACAACCTGTACACAAATTTTCAACTCTCAATTTGCACTTGGGGGGGCCGACGTAATGGACCTCTGATTTTTTTATCCAAATGTTTCAAGGCACCTAGCATAATATTAGTCAAAACATGGAAATGAAGCGAAAATTCTAAAAATTGAAACAATTTATTGTGGGCAATTCGATATTTTTCTCGTTCATAAGTTCTGTTTTTAATTAAAAAGGATCACAAGACCTTTTTAGCTGTAATTTTTTTCAAAATTTTAAAGGATGTAAACTTTTCCAATTCTTTTTTCTTTCTTTTTTTTTTTTTTTAAAGCACCAGTTTAGATATTTTCAAAAATAGATGATAAATTGGAGACTTGACATATTACATAGCCTTACGAGCATTTGCCTTCTCTGTGCAAGTTGATGGGTCGGTGGTACAGGGGAAAGAAAAATTTTTGAAATAATTTTTTCAGAATATTAAATTGCAATACACAATATGTATAGAATCACCCCAAGAATTACATTTTATTTCAACTAATAAGGAATCAATTAGAACTACTAATCGTCAATCTGTACGAGCTGTTGCCTATTCGAAGGATATTGAAGGAACTGCAAGGTTTATGACGAAGGACCACGATGAATAAGCTCTAGAATAAGAAACATAGAGTTACAGGTACTAAAGATTTTCGTAGAAATTTTTTTGAAATGAATAATGAATAGAATATTACTAACCCAACTCCTATTATGTAATCTAAATGTAATACAAGTTGTTAGAAATTTTAATTTAGTCTAGCATCTTCTACTTTTTTACAGACAAGCAAAAATTTTATAAGCTTTCTTAAAAAGTTATTGAACCAAGTATATTTTTTTCAAACGAGATATAGGACACAATGGTACATTTCACTTGCTCCTATTTCCTTTTATTTGTGATTTCCATTAATTAGCAGACTGCAGAGGACTTTATCTCTTGTACCTGCCGAGTACTGCCTATTAATGAAATATTGCCCATCATAAGGGCCTGGAAGAACCAGAATTGATTCTGGGGCAAAACTAATTGTTGAGCCTTGCTATTCAATTTTTATTTCAAATGCATTGAAAATTTTGAAAAAAAAAATTTTAATTAAAAAAATTCAATAAAATCATGAAAAGTACGAAACAAAGTATAAAATCTAAGATTTGGATCTTCAGCTCCTCTGAAGAACTCAGGCTCGGAGGCAACCTGCTCCTTCTGTCTCTCCCTACACCCGGCCCTGTCAAACATTCGCATACACCATGTATTCGGAGTGCAAGTAGGATGGCGCGCTACTGTCGATGTAGGTAAAATATTGGACTTTCGATAATGAAAACATGATAGAGTAAGTATATTGTCTCTGACTGGATATTTTGTGTTTTTTGGAAATATCGTGAAAATAGTGGAGTTTTAGAAAAAAATTAGTGCGATCAAATTTATAGAGCGTGAAATTTCCTATTAAATGGTGGAAAAAATTTTCATTTACGTTGCATCTGTCAGGAGTAAACGCCAGAACAAGGATTACCATACGTTAATATAATAGGAAATTTATACATATCGACTAATTTTCTACATAGTACAATGAAGATCACAATACTTCTGATACTTCTAACAGCATCTTGAATCATACAATAGTTATACAAAAAAAAATATGATAAGTACACCAACCTATGATACAACAGATAACCTGATCGGCTCATTTTTGGTAAATTTATTTTGGCATTTACTTCCGGCAAATGCAACGTAAATGAAAACTTTTTCCACCATTTAATAGAAAATTTTACGTTCTATAAATTTGATTCTATTAATATTTTTATAAAACCCCACCATTTTCCCGTTATTTCCAAAAAACACAATCTCCCATAAGAGACAATATACTGTATCATGTTTTCAACATTTCGTCAAACTTCCGCCAGAGCGTGATTACTTTGCGATTGCACCCTGAATGATTATATGACTTCTTTAAGCTCTTCAAGTATCACCTGATAGTCAGTCACTCCCACATGACTCTCAGAACAGAGATTTGGTTATAAGTCTTTTCAAAGACTGCAGTACTAATCACTAAGTTCACAACACAGAAAATTTCTTTCTACAAAATTACATAAGCCTCTCACTGCTTCCAAAAATACTTAGTTGACAATAATCACGCTGTACTTTCGTGTAAACGGCGCCGATATCGCAAAAAGTGTAAATTCCAAGTACATAATACGTGACAGGTATAGCACCCTGAAGGAAAACCAACGCGTATGAACGTTAGCGAAGAATTTATGATGGTTGCGTTTTATTTGTCATCCGTTCGGTTTCATCTTCTCTTTTTATAGTGTTTTGTTCAGCCATATATATTTTCAAAAAGCGCCATTATTTATCGCTAAATATGTAAATCCTGCTCTCGGCGCGCCGTATAACATTTTAGCGCTTCTTTACTTCTTTCGGACAATATTTTCCGCGTTTCTGGCTCGCCAACGTGAGTGGCGCGCGCGTTCGCGAATGTAATTGGCAGCGTGATTGGAAGGATTAGTCGATTAATCTTTCGACGGCTTCGAATCACGAACAAACGAGCCGCTTTGTAAAGATTAATTATAATTGTAACGTGTTTACCAAGAATTTCATATATACCATAATTTGATGCGGGAAAAAATAATAACCATTGGCGGTTGGTTGTGTCTGAAGTATAGATACGTACATCAATAATATGACGGTTGCCGGTTGCTCTTTTTTTCATTCGTATGTAACGTGTTGAAAAGATACCATAAACTTATTAAATGGAAACGTTAAAAGGCTTCCTTTTTTCCAAACGATACGGCCGCGAGATCAATGTAAACACAGGAAGCTGACATTGAACATTAGAGTACAGGGATGCGAGGACGGTATGATATTCTTAGACGATACCGCGCGTCATTCAGGTTTTAGGAGAAAAGCCACATACATGAATATCGCTTCTCTTATGCTGTATCGACGTATAGTTCAGGGTGAAATGTTATTTCAACGGTAGATTAGCTCAGCTGTAAGGCCAGTTGTCGAATAGTACATTTATTCAACTGTTATTGTACATCGCCATGTTTACTTTACGTGTGAAAGGTTTCACACTTCGACACATCATTCGAAAAGCGCATACGAGAGGGCTCTTTTTTTACTACCATTAATTTGTTTATTGTCTCTTGAAATTCACTATTTCGCTAATAGACGAAACGCGCGATGAATAATGCGCGTAAGAATGTTCGCCGCGTCGTCGAAATGTGAATAACGTGTACACAGCCACGAGCAATATTATCGCAGAACGCGCAACGGTAAACACTATAATTTGTATTTGGAATCTGTTCGTTGACTCTTCTTTCGTTCTTCGTCCAGTCACTATGTGCACTGTATACATGGTACGGTATACCTACGTATTCACGTTATGTGTTATTAAAATTGAAGAAAGAATTCATTACTTCATCCGGTTTACGTATTATGATTATTAAAAGAAGCATAAGGTATACAATCATTCCTATTGTTGGACTACCAATGTGTTACACTTTTATCGTGATCTAGATGCCCCACCCGGTAATTATTCCAAACGAAAAACTTCTCCAGAACGTATTATTACCGGCGAATTTCTGTGCCTTTTGAAGGTAACTCGATTTAATTCGGAAGAACGTTTTTCAATTAATTCGTTCTCTCTAAGTTCGTTTCATTATTATTTTTTCTTACTTCAAATACACGCGCTTCTATATAGAATTCGAGCTGTACATATGAACTTAGACACGTATAGTGATCTCAGCAATGATCGATTGCGAATCAAGTTCAATGATAACTTAGTCGAATTGATTATTACTCTAATAATTACCTACGATGTACTTGAAAGTCTTTCATGAGAGCAGTTGATACTTGATGAGAATAGATTTTAAATTCAATTTATTATTTTCAACTTTTTTTTTATTTATGATTTTGATTGTTTTAATTAATTATGTTTCTCAAAATATTTAAAATAATTAATTTGAATAAATCCTTTAAATATGTATATTTTTTTTATTTATAGACCGTCCGAA
Organism: Phenacoccus solenopsis; assembly: GCA_009761765.1. Lineage (NCBI taxonomy): Eukaryota > Metazoa > Arthropoda > Insecta > Hemiptera > Pseudococcidae > Phenacoccus > Phenacoccus solenopsis. Next base: position 41,192,175 of record CM019754.1, on the reverse strand, counting down.
AAATTTATTTTAAATTTTAGAGTCGAAATTCAAAATTCAAACACCTTTCCCAATTTTTGTGCAAGTCAATTTTTTCATTTTCTTCCATTAATTTTCAAATTATTTTACAATATATATAATTATATAAATATTTTTTTTTTAATGAATCCGAAGTCCATATTATTTATTTATTATATTTTATTTATTTATTCATTAATTTTTTTTTTTATAATGATGTGTTAAATTAAGCATTAGCTGTTTATGCAAATGTAAGCATACAAATTTTCCAATCTATTTTTCATTATTACGTTTACTATCTCTTTATTTATTTATTTATTTATTTTTCTTGTATTATATAAAAATAATTTTCGCTGGTCCCGCCCATTTTAAGTGAGGGTTCGAAAATAGTGTTAATCGTTTGTGTGTCGTCTGTGCACGTTCGTGCACCCTCTATTTTGGTTTGTGCTCTCCTCCCTATGGGCGGGTTGGGGAAATGCAACCCCAACCATTTTAGGTGGGGGTTGTAGAGTATGTCAATCCTTTGTATTTCGTTTGTGCACACATAATTTTCATTTGTGCCCCCCTCTTTCAATGGGTGGAGCTGGAGAAATGCTGTCCCGCCCATCAGTGGTGAGGGTGAAAAATATGTCAAACGTTTATGCACTCATTAATTTTGTTTGTGCTCTTCTCCACTCCTACATTTTTTATAAAACTTCGGGGCGTGGCTGGGAGTATGCTTTTCAATGAGGAGAAATACATTTATTCGACTCCAAAGGAAATTTCCTTCAAGTATGTCGTGTGTTTGTGCTTTGCATGCTGAGTTTTTTGCGCTCATTACCTTTATTCGGGAATTAGGTTAATACAACCGCTATGCCTGTTGTTGACCATTTTGAATACATTACTTTTGTTTCATTTTCATTCTTTTCATTATATATTAGATATATATATTTGTTAGCTCATATTTTTTTTTATTTTTTATTTTTGTTTTTCATCTCATTGAAAGAAAGAGTCACAGACACTAATATATCCAAATTTCAGAGTCATAAGAGCATTTGTAGGCGAGTTTGAGCAAGAAACCGCTTTTTAAGGAAGTTTTGAGTGATTAAATTACTTGAATCTTCCATATCTGCTCACCAAATCAATTTAGAAAGGACAAACTTTGTGTGGGGGGTTATCTAGTGACCATAATATACCTATGACCTCTTGAATTTGAATCAAAATGGATCCAAAATGACCGTTTATTAAAATGAGAGTAGAGCTTAAGGAGCCTCAAATTCGTAAAAAAATTATCAATATGAACTCATATGATTATTGGAAATTAGACGTATACTATTATTCCAGATCATCTCCACAAAGGTAAATGTTCGCCATTCGGCTTCTCTCAAACTATATCCAGTTTTTTTTTTGTGTGTGTTTCAAAATTCAATCATCACGCAGTAACGATTTTGCGCATGTAATGCATTTGGTCAGTTCATGGCCAGAAATTAAAAACAGTCCTGTAAGAGTAAGAAAATTTTACATGCACTCTATAGCATTGATTACATCCTGTGAAAAATTTGACGACATTAAAAAATATCTAAACCCAATACTTACAGTTGTCCTTCATGAAGAAGATGGATACAATGAAAACATAGATGAAACAGCCCGTCAATTAGAAAAAAATTTCTTAAAACGTTCTATTGCGAACCATGATGTGAAAAAAGAATGCAATAATTTTACAGTCGAAAATGATACCTCCCGTGATTCTGACAATGCTGATTGCGATAATGCCTATGACTGAAAGTTTAGGAAAAGAATTGGAGACAGGTTGTGTACAAAACGGATACCTCAAACAAATTCAAAATATTTATAAGAAGAACGAAGATAGTGCACAGTATAATGTAAACAAAGGCAATGGTGATGATAATTATGATGTATAATCTAGGAATTGCCGAAAGAATTTTAAAGATGTGCTATTTTTTGCTCACGTGGTCTGCCATTATGAATGAGCATTTCGGTTATGGTTTCAAAACCGAGTCAAGTGCGTCAATTGAAAGTAATGTCAACAATATAAAAAATCGCATCTTTGGGCATAAAAATCTTCCCATTAGGATAGAGGATTTTATCAAACTTCACATAAATGACATTTTGGGAAATATGAATTTAATTAAGTCTGAAAAGTATGGCAAAGACGATGCCACTGATGAACTCAGGAAGAAATCCCCACGATAGTCTACACAGAAAAGAAAATTATATCAGAAACAAAATGATTTTCAACGTGAAACATTAAGAAAAAATTCCGTAGAAAACGAAATTATATCGGATCAGGATACTTTGGTCAATATACAAAAAAACAATTCTTTAGAAAATTCGAGGGGTCAAGCGCTGCCACCGAAAAAAGGCGCAGAAATTATTTGGAGCCTAATCCAGCTATTCTCCGTATAAATGAATCCAGTAAATCGATTAGTAAAGTAATTGGAATTCTAAAAAATGGAAACTTGACAGATTTGAAGAGTGTAATTATTGATGATACACTATAATATTACCAATACTTGTGTTTTTGATAGTATAATACTACAGATTTTTTGCAGCTATAGTGATAGTATTTCATACCAGCGATTCATAAATGGACAAAAAAGATCTAATTTTTTAATTAATAAGGAACGCTATTTGAGATGGCATTACGGTACAAACTAATCATCAGTAGGTAATCTTCATCAATGATAAAATGATAAAAAAAAACTACAGAATAAAAATTGGAAATGTCTTCTAGTACTACTTCCACCTCTGAGGCCCTTAGGGTCTCTTTAAGCGCCTACCTTCTGGAGGTAGCTCCATTTGGAAGCAAAAAAGATACCTCGAGGCACAACCCCCTCTGCCTTCGCTTCCATCTCTGCGTAAGATCAATATGTAAATACAATACACTTCTTTTGATCGAGGCGAAATATATTCAATATGAAAATGAACAAATTCAGATCTGTTTCATCAAATGAAGCCCAATTTCAAATTCTATCAATTCATTTCAATTTTTTTTCCTTAGAATATAATACCTCGATCTCCGAAATTTGAGTAAGCTGCTATTTCAAGTAGGATCAAAAAAAAATTAATAGTATTGCTTCATATTATGTTCATATAAAGACCTTCTCATTTCAGTATGAAATATAATTATTTCATTAGTGATTCTGGTTTAAAATATTATAGTCTCTTTAATAAATGTAGGTATTAAATTATTTGTTATATTTCAGAAAAATTATCAAATCTGATAATTCTGCATTCTCATGGGGTAAATGAGTATTTAAATTCAATACTCAAAAATCAATATTTAGAAACTTTTTATATTGAAATTTGCGAAAGCTGAAAATTAAAATCCAGTCCAATCCCTCTCATCATGCTCTAGTATCAAGATCGAAGCACGTGTACAATGAACGAGGCGTAAAAATATGCACATAAGAGTAATACATTTTAAACTTCACTTTAATGTCTACAGAATACAACGTGAGGAGCCATAAGATCATTAATATGTCATCATTACGCATTCGACAATACGGTTCAAATCTGTCGACCAGCTCAATTTATAGCATTAATTCAACGAAGAAGTGGCAATTATACGACGCATACGCTCACATATGACTTCTTATGGTTCAAGTTTCGCCACCAATCAGTCAACGTACTTGGTAGCGTGTAAACAAAGTCATGCAGAGTTAACCGATTTCACCCTTCGTAGCTAATGCCCATCATTATGTTTTCGTTAATTTATGAATTCAAAATGATATTGCGAATTCGATTAAAACTTATCAGTAATTTCGGAAATAGTCATCAACGCATATTTCATCATAAAACTGTTCTTCTTCACGAGTTCAAATCACCATCAACATTTTGAATAAGTGACCAAAAACAAATACATCAATGTTACGCGGTCGCCAAATCTGAGTCGTACTTTAAAGTAGAATCAAACGATAAAGAACGTTTACACATTAGCGAAGGGATCATAACATGTGTCTGGATGTTCGCTGAAACAAATGTATTCTCGTGTTCATTATTTAACGGCAACACGGACGCGCACGTAAAGCATTTGTATTGGAGTAGAAGCGAAACGACCGACGCAAATATGAAAGATAGTCACGTTCCTTTTGATGCTCGAGGACAGAAAATGATCCGAGCTAAGATAGCGACGCGCATAGTGACGGACATATCAAATATATATTTGACGGAACGCCTTCCAACACGGCCCAACGCCGCCGTTAAAAGCTCCGAATTATCTACCCTAATGTTGTCTCCGTTCGGACCATTTTTTTCGATTTTTTTCCTTTCTTGTTCATCAGCCTTTTCTTCGTGTCTTTTTAACTGGAATAACGCGCCAACCAATGTTTTCAGTAACCGTGTGCTCGTATGAAAGTTTCAATAAAACGTTTTCCTATATTTTCGTGTTTTTTCTACGTACAGAAGGGATAACAGTGAAAGAGAGGGTGTACGTACATCTGCATTCTGATAAATCGAATCTTCAAGTAGTTCCGTCGATTTGACTAATTTCTTCCTTTTCAGACACGACCATGAACAGGGATGGGTGAAGTTATGGTACTTCACTGCCTAATTTATTAAGTTCAAGTTCATGGAGAAAACTGATAAAACTATCGTTTGCAAACAGAATAATTTCTTGCCAAGGTCAGAATGGGATTCATTTATAATTATTTTGACTCCCACTCCGAATTCGAATCTCGAGCTTGCTTCCAAGTTCATTATTACTGGATGAAATTTTCATCTCATTTCTCCAGCATCCAAATGATCCGACGTCAATGGATTGTTATTACAAGAGCCACGCGTGTACTTGATTAATAAGCGTAAATCTAGCCAGCATCTCATGTAGGTATTATTCGAATAATGGAATTTTACGCTTAATTTTCACATGTCATCCAGCTCCAAAGATAATTCACCGTGCCGAAGACTATTTTGTTTGAATAAATTAAATATTTTATTTGCTCTTCTCATCATCGCCATACGACAGCACATAAGAATTTTATTTATCTTCGGTATTTTCGAAAGGAACCTTTTAGACGTATCGAGATAACGAAATAGAAACCTTTGTATGGATTAGACTTCTTTCGAGCACAGTTCAGATAATCGGAAACTATTTGGTATAAGACTTCTCGATACAAATGATTGTTAATGAAGCTACACACTTAATAGTCCTCCTTTGATGTGATTTTTCCAGACATGCCGCTAGACGTCTCGAGAAAAAGATAGACATATTCACATCTATAATTGTCGACTGCTTCTATACACAGTACACGAATGCTGAACGATACGAGGAATTAGCATACCATTTGTTGGGTTCGATAAAACCTTAACGTCTGACAAGACCCTCCTCAACACCATATACCATCCGAAGACAATTTAATTACTTTCGAAAAATTCCCCTTAAAACCTAACAACAATGGGATAAGTCGTAAAATTTTTTCGAAAAACATTCGAACACGAAATTACAGCCTGACTAAATGCAAACATGTACTTAATACAAATGTAAACAAAACCGACGTCGAATAAAGATAGGTTAAACTGGAAATGCACGCAATGTGTAGCAACATTTCTCCTATGCTATTGCATCTAATTAGACAGATTGTTGTTATTCGTATAAAACGACGAGTATACGAGAAAAATAAACATCAACCTTTTTAATTTACATTGCCACATTTGTATTCGTAACAAATGTGGTTTTAAGCGATGTATAATAATTTCCAGGAGTATTGAAATTTTACTATAATTCGCTGGTGGACGAATAGCGCCGTTAATTAGCGTTTGTTTTGAATTTCACGTTAGAACGATTTCCGTCATATACGGGTCGCCAAGTTTTCCAACCTTTACTATACCAGCCGTTCTATAATGAGTAGGCAAAATTGTAAATTATTATTTAAGGTCTTTATTTTAAATATTGCGAAATATTTTATGTGCAAGACCACCGAGACATGATTGAACTAGGATAGGAACGGCATTTTGACCGTCCAAATCAAATACATCTTTTGTCAAATCATTGCGTTTTTATACAAAAGATACAACATTTTTTTAAACGCTTGCAATTCATATTTTTGCTTTTGTTTTCAATCCCTATTTCATTTTTGAATGTTCTACTTGCAAAAATACTTACTTACCTTTATTTTTTAACGTTTTCTTGTAGTTAGAGACTTTTCTTCAGTTTTTCTCTTCTGAGAAATAAAGACAATAAATATTTGGACTTGAGTATTTTAGAATGTTTTAGTAGCACAGTGTTAGCAGGCTTATCATGGTTGAAGTCGCAAGTTTCGTCGACTCAACTCGCCCAAATCGCCCAAACTTATAAATAAACCCTGAGCGATTTCTACGATCATCTAAATTTGAATTGAACGATGGCAAATCCAGTTCTTTGGAGTTATTAATAATTGATGATTCATTGATTCGTACAAAACTCACGAAATCGAAAAAAATGTCTAAAAATGAAACTGGTCAGAAGGGTGATATTGAATGAATTTCTTATACATTTTGGCATAGTAAGAAATCGCTCAATTTGTGAGCAGTCGCCATTCCATATTTTCGATCGCAAAAATCATGTTGGAAGTCGCCCATTTTGGGAAAAATCGCCCAACCTGGCAACACATAACAAAAACCCCGTTTCAAAATCATGTCCACTAGTGCACTCTGGATGAGTAACCGGTCCGAAACTAGCGCATGCGCAGACACATTTTGGTCTGAGAGCGTTCACTTGATATCATGGTCGACATTTTCACTCGTTGGCTTACCAAAATCACATTTTGAGGACAAATACCCCTCTTCTTCCTCTCCTCATCAGTGAAGGTGGATTCAACTAATAGCAGGTTTTTTATCCCCAGTAATCATATGAACCACCATTCATAAAATTTGAAAATTTTGAACTTCCTAGAGTTTCTCGATTCAAATTCAAGGAATCATATTATTCTGTTCCCCAGTTCAGCCTACATACAAAGTCAGAGCTTTCTGGGTAGTACGTAGGGTGAATTAGAGACCATAATATCAGCCCCATGGTGCCTAGATCAAAATTAAATCGAAATAGTAAAAAACCAAATTAGAGAAAACTTTAAGGAACCTTTAACTGGTATCATGGCTGTAAATAAGAATAAAAATATATTCTAGTTTAAACATGCATCTTATGGGTACTGAATGAGAAGGTGGAGAGTTAACGGGTTTACTTGTAAGGTTGAACTAAGCTGAAGCGGAAATTCACCCCCAGTGTTGCAGCGTGACTATTAATGTTTAATTTTTAATTTTGAACATGATTTTTATTTTTTACTCTTTGTTCGTCAATCCCAACCCGCATCCAACAAAAATTGAGAATCACTGGTCTTAAAGCGATTTGTTTTATCAGTATTTTTATTTCAAAGGCCCAACACATATGAGTGAAATACCGTCGCAAAGAGAATGCTATGAATGGTTGGTTCAAATCAGCAATTATTCGATCCGATATAATAAAATATTGAAAAAACACCGTCACTTTAAACAAATGGTGTAAAAATTGGATAAATTGACTCTACCGTCATCTCCTCCCCTCCAACGACTACACATCCCCAGCTCGATAGCATCTACCAACGTCGAAGAAAGCGTAAACCGCAATCAGTTAGAAAGTAGACACGCGTATGAAACATTTAAAAGCCATACTCAGTCTAAATCATCGACTAACGTAGTAACCAATATCATGAAAAATTCATCGAATAAAATTTCGTTTCATTAAGCATTTTGCCGTCACGTCGGCGATATTTATGTTATGATTTACGATACAATTTGCGGGGATGGGGAGCTTTGAAATTCTGCACAAAGAAAATTAAACTCAGTTCGCAGCTTGAAACACCCCCTACCTTCGGAGTTACTCGCATCGAACGTAAAATAAAACAGCTTAGGCTTTTCAATTGGTTAAAGCGGAATTTTATGGAGAATTTATTCGGCTATATTTTACATCGTCCCTCGGAATTTCCGCAAACCGTTATTATTTATACTGCGACTCGCCCAACCTCTGCCTCCTTACCGAAACGCCAAATTTCCGCGTAACCGGCGTTCTTCATTTTTTATTTATGCAGATTCACGTTCGAAAATTTGTCGAATTGCATTACGCGATAATTTGTGGTCGCCGTTTACACGTTTTTCTTTCTTTTTTCTTTTTTTATGTTTTCCGTTTAAAATAATCGATTATTTATCTTTCACGTGTGCGTAGTATAAACCCTCTTTACCGCTTCAACCCCAATTGTCTCGTGATGCAATATTTCTTCATTTCACGTTATGCTGTCGCCAACGACGACAGTACATGCAGAGGGATGCTACGACTTGTGTATTTTACGTAGAGATTTCAACTTCGGTCGTATTTCGGTGGTGTTTTCGATCCTACATGAAGGAGACAAGTGGTTTTGGTTACATTTGAATCCGTAGTAAAGCTTGTTTTGCTACATAAACTATTTCACTGATTTGCGATGACGAGTGTAGAACGAAAATAAGACCCCTTCTTATAGACTTGACAAAGGTATATTTGAAATTTATGAAAAATATTGATTCATTTTGTTAAGTCACGGAACTGACTAGTTTTCAAACAAATGACTAGAAAAAATGTCATATTTTTTAAACGGTTGCATAAAATGTACTAGAAAAAATTTCAAATTGACACAAACATATTCTAGCCTCAAATAATGAGTTCGAATGGAAGACTTCAGATATGAAGGAAGAATGATGACAAATTGACTATGCATTCTCTACTTTCAAATGACGACAAGCACATGATTGTCTACTTTTAGTTGCTTGATACTTAATATCCAATTTATTGGCGTGAAATGCATCACAATATTATCACATGAATATTTCAATTTCATAGAAAACATTTAAAAATTAAAGAAATATAATTATGGTTTCAGAATTGATTAGTACATACTCCCAACAATTACGAACGCTTCCGAAGAAAACCGAAAATTCCGCAGAAATTCCTACTGCATATGCACGCAAATGTTACCGGTACTTACCAGGCGTTTAATTAATAACATGGTAGTATGAGACGAATACTTTTATTAGTTTCAGTATGGAGTCCGGCGGGCATCCCATACTTTGTAAGTATACAGCTTAATTATGAAACCAAAAACGTATGCGCTGTGTGAGTGTTGACTACCGAAACTGCCAAATTTTTATATAGTACTTCGCCCACCAGTTTATCTACGAGAAGTAGTTGGGAAGCGAAGCACTACACAAGTTATGCGCTAATTTTTCTTTCGCTTCCAACTACTTGAACCTTCTCTTCCACAACACCGCTTTCCTTTTACTTTTGCTTCAGTGTTTCTTAAATTTTCCATATACGCTACTTTGACTATATACCCCTGGACCACTCGAACTTACGGTTTAGAATAGCACAAAATTCTGTCGACATCAAGTGAACACGCTCAGACAAAAATGCGTCTGCACATGCGCGAGTTAAAGATAACAACAGGAACAGCTGATACCAGTTGAACTTGTTATACTTGAAACTCGAAATAATGTTGATAACTTTGAACTCGTGCTTGTGCAGACGCATTTTGGTCTGAGATCGTTCACTTGATATCGACAGAAATTTTCGCTATTCTAAACAACAAGTTTAAGCGGTCCAGGAGTATATAGTTAGAGATACACTAGCGTTCTAGGATTTGATGACTTGGGCGATTTTGTTTAACATTATTCAATACATTTGAAACCATTTATAATCTGATATACTGATACCTAATAAGAATTTACGCATGCGCAAACGCTTTTCAGTCTTACTAGTGCTCACAAAGTTATATATGTAGATCTGCACTATGAAAAATAAACAAAAATCGGAGGAGGGTCATTTGCTTACTATACGAGCGCTGCAATTCACTAGACGCTAATCTCAACTTTGATCGATTGTTTTGAATTCCTCGCTATACATGGTTGACCTGATCATTAGATATTATTTCAGCCACCCATCAGAGATACCATTGAGTGTAGTATTAAAAGTTAACCAATCAGAGGTAAGTACAGATAAAAGGGTTTTTAAGAAGAAATGTTACAAAATATAAAAGTTCTACGATACGGTATTAGTTTTTGCACTAGTACCTCTGACTATATACTATATACACCGAACTAACTAATGAGAAATACGACAACAGAACAGCTGAACATAAATTTCCGACGCACAATTCTGCGCATGCGTCAGTTGATAAAAGATTGTGTGTGTTTTTAAAAGGGATAATAGACAAGCCCGGATGTTTACATCCGTGTAAACAAGTAGCAAAATAATCCTAATACCAAGACTTCGCGCATGCGCAGAATTGCGCGTCGGAAATTTATGTTCAATCGCGATGTTCCTATATGTAGTGCTGTCCATATAATATATAGTTAAAGAATAGTACGCTAATTCGAAACTGTTTTTTGACATGGTAATAGATTCGTGTTATCAAAATTACGCGTTGTACTAAAATAACACGATAGGCAGCACCATATGTCTATACTACTAATGCTGAAGAATAAAAATTATTACGTAAATTTATTATGGATGAGGGATTTTTATGAAAATACTAGTGCTTCCTCGCCCCTTCAGGGCTCGCGATAAAACTTAAGTGAAGAAAAAAAAGTCATTTTATCAGACAAGTACTGCTACATTGCAAACTGCACAACCGAATTTATTCTCATTTGTTACCCCCACCAAGAATTCTTCCTTTCAGGATGGGCTCCCCGCTCCCTCCTTTAAACCTTTGTATAACTTAAAATTCTAATCAATATTATTATAAATATTAATATTAAAAAAATTAATTTTAATAAATTAAAAAATAAATATATTAATAATTTTTCATTATGAAACATTAATTTTTTTTTTTATATTAATTAATTAAGATTTTAAGTTAATTTTAAACTATTAATTTTCAAAATTAAAAATATTTTAAACAATTTTATAACTTTACCCTTACTCTTGCTTATGTACAAAGCTTTTATTGAAGTTTATCACCTTTTTTTCCTTTTCTATACCTACTATCCTTTATACTTTTTATACCTGCTACTCAAAACAATTTTATGACTTACCCTTCGAGCATGTACAAGGCTTTTATTAAAATTTACAGCATTTTTTTCCTTTGTATACGTACTATCCTTTATATACCTTTTATACCTGCTATTCAAAACAAGGATGCGCGCGCATCTCAAAACCGATTTCATTTTGATTTTAATATATAGAGAGATATGATCAAATTTTTATTCCTTGTTTCACTCCTTCATTCATTTATTTTTTATTTTTGAAATGGGATCAATAGAAAGAAACAAGGAATTGTGAGAAAGGGGGAACTGGTGACCACAAATCGGTTTATAAAATCAAAATTAATGCAATTTCCTTTCCCATTAAATTCAAGCTAAGGGTTATATGGGTTCAATATCATTTAATATTTTTTGATGAAAAAAAAAGGTGAAGCAGCGCAAGATATTGATAAATTAATCAGGAAAAATTCCCAGCAAATAGTGAAAATCGATGAACTCTAATAACGCGCCGTTTCTAAAATAAACTATAAAGCCTATCGCTTAAAAGCGCGTAATAAAATTTCAAAATCTTTATAAAAACGCTGCGAAAAAATCCATTAAGTGTACAAATAATCGACTATTTACGCGTAAAGCCTCAAGCGAAATTGAATATCGTTCGCAAAAACATAATAAATCCATCAGATTTTCCAATTTCGCGCCTTTTCTCAATCATTAAGCTGGAAATATGACCATGATTTTGAATCTTATTAAGGGTCCGCACACACGGTACACTTCATCTTTAGATAATACCTTTAGCGGCATCGATTTGCTCGTGTAGATTTGAAGGGTTTCGGACAAATCAGTAAATTTATAACTATACACTTCTAGTATATACATATAATTATTCCGACTCACGTAGGTATATCCTTTTATAATAGATAATCATCCCGCGTACACTTTTTGCCACATTATGTAGTATAGCACAACGTCTACCGAAATCTATTTCACAACCGTACCAGTCAATAGACAAATACTGCGCTAGTATGTTCGCACTTAGGTAAAGTGCAGAATCGTGTTCTATCGACTTATATCCCTTCATATCTTTTAAGATATAACGTCGTTTTATATAATATTAATACACTCGAAAAGCGGCAGCGGCACCTAGTCTAACCGGGGAGCTACTATTGTGTGAAAACGGACGCGGATATTTAGTACTGAGTGAGGTGACGGTCGTAATTAATATTTTATCCACGACCGTTTGAAGAATCCGAAAAATCTCCGATTAATAAACACGCGTCGTTGGGTGTATTAATGAGTTCGCGAATCGCGACTGCCAGCGTATTAGGATAAACGTTACCTTTGACGAGATTGCCTTTTATACTAGTGGATATAAAGCATTAGGTATTCGCGTCTCCCAGACGATCTTTTTAATTTCCTCTATCGATCGGTCTACTTGAACCGTACGCCGGCTATAGTCTCGCTTTTAATGGCTTTTTAAACGTACAAAATGAGGCGAAAATAAAACTATACGCGAATACCGTCGCTGCAGCCCGCAGCTCAAGCCAACGATATCTTTTCATTTCTGCAACCCTACACCGAAAATGTTTAACTATTCTTCATCTAGTGTTCGGATGTTTATCTTGAAAATCGTGTTACCATTTTAAAACGAGGGTGGTGTATAATACGCACAAAAATGTAGTGAAAAGTTGCATTTAAACGCTTCGAACGGCGTTATTCGTCGATGTTTATCTTGATTTTTGATGGCTCTTAGTTTATCTTACAAACGCTACCGCTTTTCATATCTCCCTTCCGATGCGGTACGCGTTTTCCGCGCCCGACCAGGCTGTTCTTTTCGTTCGTAATTATCGAAACGCCGAGTAATTTTCATTACGAGTTTAACGAATTAACCACGTTAATTGTTTACATCGTTGGAATCGTCGACGCCACTGGCATAGCGGAAGTCGCACGTTCGCCGCGACCAAACGCAGCTCGTTGACCGTTTTCGTAATTATTTTCGTTTTTATGCGTGGAAATTGTGTCAAGTCAGCATTTTTAATTTATTTTCGAGTGAAATTTTTCCAGTGGTTTATTGTCACGGTGCTACGGGTATTTGTCTTTATAATTCAAGCATAAGTTGGACGATCGTAATTGCCCAACTCTATTCCATTTCCATGAAATGAGAAAATTCGCGTCTTTCTGTTGGGACAATGAACAAAAAATGTAGAATCATAAGTGAGGGATGAAAATATAAAAAAGAACTAGCCCATTATATGGCATGAATACCTAATTATGAGCACATTTGAAGAACAGATATAAGTAATACACATTTTTTAATTGTCATTTTTTAATTATTCATGTATAAGATATATTTTTCCTATTCGAGTATTTTTACTCGAAAATCGACCGATGGTGGGGACAGATAGTTGCGTTCATATATGTGCGTATACCCTCTGTTGACAACCTGTTTCGCTGAGTTTTTTTTTTATTTTGTATTGAGGGGTTGAATCTGAATAGCGCTGGGCAATAAAACGCTGATTTCTGAAACGTCACGTACGTTTGGTGACTTATGAGGCTTGTACGAATAGTCAGTTGGTACGAGCTCTCATTTCACTGCGGATATTGGTTTTGGTGCGTTGCGCCTAGTTCCGCAATAGAGTTTGAGATTCAACTGCTGATCATTTCTACCACTATACGTAAGTATTCTTGCTGAGTACAACTATGTAATAGGTCCAAGTCTATTTAGCTGTAAAAATTGCATGACATTTGCGATGCGCTTAGGTATGCAGCACATCGTATATACAGGCTATTTACAGAATGTCCTTAAGTTAGTTGAGTGATCACGTTTAACGTCTTGCTGATGGGTAGCCTTAGTGGGGCTACCTAAGGAGTAGCCATCATGCTGTGTAGTGATGAGCATACACCGACGATAATGTGGTCCCCGCGTGGTATTAGGATGCTTAGGACGCTGTGCGCTGCTAATTGCCCCATAAAGGTAGCACGTTAAGTTGGCACTGATGGGTGTACTGTAGGTAGATTTGGTCGCTCCAGTCTGAAGCAGCCCCACAGTAGGTTTTGCGGGCCTATAGGCACCAACCAGAGGCGGTACCATCATCATTCTAACTCGCTGTAGTGTTAGGCTTATCGTGCAGATTAAATTACGTATGTACTCACGAGCGATATTCTTTAATCACAGTTTACTCCATCGCTGATCGCCAGTCAGCTGTTCACACCCCTCCCGCCGTCCAGCCATCAAAATTTATGTATATATATAATTACGTAGTATCAAAAGTTTTTGTGTATTTTAAATTTTAATGCAGAAATTTTGAAACCCCTGTATTACACATGAGAAGAGAATAGGATGAAATAATATATAATTTTTTTTGAAAATAGAAAAAACGTCTGTAAATGAAGACTGAGAGGTGTCTGAAGTTGAGTCAAATACATAAAATTCACTGCAAGAAGTACATAAGAAAATGAATTTATCCTAAATCTTTGATTTTTTCAATCAAAGGGTGGAATAATATTCCACAAGTTCTAGCTTTTCATACTGTTGATATGTACTTCAGTTTTCAATTTTTGTAAGTTTCATCGGTTCATCATCATTTTTTTCCTATAGATTGATGAAATAAGAGACCTAAAATCATGGATAGGCTTATAGCTGAATGAGATAGGCACTTTGAACATTTTTATGCGGCTAAGTAGAGGAGTTGGAGTTAGATAAGGTAAAGTAGCCTATTATGGACCATATTCCTAATGTGAACCAGCCTCATAGCTCGTTCTTGATGACGCCATCTGGCGGAAAAAAATATTACTACAATCCTTAAGGTGTAAAAAAAAGATGAGGAAAAAATTTGGGCTCGAAGCAAAAAAAAAAAAGTTACGCATGAAAAACAAAAATTGACATATGCACTTTTTTTAAGAAGGTACATTTTTCTGAAAAAGTATAGTATTAATATCATTTTTACGAAAAAGTTCCTTACATAAGTTCGAAAGTGTTGTTTATTAGCTAATATTTTATATATTCGTTTTTGATCTCAAGCTGAGGAAAACAGTAGTAAGTTGACTTCAAAAAAATTTTGATTGGGGCTCGTAATATGGACCACTATGATAACTTGCTGGTTTTATTAATAAATGGCCAAAGTACGAAAGAAATGGCGTCCAAAAGCGATGCCAATTTTGTGGAAAATCATACATGGAGGATGTTTATGGTGAAGAATGGATAATGTGCTCTCGATGCTTTATGTGGTGCCATGAAGAATGTGATACGCCTGCTGACGATTGCAGAAATGTAAAAAAAAATATGTATGTTCGACACGTTTGAATTGGTAATTAGGTAACTTACTAGATAAACGATTTCATTTACTTATTAAATGATTTTGAAAAGTTTCCACGTATTTTTCTTTCAATTATATAGGTGGTATATATTAAGAGACCAATTATTAAATTTTCAATTTTGTATCCTTAAAAAAAAAAATCGCCAAAAATATAATTTAGTAGGGAGGGAGCTGTTATCATAGGGGTGTTCTGGGATACTTGCCGCTACTTATAAATCATTATTTTGTGGACCATAGGGGGTTTGGGGGTAATTCTGGAGATCCAAAACAAAATGTGCTCCATAATAGGCTATTTTACCTTACACACAAACAATTCGAAAAATTTAAGGGTCGATAAAATATCTACAACAAAAATGAAGAAATGAAATTCTTATATTAATATTATATTGTAAATGACAACTAAGAATTAAAAACTGATGGAAAAAATTATAATGATATCAATAATATTTTCATACAAAATAACTATGTATGTAGGATAATTTTTCAAAATTAATTAAGTGAATTTTGTCGAAGTCGAATTGCTAAAGATCTTTCAAGTCAATTTTAATTATTGCTATGGTCAACTTCGGTCCCCCTTGCAACGAATGAAAAGATCACGAACTTACGCTTATATAAAAAATTACATACTACATTATGCTAACTCTTTCCCTTCCTTAATACCCTTTGACTGAAGCTATACAAATTCACTCCAGTCTACAAGATGTCCATTCTCGTATACTTCACTATTAAAACCTTACCCTTGAAGAAAAGCGACATTGGTAAAGAGATACTTGTGGAAAAAAATTCCTCACAAAAGAGAGCAACCAACGAGGGATGAGTGAAGAAAACAAGAATCATTTGAAAAACGCCATCTTTCGCTCTCCTCACGCCGACTACCTCAAAGGAAACACTTTTCCGGCGTGTCGCAAAAAATACGTCGTCGGTAAAAGTTGAATTTCATTTGGCGAATGAAAGAGCACGTCGACTTGGCCTTTTAAAGGTCTGTTTAGATGTTACCACATAGTAAACCTTTGAGGTCAACCGTTGTTTACATAAACTGGCCACTTGGCATTACCATACCATGAATATCTAATAAGTTCCGTGGACCAACATCATTCCTAATGTAAATCCGCACTGCTATTCCTTCCCAAACAGCGCTCCAGCCCGGTGAAAATGTTACGAGAGTTAAAATTCAATCAGCCCTCTGTTTTCCATAACTACATCTTAATATCTAAAACTTGGCTACTCACGTAACGCGACCAACCGATAAGTAGAAAAAAATTCCATCAGAATTTCATAGTTATCCGCAACAACGAAGCTGCAAGCTGATTACCATATCAATCTTGTCGTCGTTGTTCGATAACAGAATTTTGATGATGTTTACAGGCGACTAGGTGTTTCACTCTCGTCGACTTTTTTTCACTTCTAACTATATACTTGGGACATAAAAAAGGCCGGGAAAAACGCGTTAAGAAAAGAAAAAAAAACAATATCGCGAAATATGAAGCTTTCAGCTCGGACAACGAGAGTTTTGAAATGTTATCCGACGCC
Source organism: Phenacoccus solenopsis (assembly GCA_009761765.1). Taxonomy (NCBI): domain Eukaryota; kingdom Metazoa; phylum Arthropoda; class Insecta; order Hemiptera; family Pseudococcidae; genus Phenacoccus; species Phenacoccus solenopsis. The sequence continues at coordinate 41,175,379 of CM019754.1, read as the reverse complement.
GATGTAATTTATTAAGGTTTTTTTCTCTCTCTATAGCGTATACGTCGTCAGCGAATATATCCGCGATGATGGGTTTGCGTTCATAGCCGCGAGTGCAGGTTTTAATTTGTTTATTTAACGCCGTCATATACACACAAGAGGCGCCACGCTTATCATTTCACTCAACGTGTGAAATTGAAAAGCTTCGTGTTTTCGTTCGAATTTAATTTCGTTATCATTACATTTACATCGAGTTTCACTACCACGTGAAAAAGCCGATAGAATAAAACGACCAAGAAATGCCGCGGTTTCCTCCCCGCTCTTTCGCACAGCGTCCAGAGAATCTACGCGATTTAACGCCAATTAATTATTCAACTCGGACAAAGGGCCTTTGACGAAAAAAAATTTCAACACATTTACGTCGACTGAGCGAATCTAAATTTTTAATTATTTCGCCGTACGGTCTAATTGGTACAGGACATTTCCACGTAACGTTTTTAATTATTGCGGCCAGCGCCGCGTCGCTAATTAAAATCGAAAACCCGTTTAAATGCTTCAATTAAAATTTCGTCGCCGCTATACCAGCCCGGATGCAATAGAGCTCAAGATTAATGAACGAATTGATACAACCACCTATTGTAGCCATAATGGCAGGTTAGCAGTTCGATTATAAGCGTCGGCCTGCGCACCAAAACGCATAACAAAGGTTACAATATATTGTCAAATGCAGGCCCTCATTTCGAACACTTTTTGCAACTATTTCCAATGTACGTTTCGTATTACTGTGTTCGCTCTTCCACCCCCGACATCCAGCTACACAATAACTACCGTCAGCAAAAGTCGACGTTTTACTAATATTAATGATCCAATTTTATCGCCGATGCCTCCGCCACTCGTGTTACCATTTTCATTCGAAATGACAAGATTGTATATGAGATTTTTCACCTATTCCCTTCTCTCTTCTACATTTAGACTATGGTACAAATATTCACGATATTTGACTCAGTTGAAAATTTTTTTGTTCTTTTACTATCTCCGCGAGAGATGAATTTTGATGGGTACAAATAAATAAACGAAGATGCGTAGTTATCAACTATAACCAATTTTCCCATACACTGAATTATACGCTGCTGTATCGAATTCACCCACGTCTAGGTGTTTGCTTTGATTGTATTTTTCCACAAATCGAAATTGAAAATCTTCTATATGCCATAAAAAGGTACACGTGTCAAATCAAGCTAACTAGGGTAAAAGAAGAAGTTTAAATTCCATCATCTTTATCCGAATGAAATTCTATTCACGTTCCGTAGCATATCGACTTACTTATTTCGGACATTAATCAATTCCGAAGATAATAAAGTAACAGAATTAGTAAATGTACAATTTTTTTAATTTACTCGTACATCCATATGTTTTTTTTTTTTTAAATTCAATTGCATTGGTAAATGCATCATAGGTATAATATGAGGAACGCAATAAGTATTGGGACCCTTCAGAGCAGTGGCGTGCTAGTGTCGTGTTTACATTTAATGGCAATATCAGTTCTGAAAACGGGGAATTTTTGCCACCAGTTGTACACTCACTCACACAGTGAAATGTTTAAATTATTTGAAAATAAATGGAATAAATGAAATGAATGAATTGGGTTTGGCCAATTTGATACTTATCTATCATTTTGGTTTATAAATGAGATTCTTTCGCATGTATCACTATAGTCGTTAGTAAGTGCATAAAAAATAATCATTTATTTCGTAACAATAACACTGGAATTCAATTTATCTTCACAACTGAACAAAAAACAATTAATTCTATTCAAAATAAATAAATAATTCAATTCAGTACCAGAATTATTAATTCATTACCAATAATGACACTTTATCAATTATTGAAATCCCCGCTTTCAGTAGTTCATCGTTTTACCACCAGGTACCGACTCTTTCGCTGAAGAATCCCAATACGTTGTAGGCATTGTTTTATGCCAACACTGCCACGCTTGTTCGGGCGACTTTGTTCACTGCTAAAATGTAGGTTGGCAGTACTGCGATCACTCGCGCACGTGTAGTAGTGGGTCAAGTATCATTATAAAAACAGCGGGCGCGCTATATTAACTTCATTCAGTTCTGTTCTCGTTGTCCAATACACTTATCTTGCTACTATCTCTCGTTCTTCATTTACACTTTCCTTTGAACATCTGAATTTCGGACGAAGTACTTACACGGCTGCCTACCTAGGTCTTTCGTGGTAAAAGTCCGTAACAGCGCATGAGCAGCCTTCAGCGTCCAACTTCCCCAACGAGATGTCGTTGACGTCCGATTTTTTTGGACAAGGAGCCTTCAACGTCCGCACTCGCGAATGAGGTGTCATCAACGCTCGCCTTATAGATTAGTCGCAAAAAGTAAGAAATAGGTAAACTCTTTATTTGTAAGTAAATTCTATGCACTACCCCTATAAGGTATTTATTTTCTTTCTCAGCTAGGGACGCCAAGCATATTATAAACAAAACGTTTTTAGAGCACAGAGTACTTCTTTATGAGCTAATTTTCAGGAGTGAGGTAAATTTTTTTGTTCAGGCAAGCTTAAATGGAATTATCCATATTTTCGTTCCTCCTCAATAATTTCTAATTCATCTAAAAGATGGAAAATTTAAATTGTACACCACTAGAATTATGTAAAATCTCGAAAAATTTCATAATCAACTCATTACTGGAAATATCTGAAAAAAATTATGTTGTTGTATTTATATCAAAAATTAAGAAATTGGTGTAGGCAACATCAAAAGCCAATAACAGAAAATATTTGTTAATCTTATTGTGATGAATTATCAACTTAGTTTAAACCATTGTCTATGTGATGAATTTATTCTATGTACAAATCTACTTTAATTTTGCATGACATCACACATCGACATTCAAAACAAAGTAACTTTGTGAAGAAGCGAAATTATGGATGCAAATCTAAAAACGCTAAAATTTTAACTGATCAAGAGTTAATTGATAACGCGCTAAATTAAATTCATTTGGCAAGCAAAGTAGGTAAGAATGATGGCCAACTTTTATCAGTTAAAAACTCTTCCCATCCTAATACTTATAAGCAATTTCTTAAAAATACATCAATCGCTACATTTTCTACACAGATAGCTCAAAATTTGACGATTGCTGCGGATGCTCGTTTATACATGCGAACATCGTAGTCAGCTTGCTATCATCCGCATAATTTGGAATTCTTGGAGAAAATGACAAAGCTAACCAACTAGTCGAACATGCGTGAAAAATTTGGCATCTCCCACACATTCCAGCAGTGTTCATTATGTATAGATTGAAAGCCATTGAAGAGAAGTACCTACTACTAGCCCTAAGTGAAAAGAGGCTGAAATTCGGTGAGAAATAAGTAAACGCAGCATGAAAAATACATAATTATATATTACGACCGATCTCTTGGGCGACTGCCATACAAGAAATGATACTGGTATACAGCCAACACGCTTATTTATAATGTTTTGTAGCCTGTCAGTGGTACCACGAACTAAAACTTAAAATTAGTTGAATCGAATCGTGAATCGAATTGCGGGAGTAGTTTTGCCCAAACTCTCACAACATCATGTTCACTTTAATCTCACCACGAAGCAAAAAGTTACTTTATGCTATATGCGAACTGGTCAAACAATCTCACTCTAGCTACTACTTCAGAAGAGAAAATTCCCCTCGATATTCTCACTATAGCTGCACCCTCCCTGTTCTCCATCTTCTTACTACCTGTTCAAAATTACACTCCATTACTTAATTCATTGCTATAGTTCACTAATCTCCTTTCCACAAAATCTAGGGTTCTTGATCTCCTCAGAAGTGTATCTCTAGCCCCAGTTGTAGAACATGATGCGGTAAAAAATTAATATTAATAGGTAAGTATCCAAGTGATGAAGAAAAAATTAAAAAGTTGATAAAAAAATAAAAATAAAATGATTGAATATCAATAATTGTTCATTTAAATTCGAATGGAAAATAAAAAATAAAAACTACGAATACATACTTATCAATTGTTATTTTGAAGAATAAAATGGTACATTAAATGAAACATCATAAGAACGATACTCAGCCATTCATTTTGAGATGTAACCAACGTTGCATACGATAAAATTTCTTTGTAAAGAAGTCATAATCAATGCTGGTACCAAGGTAACCAAGAGTTTTAAAAATATCCGATTAAATCCGCCAGCAGTTGGTTGGTTTTCCACAATTTCGACACCGTGTTTCAACATAATTAAAAAATATTTACGCGAAAGGCGTTTAAGATTTAACGGTATAGCAGCAATTTCGCCAACATCGTTTGGCTAGAAAAAAAAAAAAAAAAAAAACAAAAAGGAAAGAAAAAAAATTTATACACTCGTTTTGTTCCGTATTTTTTTGCCTCCTGAGGGAAGTTCATTTTACAAAAGTGGTTCGAGTAACTTTTATTTTCCATTAAGAAAGTAAAACTTTTTAGCGCAATTTTTCTTCTAAACTTTTAGAATAATTACAAGAATTGCGACAAGCTTTTGTATTTCCGGGTGGCGATAACAAAGTAATCTATATAAAACATATTATACGGTTTGCGGTAAATGCAAAAAAAAAAACCTTTATGGTGAACCATCGATATGGAAATATTTTTGGTCACCGGTGTTCATTTTCAATCGAAAAAATCGCGCAACTCGTTAAAACGTTGAAAACTGCTGGAAGATTATTGTCAACTGTTTTTGTCAGATAACGTATAAGGGTACACACATCTTGAGTAAATTTCCTTTAGTCGCTTCACCGCCGCAACATGTCCCTGGAGGTTTGCTAAATCCTCCCTTTTTTTCCTATAACTTTCTAATCTCGCTCGTGAACCTCATTTGTTTTCAAATTGGAAAAAAATCGTCTTCAAATTGGCAACTAAATCGTAACATGGTAGCATTCGCTCCCTTCGATAGCGTGGCTTTTTTTTATAGTCGACATTCCCTCGTATGAGGTTTTAATTGCGCGCCGTATCGTGTATCGGCCATAAATCATAGGATGCTTTTACTCGGGTTATGGTGAATTGGTAGAGCTCGGAAGGAAAGTATCGACTATTGTAGACTGCTCACCATTCGCAGTAAATTAAGAAAATATGATATGAGGATTTAAAAATTGACACTTCAAGTATCTTCTCAATGGTGATAAGTGAAGGAAAAAATCGACTGATATTTTATCACTTCTTTAAGGTCACATAAACGCGGTTGTAATCCCAAAAGCATTTTTATCATTTAGCGAGAGCAATCTCATTGTGTCTCGTATTATCGTATGCTTTTATATGGAAAATTTTCCCATTGAACTATTTACGCTGATACTCTATTTGTAGGAGAACTAGGATTACGCAGCTTTCAATTTCGGATAGCTGCGAAAATCGAGCATGGTGAAGTAATTTAGGCGTAATAATATGTAATGGAACTGAAAGCTACGAACTTGATTTCAACTAGGAACCTTTTTTGTTTCAGTTTGTGGCTCACAGAAAGCCAATATCTTTACTCAAAGCATTCAATATCTCGTTAACAAAACTGCGAAGCGGTTTTAACCCGAATAGCGTGGTTAAAGTAGTATACATTTCGACAAATCTTTATCTCTTTCAAGCACCCCCTTCACCACATGCCACCATCGTCTTCCACTCGTTAGCAATTAGCACTTGGACGCGAGCTTTCCGCAGGTATTTTCCACTCGTCTAATAGCGTTTTCGTCTTGAATCTATTAACTTGGCCCATATGTATATGATCTCCAACAACGAGCATACTGTATATTAGAAAATCCAAGCTCGTGTATAATTTATGCGTATCACGTCGCGAAACGCTTTCTGCTCTTTCTGCCAGCACAACTCCCACAAAAGGTAAACATCGAGCTCGTTGAAATTACTCGCCGCAGTCGATTCAGCTCCGTTCGAATCCGAAAATGCACCCGTAGTCGAGAAAAACAATGATGTTTCGTTACTATTCGGGCGATAGTACAAGAAAAACACATTAACAAGAAATCGGCGTTGCAAAAATACCAATTTCCATATTACGCGCCCGATGCACGCGCGTCTCTTTGTTACTTCTCTTTTCCTGCCGGCTTCGCGCCGGATATTCGCGGTTCAACGAGTCGATAATTTGAGCTCTTTAAATTCTACGAGTCGCGAAAAAAAAAAAGAATCTCTACTTTACATTAGTCGCAAATGGAGTTTTCAAACTTTGAATATTTTTAGGCCTTCAAGATGCAAAACTTTCTCCATCTAGTTTCCCATATTTCACTCGCTGGTCGAATACTTACTATACGAGACGGGCGTATGTAGCGTCTGAAATGCTTAGTTTTTCGAAATTAAATCATTTACCAACCCGCCGCTTTATATTCGTTCGAATTAACCACTGTACCTTACTTCGCAACCTATACTTCCATAGAGTTTTCTGATTTAGAAGAAAGTTCCAACATCAGAGTCTACTTTCTCACAAAACATTTGCTAATATTGCAAAGAGCTCTTCAAGTCCCTAGTTTCAATTTTTAATCGTATTTCATGGAGACAAAATTGAAGAAATGGTTAAGTTTACTTCTTACACTGTTTCAATGACGATAAGAATTTTTGAAATTCAAATTAAAATGCAAATGATCGCGTTTCGCAAGTAATAACGAACCTCTTATTGCTTGAATCTTAATGATGAGTTGAAAATTGTCGCCTTAGAAGCAGCTAGTCGTAGTTTATTGCCTAAATGATTTACACTACAGGTAATGCAGGGGGTCTCTCGTGTAATGATACTTGGACTCGGAGTTACTCATAGTAACTCATTACTATCATAATTATTTTAAAGTGACAAAATAATAAATCATCGACTTATGAAAATTATATCATCTTCAAAGTGCGAAATTACTCCGAAAACAAGCACAGTGTGTTTGAATACCTTAGAATCCATTCACATGAAGGTTTTCCAATAACTTATAAAACCAACCTCTGGCTATGTCTTTCTTTATTTGAGATAAATTATAATTATTCTTAATTGCTTAAATAAACTAAACTAAAAAACATTACCTACCATTTCTTCAATACTGAATCCACATTTTGGCATAAGGAAAATAAGCAGCTGCTAGAATAGTAAATTCTATAGATGATCTCATATTATTTACGCTGCTGGAAAGTTTGCAGATATGCGTCATTCAACTTATAATAGTGCATAGCAGTTACTATATGAGTTGCTGAGTTTTTGAAGCACAATGCGATACTATAATAGTCTAAAATGTAAGGTATAAATGTTTTTTCTGGAATTCCCATCAAGGAAAGATGGGCTTGGTTAACAGCCATCCTAGATAGTTCAGACATTATTTCTTAATTCTCTTCATCAGAACTTGCTCCTTCCAGGGGCGTAACTAAGGGGGGATGAGGGGGAGCTTCCAGGTGTTTTGAAAAGTTGGGAAATTTATAATTGTTCAACGTTGAAATTGGGAACTTGGAATTTCTTTTGGGAAAATAAGAACTCGAATAAATTCGAACTCATGCCAATTTATATCATGTATAGCACAAAACCAGGGACGTAGCCCCCTTGGCTTTTGGAAAGTTGGTAAATTTGGAGTTTTAGCGTAGCAGTATTATTACAACTATTTTAAAATTTTTGAAGACTAAAAAAAAAAAAAAAAAAAAAAAGGTCAACAGTTGGGAAAATTTAATGGTATTAGTTGGCAATTTTTATATTTTCTCCCCCCCCCCTGAAGAATGCCCTCGTTACGCCCCTGGCTCCTTCTTCAATTCTGTAGAGACTCTGAATTGCAATTTGTGTCAGAGCAACTTTAGTTGTACTGTCTGTCCAATATAGCTTGAGACTTTTTGACAGCGCAAAGTTAGGCAAAAAGCGTGACAATTTTCACGATTTCATTACTACCCAAAATGTGTTCAAATTGAGAATGCTGATCAAATCGTCGAAATAGTAAAGCACAAAAAAAATTCTGTGAATATGATAGGTAATAACATATTTACCTACTTTGTAATACAATCCACATTTTGAGTAACCATGTATGAATTGTTGCCTAACTTTGCGCTGTCAAAAAGTCTCAAGCTATATTGAACAGACAGTAGGAGCGGGTTTTGCAACCACACAAACTAACTCCAGTAGTAGGAATTTATTCCAATGGTCCCAAAGCACACTCTGCTGTTAGCTTATCCATCTTTCTTTTCAGAAGTCCTTCTCTGATCCTTTTATACATCTTGGCCACGAGTATATATGGCAACTAATCAACACAGGAGTGAAAGAAAAGGTCCTTAAGGGTTAGTGTGCGCTGTAGTGTCGCATTCCTTGAGTGCTCCGTCGGGCGGCTTAGAATCTGGCAAGCAGGAGACTGAACATCAAACTGATGATGAATGTTCTACGGTGACCTATAAGTCACCCGTCCAAAATAAGTCTCTTATTGATATTATTTAACTGATATAAGTACACATCAGTTCTTGTATCATCAGCTGAGGCTCCTATGGGCCCCTCATAACTAAGTGACGATGAGTTCTTGAGCATAGTGGGCTTAAGATATTATGTGCCATGCAGCTGGACCCAAACCAGAACTTGAGTTTACCCGCTATCATTTCTTCATTAAATAAATAGAAAATAGAGAATGAAAAAATTTTTGAAACAAAAAACCATTGTACATATTGCATCGATCAAGGTCCTAGCAAGTTCGGAAATTGACTCACATAAGATTACCATTTTACATAAGCTCCATAAACCCATCTGGATAAAATAATCATCGCGATTGATGGATTTAATATCTCGCAAACACTCTTATCACAGTCTCCGATCCGTAAAGCTGGTACGCCAAACGGGCGCGCAAAAATTAAAATAACTTAGGGTAGCAGGTCTAATCAAATTTTCAATCGAGATAGCTGCAACGCTCGTATACGCTTATTCCGACTAATATATTTCAAAAAGGAACGCCGCGCGGCACATGGCCGTTTGTACGAATAGATAAAAAAACCTATTTCGTCATATGGTACCGGCTCTCTTTCGATATTGAACAGAAACGCGGGTTACCCTTTCAAGACCGATATCTTGTTGAAATAATGCCATCACTTGGACGAGTATACGGAAACCGTTGTAGTGAAAAATCACAACGACCGAGTAAACTTCTCCCCAACGCAAATCAATTATACATGGTAATTTTTTCTATTTAATTATTCGTCGTCGACCCAACTTTGCTCGTGTTTGTTCGCATAATTTGCTCGTAGAACGCGCACCGAAGGCGAGTATTTCTGTAAAAGACGGTTATATCTGTCGGAAAATGGTACCGGGTTTTCCGACGTATTAAAAAGAAAACGCCAACCAAAGGGAAGAAAAGAAAAAGGAAAATAAACAAAGTTAATGTGATTAGTATCAAATATTTTTTTCTAACTAGACGGTATAACGAGAAAGCAACGAATACCAAAGAAAACAGAAACTGAAAGCAACTTATTCTATGAATACTTAAAAACCATTTTCAAACATCTACCAGACTTTAATGATGTTTCTGTAGCAATAATGAAAACGTTATGTGAAAGAAGTTCCATTATCTCAACCTTATGAATACGAACGAATGAAAAGGGGCATAATTTGACAACTTTTTTTTTGCTATTTATTTATTTTAAATTATTATTATTATGATCGAAACTTGAGCAATTAGACTTCCTTACTTTTTTATTAATGTGGGTCCATGTTTTTGCATATGCATGGAAGATACAAACTATGTTCAAAGTTTATATGGGTTACTCATTACTCACATATTACAGAGTTGTTTTTTCTTATTTCATATTAATGAATTTGAGTTTATACTTACTCAAATTTTTCATAATTTTTAATCACTTCTTATATTCAAAATGAATAAGACTTCTTCAAAAGTATTTTCAATTTTGTTTTTCATTATTAATTTGATTTTTCAATTTTGGATTTCCTACCTTCTAAATGTTATTAGATTTAACTTGTCATTCAGCATGATTTGTTTAATCATTTTGAAAATACTCTAATCATAATACCTACTAAATAAGCATAAAGTTCTCCTACAAAACTAATAAGGAGCCCATTATCATAAATAGGAGGTTTTTAGAAGCTTCAAGGAGTTCCAGTGGCGCCCACAGTGGGAACATTTTTTTGTAATGATGAAGATAGGGACATATAGCATTTTTTTGTAATCAAAAGTTAGTTTTAAATTGAAGTATCTGTTGGGAGGAGGAGCTAAACGCAATGAGTTCCCTTTCTGAAGGGGTAGGTGGGTCATTCTATTAATCCTGCCCCATCAGCCCATCACCAATAATAATTAATTATTATTTAGAATAAAGTTGCGTTTATATTGGTTGAAGACTTCTAAATTCGAGATCTAGAAGTGAACCTCCCTCGTTCTCCTCCCCTCCCATTAGAATTCCGTTAACTACACTACTGAACGAGCTCAAAAAACACCAAAATTTCAACAAAACCTCCATTTATCCTATACCAGTTGATCATATCCCTTCGAATCCTTCCAATTACTCGAGAATCGCTTTACAGACGCCCATATCGCACTCGATGAATGTTATTCTTCATTTCCACCGTTAAAAATGGTTATTTTTTGGCACGCCGCATTATAAAATAGTGTTTTGCGAGAAAAAAAATGAATTATTTATACAACGATATTACGCACTTTAGCCGCGTTTGCTGCCGTTTTAGTAGAACATTTCGCGTTTATTTATTTATGAAGCCGCTAAAATATCTATAGAGATGCATTATACCTGTAGATAAAGTTTTATAGCGCGCCGGGTCAAACTGATAAGTGCGGTTTAAGAGTGTTTTAAAAACTGCTCCAGTTTTCCACAACGGAGACGACGAATTTCGATAAAACTCCGAGCTCTGTACGGAAGAAGGTTCTTTGTTTTCGTTGGAGCGTCTTGGTCGTTATCGTATTTTGTTTACGAATAACGGAGCGCGGGGCGGCACTCTCACAAAGTATTCGTTCAGAGTCGTCGATTAAATTGAAGTTGATTACATCGTAAAATGATCCGTCGTCTAGAGGCAGACTTCCTTTTAATTTTACGTGATGAAATGGCTATACGATCGCGTTAGTAGTTAACAGACGCGTTTAAAATGCTTTTATGAGGTTTTCAAAGGTGCTTGTGGAATGCATCGATTGCCAACGCAAGGCGGCTGACCCGGAGTTGATGAAATTATGTCTTTTTTACGAGGTACGCGCGAATGTATTTTTAAGTGGTTTATTTGTCGATATCGATTAATATGTTGACATTGTTATGTATCATGCCTACCAAGCTTAGTGTAAACCAGATTCTAATAGTAATGAGAGACATACTGTCGTTAGTACGGCGTATTAATGATGCTTTTTACTTTCTAATATGGTTGAACTTTTGCCATCGTAGGTGCCATAATATCATACTCTCCAAAATGGCAATGTCGTTTCACAGAACTAGGTGGTACTACACTCTTTCAAGTTTCTCGGACGCCCACGCCTTTAACGAATTATTCGCAAATTTAAATTACATTTATACCATACCTAACGTTTACACGAGCGGGCGGACAAGTCTAGCCTATTTGTTGGGTTCTTGTTTGATACGGAACTGGTTTGTTTATAACGAATGCATCAGTGTTAAATTAACCGTGAAATAGAGAAGCCTCGGAAATGCATTTGCATATTTCAGCGAGAGTTTCATCAGATAGAACGCGATTTGCTTATCGAATGATTCTTCTAAGCGCTATCCGCTATCCAACACTCGTCCCTACTTATAACTGATTATTTGAGAAGATTTTCTATCTCTTTATTCACGAATGACAGCACCGACCGAAAATAAATATCTTATTACATAATATTGAAAAAGGTCAACATTCGGTATCGTCTCACTTTGCATTAGGGAAAAAATGGATACCTTCATAAAAACATCGAACTTTAGAATCTTTCTCATCATCGGTGTTTATAACGCTCCAATAGTACTACCTCCACCTTCAAATTGGCTAGGATATGCTGTCAACCCCATCTCCGCATGCAGTTTGTCACTCCTTACTGCATCATTAGCGCAGATTAGTACAGTTATGTAATCGAACTTTAATAGAACGCGAATACTGTATCCTATCCTCTGCGTTGATGGTGCTCTAATACCACTATTACCACCCTCAAACGTGATGGAATGTATGCCGCTAACCCCACCGCCCTATACAGCCTGTTACTCGTAACTGCGTCATTGCAAGGTGATGGGGAAGGCAGCATGCGGTGATGCAATAAAGAATGATAGAACGGATAGAAAGGTGGGGTTGGAAGAATATATTTCATCCCACTAGTGGGTGGAGGTAGTGATGTTAGAGCACTATCAACGCAGAGGATAGGATACATTATTCGTGTTCTATCAAAGTTCGATTGCATAACTGTACTAATCTGCACTAATTATGCAATAATACGTGACAAACTACATACGGAGTACGGGTTGTTGTCGTATATCCCACTCAGCTCAAGAGTAGAGGTTGTCGAAAATCTTCTAGATTATCATCAGAAGATTCGTTCGACTTTGATTCAAAGAATCAAACCTGCCTTCCGTAACACAAACAATTACCGTTATTACTACCTATTACCCACATACAAACCAAACCAATTTTACAATAATATACAGCCGCTAAAAATTATACTTGTCGTGCTGATTAAAAAGTAATTGATTAGACGAATCAACAAAACATTCCTTTCGAGATTACAAACAGCAAAATTACGAATCATTATAAATTTATAATTATTACGAAAATCACAAATGCCCGAGGAAGAAAAGGACACCGTGGAGATGGAGATGTCGGCAGAGGATACTGGTGTAAAGTAAGTTTAATTAAAAAACATATTACAATGTTCCGTGTTCATTTTGTTTCATCACTTAACTCGCGTACATCGATCTCATAGTGATAGTGACCCACCTTTTAAAATTATTATCCATCAGTTTATTTCAAAGCATTAAATACCTATTACAAATTTTGGTTGGGTATAAAAGACTATTTTATGCACAACCTACTCACTAGTTCGTCAAACGACGAACTAACAAACGATTTATTTTCAGCAAACGGAAATCAACCAGGGAAGCTGGTGGTGGAGACGAATGATGGCAACAGTAAATAAATTATCAATCATTAATTAAATTTGAATTCACCTTTTGTTTTTAGTTATTAGTATAAACTTAATAACGCTAATATCTGTTTTGAATTTATCCTTTTTGTTAGTTATCATGCCGTACTAAAATTAAATAGACAATTATTTATATGCATCATATTCCTTTTATTTTATTAATACAGATATTTTTAATCGTGATGTCTCATGGTGAATAATTAGGTAGGAGTATTGCACGCTTCCACAAACTTACTTCAGGTGTCGCTTCCCCCCCCCCTTGACGTAAAAAAGACCTAGTAAGTTCTTTAGGTGGTTCGTTTAGGATACCTAGTCTATTATTTTACGTCAGAGGTAATATTATGCAACATATTTAAGTGTCTTATCACTAAATTAACTACATCTCTAAAAATATATTGACCAGTTATTCAATCACATTTAAACGCAATCAAATCAAGTATAAGTATGAAAGAATCTATCTAATAAAGTTTCTCAAAAGCTATCGAGAAAATTTGTAGTTTCCAGTTACAAAATCGTTTTCATCTGCAAAGAGGAAATGTTCTTAAATTAACGTCGAACGGAATACACCGTAGCATTCTGATTCGTTGGCATTACGCTGATTTTACGTTCTTACTTTAGTAGTAACATTTTTAAGGCAATACTTTTCTCGCGCCGCGTTCGCATTATTTATAAATTTCTTCGTTTCATTCGCTTAAAAAGATGCCTCTGCTTAGCTAACATCTGCATACGCTGCACAACGGTAAAGAAGAAATTGCGCATTCCGTCGGTCCCGACGCTATGCTCGTAAAACAGTAACCGCCTTCTTATTTTCATGTTTAACGCTTTAAATTGCGCTAAATTACGAATAAAAAATGCATCCACGCTACTCGCGTTTGCAATAGCTATTTATATGCATTTATATTTAATACCGCATGAAATATGTATTAAATGCAAAATTTCGCCGCTTTCTTTGGCGCTAAAGATGGCGGAAGAGAGGTGGAAATGGCAACGCTACGATATTTCATTAGAACTTACTGCATATTTAGCGAACTAAATAGGCATTTGCATACAATTCAGGTTACGTTGTATTTTTTCACTCGAGACTGAAAACGAAAAGTCGCAAGTACAAAATTTTTCCGAGGCAATGACAATTGCGACCTAAAGGTTGCAGGCGTCTCAGCTGCTACCCGAGCTACGTAAACGGAAAGCCGGGAATTTTCAATTTAAGCAGCACGCACCTTCACACCTAAGTATATTCGTCGCATCTTATAAATCCAGTAACCGAAAAATTCTCTCCATCCATAAACACTGGCGTTTAATAAATGGAAAAGTATAAGGAAGTTTTCCAAAGTGGTGCGCGCGTATCCCCGGGAGACCGGCGTTTATTTTCTTCACGAAGAAAAAAAAAATGTAGATAAAAAGTAAATTACTTTTAAGCATCTTTCTCGATGAAATAAACGATGAACGCGTCGGCGGCGATAGACTTTCTCGCGAAAGTTTTATTTTATGTTTTCGTAGCCTTATCAAATATGATTTAATAAGCTCGTAATATCGTAACGCGGCGTAACGCCGGCGTTTTCTCTATCAATTCCATTTTATTTCAGACAACGGTGATAGGTATAATGCTCTATAAGTACTTATTTTTATACCCACCTATACAGCATACATATTATAGGTGCTGGAGAATGCATTGAAATGAACTTTTTCCATCGTCGCGCCTTGTCTGCCGATGAAATGAAAATAATTATTCACTCTATTTTGGAACTTTTCTTGGCATTTGGTTATGCGTTTGAAAAAATGATTTTTTTTTGCGCAACGACAGTTCAAGATTAATGATGCGCAGTTGAAAAAGGAAAAAAAAAACTTTTTCATAGTTAACAACCATAACGATTGTTTTCAAAATAAATCTTTCCCACCTTAGCAACACTACTAGGACTAGAAATGGTATCGTCAATCGTCAATGCAAACGAAGGAGTTCAGTATCTACTAGAAATCATCGGATAAGTAATGCTTTCATACTGCACAGAATGTTGAACGATATATTACACTTAACGTTAATCATTTTCAATTCATTATACGCATAATTATATACTATATGATATATTGTAACACTTCGCTGCTACTTTTCGGCCTTCAAGGTGAATTCGAAACTAAATTCATAAGTAATAGGTTTATTTCTTTGCACATTTTATCGGATATGAATGAAGATTGATCATTATCTATTTAGAGAAAAGACACAAAGCATTTTAGTAATTCTGCACTCGAAATAACCGATAGTCCTAATTTTAGGAGAAATAGAACAATGAAGCCACAACTTTTTCATTATACGAGCTCAATTTCAATATTAGGTAATATAGGTTTTCAAGGTGGAGTATGAATAGACTTGCTGATTCAACGAAATTAAATACTGATCGTGATTTAGGAAGTTGATTTTCTGTACGAGCTATTGATTTTATAGAAATGGACTGCTAATTCACTTCATTTGGGATGTTAGCGCATTGGCATATTTTTGTATATTTTGGGTATAAATGCATATTTTTACATTTTTTGACTTTTTTGACGTATATTTTCGCATATTTGGCTTGTTTTGTCCTTTTTCACGCATATTTTCCTACAATGCGACCAACTGATATTTGCACCCATCAGTGCCAAATTCTCTTAATTTTAAAAAATGTTAAATAATTTAATTTCTTTCGTCGTTTCTTCATAAGCCATTTACATTTGATCCAGGGACGTACCGAAGACATTCTTCAGGGGGAGGGGGGAGAAAACCAAAAAATTGCCAACTAATACTATGAAATTTTACCAATTTTTGACTTTTTTTTTTTGCTCCAAGAAAATGAGATTTACAGTTTTGTTTGTCTTTAAAAAATTTAAAAATAGCTATAATTATACCATACACTTCCTTGTTTCATTATGTTCTGTGCTTGTATACCTACTTCTAACCGGAAAAAAAATTCATTCTTCAGTGTTTAAATTTCAGTAAATAAATTGGTTGGATTTATTATTATATTTACTTTAGGTGGATTAACAGGTATTATTTTATCTAATTCAATTATTGATATTAATCTCAATTTTTCATTGATAATACGAAATTAGTATTAAAAAAAATATATTATCTTGGCAAATTGTAACGATAGGTGTAGTTCTGATTCCTGAATGATATTTCTTATGAAGCTCGTACAACGCTAAACGAAAATTTCTTCGATTTTTTGTAAATAATTATTAAGTCAACAGTCCTTCTTTAGTTGTAGGATGACAATCGAAATTTCAGTCTCCATATTACCCTATCAACTTCGCTAAATGAGAACATCATCCAACTAGTATGATGGGTAAAAATAAATACAACGCATTAAAGGTTAAAATGTTTTATGGAAATTTGGGATAAAAATACTGCGCGAAACGCGAAAATTTTTTTTTCATCTTTTATACAAAATGACAAGTTGATACACTTTCTTCCACACTTGGTTAATATCCATAAATCTCAGTATTTTACGCTATTTTGTCATTTTTCCCCCTCCAAATTTTTTCAAATTTATAAGAAACACAACGTGCCAAGCGTGAAAGAAATTTTTTCAACTTTTATGCAAGTTGGTAAGTTATTAAATTCCAAAAGTTGGCAATTTCGAAAACTGCAATATTCAATTTAAGAAAATTCATCTGTCTTATTTTTAATATTGCTTAGTAGCGCAAGTGGTCAAGTTTACCAACTTTACGCTAAAACTCCAAATTTACCAACTTTCCAAAAGCCAAGGGGAGTAAGCTTCCCCCCTCCCCCTTTCGGTACGTCCCTGATTTCATCACCTCTGTTTACAACTCAAAGAGAATCCGCTAGAGTTCAGCTACTCCTCATGGAATCGTCAATGTATTTCTTGGTCGCACAGTATTATACTCGTTTTCAAGTTGTTTTTTTTTACTAAAAAAATTAATCCAAAATGGCGGATTATCAAAATTTGAGTAGAGTTTGAGGAGGCTCAAATACTTAAAATTTGTAAAATAGGTGTTTATATCATTATTGCATGACAAGAAATACTATATTTATCCAAAAGTTAACTTCCTAAGTGGTTTTTGGGAGAGATAGAGTAGGGGTTTTCAAATTAAAAAAATAAATTCAACTTAACTTTTTGAAAGAAGATAAAATTTTATAATTTAACAGATTGTTTTGACTTGATAGTTATTTTTCAATAATTTGAAATATATTCAAAATCTGATATCTACACAATGATGCTCATAAAAAGACAACAGCTATAGAACTGAAACGAAACGTGAGCGAAATGCAGTATTGAACTATTGACAGTGATGCAAAATGTGATAATTCAACAAAATGGATGCTTTTAAAAGAAAAATGCGTATATTAAAACAAGCTATTTTGACCTTTCGACCATATACTATAGACTGCTAATGGTCGTAGAGAAAGGAATACCAAAGTGAAGCAAACAATAACGACATCATAGATGCGCTCGCACATGCGTAGCGATATTTCAGGATTGAAAATGAAAACGCATCGAAATTTTCAATGATAAGAATGTTAAATCAACATCAACAACTGGTTTAATTTCATTAATATTACTCAATAATTAAAATTGCATTGAAGAAAGCATATTATTAATTATTTCAGTGAATCATGATGGTATACGTTGATAAAGAAACTGAAACTGCGCATGCGTCAGCGCATCTAACCACTGTTGTTGTTGGATTCAGTTTCTACCATTTGAATTAGCAGTCCATAGTATATGGTCGAAGTTTTGACCTTCGTCCTTGTTATATTTGTGGTAGAAAATGTTGTTTTTTGATACCCATATCGTTTTCGCATACCGGGTAACTATTTAATTCAAGCACCCTAAGCGCAAAAATCTTTCCTTCATATAAATAAAATAAAATAATGATATAATTGAATAATATTAGCAAGAATAAATGGCATAAATAAAGTTCATTTAATGCTTATGTTTAGAAGTGTTTATCACTACCAATAAAATGCAAAATTTTAAATTATATTTTCGTTGTCAAAAATACACATAGTATTTAATATATTCATCTTTTAGCTGATTTCATCGCTTCGGTGCTCGAATCAAGTAGTCACTCGGTATTTCTGCATACTTCGATGTTTTCGCGCATATTATATGAGCATATTTTGTGTTTTTTTAGCGCATATATATCCGTTCCTTGATTGTACTTCATGTGCGAACATTTTCAAAGACTCAAGGTGAAAAATAATGGTGATAACAGAAGAAGTGCAATGAATGGCTGGCAAAGGAAACATTTTTTTGGTGACTGCGGTTTGAGGGCGATGCGATCGCATTATTTTAATTTGTGTTCAAAATAAATGAAGAAACCTTCGCCTGAACTTCAGTGATAAAATTAATCAATGAACATCCTTCTTCCATTTTTATCTATGTACCATCGAAAGATTATCATGCTTCCTGTATAATAAATGTATAGCTATGTGAAGGTCTATTTAATACTGATAATATCGTAAAATGCCCACTTATTTTGGTATCAAATTATGTTTTTGCAATACATCTATTTATATCAGTATGATATTTAATTTTGATTTTAATGAATTCAATCGATCAATTATATTCTCAAATTGTCTAAAGCGATCATTTTGGAATATTATTGATACTGACATGTAGATATACAATAAGTAGGTACCTATAGCATATTGGTATAGGAAGTCCTACGGGCTGTATTATTGAGATCACGTGATCTCCTATGTTAATTTTTTCACCATTGCTTCCCGATAATTCTAGTCTCTATACTTGGCAAAATGAAATGATCAAATTTTGAAAAACCACTTCCATTTTCTGATTGCTAAAGCATGAACTCGTGCAGGAAAAAAACAAATAATTACAACGAAACGATGCAAGCAAGGGAAAAAGTGTTTGTAGGGGCTTTTAAATGCCACGACTCGAAGGCGTTTAAATTATAGCCGAAAACCGAAGTCATGTTAATTGTTATACTCGACCGGTGTCGGGTATTTATATTTTACACCGATGATTTTTAACCCTGTGATGTTTACTGCTCATAAGTGGCCACTCGCAACACCATTACAGCGGGTTAAAATGAGCCGCATACGCGTTAAGAAAGTATCGAAACCGCTTGACGAAAAATTCGCTCGCGATAAAATAATTTTTACACGGGCACTTGACGAAACAATCTAGAAAATTAAAGCGGTCGGCTAATTTATATTCGGGCATTCATTACCATTGTCGTGTAATCGTTTATTAATGCTTTTTTTATGAACATATTTAAAACGTATACGACGCGACGTCCATTGTGATGTTTCCGCCTAAGTTTTAATATTAATGATATTTGCGCGCGCGATTCCGCAACTATACGAGTGAAGTGGTCGCGGTAGGTAGCAACCCTTCTCTCTGGTGAAGTGTGACAGTCATTTTAAAATGATTACTCGTACATTGAAAACGTTCGAATATAACAGATGGACACCTCTTCGCCCCCTTTTCGCGTCGCCACGCCAATTGTCGTCGTCCGCTTTTCCTCCGGTTATTAATGATGGGCCCGCAACTATGTGTCCGTCTGATTGTTGTACCGTTTCTGTACAGGGGTGTCTAAATGCTGCTACGCCGTTATGCCCCAAAGAAATTAGCCAAATTACGAATACGCTCGACGTTTCCGTAACGTCCTCGTTTCTGGCGTTGCATCCGGCAGTCTTCTTCGTGTCCGCGTGTCGTCGAGTGTCGCACCGTACAGCTGAGCACGTCCCTCTTAATTGTGACAATTTTTACGGACGATTTTTAATTCCTCCTCGACCGTCATTAATTTCCTTCGCTCGAGTCCCATCTGAAGCGTAGTCGAAGAATTAAAAATCGCATCCTCCAAAGACCGCCTTCCAGCGACGACTATTTTTGTAGATAAATTAAAACCATTGAATAAATTAGTTTCTCCGAAAGCTACTTACATTCGATTAATCCGCCTACAAATAACATTGGTAAAACGGCGGGTATCTAGATGTTTTTGACAAAAGCGTATTTTCCTTCGAATACCACGCAAATTCTTCCATAGCGTTGTAAAAGTAAAACGCACATCTGAAAGGATCATCTTGTTTATTTATTCATAGTATTCCGCCGCCGACGTCGCCACTGCACGCGCACAGATTCGCAGCAACATTTCAGCCTTTCTTTTTATACCGTACTCTGCATAGTCAACTACTTTAATTCTCGATAATTGCTTTTTTCTTCTTTTTCTTTTTCACTTTCAATTCTGCCAAATCCTCTTTCCGACGGTGTTTTCTTTCCGCTTTTCATTTCAAAGTGTCTCTGATGATTTCGCGATTCGTGAACCCATTTTGGTGCGGCCAGCCTTCTCCGCAGTAGTCGATTCTTCGCCATCGAATCGCCTTCTTCTTTCGGATTATCTTTGTTTCGGTTATTCGAGTTGCTTAATTTTTTTTCCTCCCCATTTAATCTCTATAGCAAAAGTTTTCCTCATATGGGCTTCATCGTACATAAGAACCTTCTCTGAAATCTCGTCCATTTTTTTCCATCTCCTTTTACAACTTGCGCTCGGCTTCAAAAGTTTTTCTATACTGTTTTTTTCTTCTTCGACACGAGTACTTCATCTCGATGGCCAAGGGTTCGTTCTTCTATTGGGCTTTTAATTTGGTCGTGAATATTAATGGACGGAATGCGCGAGGCAATAAATGAAATGGTTTGATTTTTTGGCTTTCTTCAGCTACTTTGATGTGCAGATTAGTAGAAAAAAGCGTCGGTGTCGTTTTCGCTTTTAAATTTATTCCTTTTATTGATACACTCGCGAATTCCAATCTAGGTGGGTTTTCGGCTTTGTTGTAAATCTGAACGCATTTTCTTCTAAGAGTGAGTGGCAAAACGCTCTTTTCATGAATCAATCATTCGGTATTCGTTTCAAACGAATTACGAAAATCGTTGAATATGGATTTTGAATTAGTATTAAAAAACGTGAAGTTCGACGAAGAGGTTATCATTCTCCTTGTTATGAATGTAGGAAGCCGATTACATAAGCCATGTAATAACCACTTTTTATCTTCGCTTTTCTTTCTTTTTAATTCCTATAATTCTTTTATTTATTTATTAATTTTTTTTTTTCAAAGAATTTCTCAAAATATTTCACCTAACACGAAAAAAATCAAATCCAGAATTTTGCGTTTTTCTCGTAGGTAATAAAAATCTATGTACAATATATTTTAGAAGTCCCTTTCATCCATAGAGCACACAATAATTTATGATATAAGAATGCGAAGTTTGTTGGAAAATTAAAAAATTCCAACTTTCAAAGAGCATAAGTAAAAAAAGCATTCCTTGTACCTTGAATTGGATCTCTTACTCCCTCCCACCCTTTTTCTTGTTGAAAAATGTCAGAAATTTAATGGTACCACTGTCCTGAAACAGCCTTGATTTTCAAAATCTCGGATATTTCTAAAAAATTTCAGAAGTTTAACTTTTTAAGAGATACGCCATTCCTTTCATGGATCAGGGTTTCAAAAATTTTTGAACAGAAAAGTATTTTACCCTCAATTTTATTTCTATACATCAACTTGATTTTTAAAACTGTCGAGTTTTTTTCTCTACAGTTTTTTGCCAATTTAATCCGAATGGCAAGCAAAATTTTAACAAGGACTGCTTGATTAAAATCAAAAGAGGATCGATAATGTTGAGTACCAGAATTAAAAAAAAAATGATTCTTCATCTTCACCAATCGAAAATACTTTTTGTCCTTTTAATTTCTAGCAACTATAAAAAATGTTAGTAAACAAATCTTCAAAACTCAATTTCCCACAACGTTATTCCTAACTGTAGTTTTCGATATAATCAAATGTAGTGCAAGACTTCTTTAGTTAAGGTATAGTTGAAACTTTACTTTTTAAACTGATTTTCATGATAAGCTGAATTTGTATGAAATATTTTTTTTCTTAACAACTCATTTCAATGGTATTCAGCTGTAGTGCTACACGCCCCAACTGCTTCTCGCAGATAAAATGATGAGCGAAGTACTACATAAGGATTTGGTCATTCGGAAGTCAACAAACACACATACTGCTCACGTTATGGTTGTTATTGTTTAACGCTTTACTTCTGAATATCGGACGCCACAGATACCCGCTGGACTCCATCCATACTCAACAATTAATAACAGTATCATCTCGCACTATCGTGTTATTAATTAACCGACCGTAAACGCTGGTAATAACTAATAGTTTAAATAAAAGTCATGTTCGTGGCAGTGTGACCAATTTAGCACAATTATGCCAAATTTAGCATAATTAAAAGCCTCGCATCATTTTTAGCATAATTGGTTCCAAATTTTAGCATAAATATCTATAATTTAGCATTTTTTTTTTTTCAAATATGTGAATACTGATTTGAAAATTGTAATCAGCGTCCCACATTACGAAATAAAGAACCTTGAAACATTGTGGTGTTGTCCTGTGGCTGTCTAGTCTAGGTTTATAGAGTATTTATAATGACTGGTCTATGTTCTAATTGGTCATACGTCACGCCTGTAACAACCAATCAGCAAGTTGGAATGTGGTAAATTTACTTCGACTAACTCGTAAAAAAGAACACAAATCAGCTGATGATTCAAATCACAAACGAATTTTAGTCATTCACTGAAAACTGAACGATACTGTTTAGGAAGGTAGAAATGAAACTACCTACATTTTATCACATTCTAGCGTTATGATTGGTCATTACGCGCGTAACATATGACCAATTAGAACATAGACCGGTTATTATAAATACTCTATATCTATATTATACATATTATTTTTATCTGTGATTGTGAACCACATGCTGATTTTGTAAATTCCTTCGAAAACAACAAACAACTTGTTACTTGAGTATACTATAACTAGCAAGTTAGCAACAACCAACAACCATGTGTTGGTATCGATATATCACAAAAAATTAAGGAACATTTTTCGGCATAATTTTTTAGCACTCAAGGTTTTCAAAGTTGGAATAATTTGGCATAATTTTAATTCTTTAAAATCGGCGGTAAAAATTTGCCCCTTACTTGCAAAACGTTTAAATTGAACATAGACTGGTAAATATTGGATAAAAATTTTAGCATAACGATTCTAGCATAATTTTTTTGGGCTTTTGGAATAATTTAGCATAATTTTTTGGTAGAGTTGAAATAAGTATATTTTTTTCAGTTGGTCACACTGGTTCGTGGGCACCAATACTTTTGCAAGCTCTAGATACCTTAGGCTTAATACATCGCTGTTAAGGGGTGTCTCTACCATGTTAGTTTTCCTGCCGATAGTTGAGCTACTATGCAACATTTGCAGGGTTCTTTACAAGCCGTAGAGAAGTACCAACACAGTAAATAGTAGAGCTGTATATTCTATAATTTTGCACATTAGTCGAAAATATTACTAACCAGTAATATAGTAGCACAGATGTATTTTTTCACCTAGGAATATTTTTGTTTTACATTTTTTTTGTTAGAAGCAAAAATATAAATCATTTGAAAAGCTCAAAAATGAGTCTCTGGCTTGTTCTGCTCCCATCAGTTTCAACGGAATAAGATAACAAAATTCGAAGCTTTTCTATCCTTATTCGAGCAAATGGTAGAAATCTAAACCCGCTTAAAACTAACGAAGGTATTAATGAGTTAAGGATAACGAATCCCACATTCTTTTACATCCTAATCGTTCTACTAGTACCAGCAACAAAGCTTTCATACATTTGAAAAAACTGTCTGGAAAGAACAAAAGCTCGTCACTTTTACTTCCCCATTTTAATTCTCGTCGCTTGTTAAGAAAATTATCGTGAAAGATCGTCTAGTGTATACAGTTTTCTTCTATTTACACGATTCGCTTTCTAAAGTACAAGTTGCCAGCTGAAACTGTAAATGCTGAATGCTGGTTCGAAGACTATAAAAGTTGGCGTCATTCGCGAGCATAGTGTTTAATTTTAATTCATTCATGAAGTGTAATCGCAACTACGGTTTACATGGTACACGAATTCATAATGAAAAATCTAATTTCCAGATTTTCGTCGACAATACGTCGAATAACATGTATGAACGTAGAAAAGAGGACAGAGTCGATAACTTTTATAGGGGTACATTTTTTCTTTATTTTTGTTTCCAATATAGTAAAAAAGTTTGATTGCAGTCCCTTTTGGTGTAAAGTTTACACAAGCGAAAAACAGGTTAGGTGAAAGCCGCCTCTTAAGTAAATAAAACTCGACGTTGGTAGAAAAATAGATTTAAAAATTTTCATTTTTCAGCACTCCACGCTTTCGTGGAACCACGATGCAAGTGTTTTCAAAAATAACATCGACAGCTAATGCGTTTTAAATAGCGAAAACGCCACGTACCGGCTCACATACTCCGAAACGAAAGCAAAGGGTCTATTGAGTACAGCGTTATTAACATTACAATTTACCACTGTTACATAATAACTGGTTGTCATCGATCAGTATAGTGTGCATTTCAGCAGGGGTTCAGCGCAACCTCTATCGGGGTGCGAATACAATGACATAGCTTCCCAATTGCATCTATTTCACCGAAATGATCCTCCTAGAATTGCCCGCGCGCCTTTTTTCACCCTTCTCTTTCTCCGCCCATCGCTACCGAATACCCACAAGAATCGTTAAGGTCGACGGGATACCTAATAGCTTCTGTTTCCTATACACGTGTGAACTTGTACGGCGGATGTGTTATAGCTTACTCGTATAATGCAACAGTGATCCTTAAAGTACATTAATGAAACAAATAAGGGTGACGTACCATGTACGCGACGACGTTCGACCATTTTACGCGTATTTTTACAATACCCGACCTGGGGATCTAGGGGTAATTTCCATATACAAAACGGCTTTTCATTACTACCTTTTCTGTAAAAAAAACTAATCCGTCGTCGTGACCGTGTTTTGACGTGTTTACGAAGAACCGCCCGACCATATTACGTTTACACGTCGCGTCGCCCGCACGCCGATATCTAGTCGGCGAATTCTGTTCGAGATGGATGAAAAAAGCTTTAAAGTAATAACGCGGTTTGTTTACCGAGCAATTATTTCTCTCGCGGTGTTGTTTACATGTCAGTTGAGCGTTTTAAGTATGAAGAAAAAAAGTTTTGATTAATTTACCATTGGTACGTACCCTCGAACTTCCTTCGTTTCATTCACCCCTGTTGGTTGACGTAACGGTGGTGCAATCGGCCCCGAATTATGGTTATTTTGTGATACGGTACGTTTTGAATAATTGAAAACGCTCGAACGAATTATTTTTTCAACCATTAATGATTCAATTTGTCTGGTTCGAGTGGTGTGGTCGGGTAGTCATTACTCGTTGGACGTTGCAAGGAAATCGCACCTGACGTCCGGCCTCTGTCCGTTTATTTACTTTCTTTAATGCTCTTCAAGTAAGAGGTAGGAAGGAAGGACTACACAAGTATTATGTAAAGAAAATTTCGATATGATTTCAAAATGCAAGAATTACTTTTAATTGTGTTACCAAAAAATGAGGCGGATCAAGATTTAATTCAATTTCAAACCAGCTTTAAAAACTCGTAAATTTCAAACTTCAAATTGTTCAACGAAGATACGAAATAGATTACAAGAAAGCTATAAGCTACACTTCAACGTGATTAAGACGTTTGCTGAGCATCTCGATGATACATTCCCCCTTCCAAGATCACCCAAAGCTCGACCACAGAATTTCTGACGACTTCATTCAATGATACCATCACTCATCTGAATACCTTGTTGTCGACTCTGGTTGCCATCGGACCCTACTTGACATTAGTACTCGTAACGTTCAGCGGGTAGAAAAACCGCACTGAAACGAGAAACCGAGAATTACATCGCCTGTTTACAAACATATCCACACCGACATGAAGAGGACTCCGATAATAAATTGACGAACTATTAAATCCAGTCCAGCGTGCTTTCAATGCTGCAGCTCAAAAACAAGATTAATGGCCATTTAGATTCCGCCCATGGTGTCATATGAAAGCGAATTCGGTATTTCGAATACGCGCCGATCACCCATCAAAATAGGGACGTGAGAAAAGCAACGCCGCAAATGCTCAACAAATCCCACCGTCGACACTTTTTATCGCCCTTTTCCTCTCTAGCTCGTTCATCAGAATTGCGAGCGTGACTGTAATGAGGCAGGGTGTCCAGTAGACGACCATGGTTGAAATTTTGTCTTTCTGTAATTAGAAATTTTATCACAATATAAATGAAATAAAATTTTCGAAGAGTATTAACGCTAAAAACACCATAGCTATAAATACTGAACAAGTGTTCTGACATCTTCATAAGTAGATGCATGGGTAGGCAGACAGGTAAAATACTTATGCACACGCACCAACTTCGTAGAGCCCATACTGCCATTTATGATGTCTGCTACGAGGGAATTTGGCCGTTTACCACTCTTTCTATAACCCAACTGTCTCTCAGACCAGCTAATTAAAGTACTAGTCTGAGAAACAATGATACGACCAATCGAGTCCGTTAAAAAAATACTCCTTCAAACATCCGAAAGACAACCACCAACGCATGTATGTGATGCTTTAATACATTCTCAGGACCCTTCATAAAACCCTGGTCTGAAAGACAGGCATGCGCCATTAACTGGTCTGACAGACAGTCATGCGACCAATCGCGGGTAGTGGCTCTATTGTGACATCTGATCTGTAACTTGCGCATGCGCATACCGTTCGTCCCATTGATCTTCAACCTCTTGAGTGCAAAAATCTCTAGTAGCTTAAATAGGAATATTTTTATTCGCTTTGTGGCAACACTGATTCAAAATCTCCACGTTTCAGTCAGTGATATCACGCAGCGAATGCAAAATACTTTATTAAAGCAACTTGAGAGACATTTTTGTGCTGAGTGGGTCGAAGATCAATGGAACGCACCATATATTGAACCGTTTGTTTTGTACACTGACTTATGATAGTAATCCATTTCATATCTTTATAGTCAAACCTCAGGGACTCGGAGCTGGAGGTAGTAGTAAAAAGGAGTCCAATAATAACAACCTGACAAAATTTAAAAATAAACTTAAATTTATAATCCATGTAAAAATAGAATATAAAAAGTATTCTATGAATAATATCTTTTCAGCATTTTTTTCTTTTTCATTATTTAATATGAATGTCAGAAAGTTACATCAAGGTGAGTAAAAGCTCAACCGAGAATGTGGGCTACATACAGGGGATCGAAATCTGCAACAGTTTACTTTCTGGCCTTAGGCATCTCAGTTCATTGGTTTTGTTCGGTAAAAATTTAAAAAAGCTGCTACTTGAGAAGCCTGTGGACTGCTTTTGAAGATATGATGATAAATTGCGGATGGGAAAGTAAAAGGGAGAGAAAGGGGAAGAGGAAAAAGGAAAATGTATAGGTAGGGTCAGATAAAGATGAAGCGTAAGATAAAAAACACTGGGAGCTTGAGTTGATGGGTTGCCATTGCTAGGGGTTTGTTTTTCTGCGTTTGGTTCCGCAGGGATTGGAGGTATGCAAGTTTACCTCCTGTTACCTCCTAAAACCGTTTTTTGCTTAAACAAATTTATTTAGGTGGCTAAAATTAGAATAAATCACTCACTTGAGTTTACTTTGTCATATGATACTATCAAAGAAAATTTCTGATGCTGCGTTAACTGCCACCACAATTCCTGCTTCTCTTTTCTAACATCATGTATAAATCCTCAAAAATCATATAAGTTATCAAGTTTACGCATTCTGAAGATTATTGCGCCTCACTCTAATTTGACAGTCTATCATTTCAAATCCATTTTGACCCAAAGAACTATTCACACAGACGAAATTTAATTTTTCTAATAGGTTGATTGGATGAGGAGATTTATGAGATTTAGTAAAAAATCTCATAAGTCAAAATTTCTTCAAAAATTATTTTTTTAATCTAACTCTATTCGAAATGCATTCAGGAGGTTTAAATTTGCATATTAGGGTGTTCTTTACTTACTCTTGCTTATGATATTAAAAACAAAAAGTTTGAGCTTTTGCGCGGCCTCCAGCCACTCTCAAACTTTGAATGAGCTACCATGCACATTCTGCAGATATCAAAAAAAAATTCCTTTCAATTTTTATTTATTTTTCTACTCGAAGAAAATAAGATCAAAAATTTTTTACTTTGATATTTTATTCTTTAAAAATAATTATGAAACACAACTAAAATTGAAAAACAATTTTAAAATAATGAATTGGTCCCCTACGAATAAATGAGTAGGCAACATGTCACGTCATCACCTAATACTATTTGTCAAAGTGATCAGATGCATTGCAGTTACGTCACCCCCCACCCCTCCTACCTGATACGAATTGCTGTAAGTTAGCCTGGGTACAAGTGTACCCATGTGTGGTAGTTTAAGGATATGAAGACTCCATCCACTCTGACCTCTCCTTGCTAAATCAAGTAAGCTGTAATAGCTACAATCCATCATACATCGGACTCACATTCAGGTTTAATTTACTGTGTCCCATAAGTTCTAGCTAGCACTCGTAGATACAAAGGAGGCTGAATGTAATTTGCAAAGTTTCGTGAAAGCACAAAATTTTATCATGAATAAAGAGAATTTTTTTTTTAATTTTGGAAAAATGTCTGATTTTTTTTTTTAATAATATTCAAAAGCGATAATGGTACCAGTGAAAAAAGTAGAGAAAATTTAAATTAAAAAAAAAATTATAATGAAGTGGCAAAAGTTTTTCATTTTATATCATTCCAAATGTAAGCATTTTTAATAGATATGAAAAATTCAGTACTTTTTTGAAAAAAAGTTCTATATCATATTGAGTGAAGGTGAGCACCCCATATTGCACACGATAAACATAATATTAATTAGGAACTATTTGAAAAATATTTTAATTTCTTTGCATATACTTTACCGATTTTCCTTTTATACACTTACGTGCCAAAACACAAAAGCTAATATCAATCGAAAATTTCGTAGATTTTTCAAATTCAATACCTCCTTAAATTAGATTCTATTGAAGGTAAAATTTTCTTTCCAACTCCATCACACTGCGATTGCATCTCGAAATAAAATACCTCCATCGACTCTCCACGTGCAAGAGCATTCGCACGAAAAACGAATACGAAAATTTTCACGCATAAAAGAAACGACGATGCCTTTTTCCTCTCGATAAAATTATATCATCCGAAAAAAAAACGCTCGAGTATGCCTTCGATTCAACGCAAAAAATTCCAACCTAATGGATGACGTAATTAAATGGAAATACGTAGTCCGCGTACACGAGTTAAACGCGCTATTACTCGAACGACATTGCCATTTTGATTTCCCAAAGGTGAAGGGAAAGCTGAAAAATAATTATTTTTTTGTATTGCAATTGCAATTAAATTTCCAGAAGGGAAGGTTCGCAAACATTTCCAAATTATGTTGGCGAAGTTCGAATTGCGCTGGGTTACGTTTACTCGCACCCTTTATACGTCTTCGTATCCTATAATTTTTGTTTTTCACCTACTCTTCGATCTGTGTATACGTTTGGCGATGCCCTATTAGGTTTTTCTCATTTCTCGTAATCCCTTCCATTTACCGGTTCATTGTAGTCGCAAAAGGGACGTAATTTATTGTGGTAGGGGGACTACTCTAATTCTTCCATATAAAGTAAAACTTCTTCAACACCATCTAGCATGGAGATGGGGGTTGGAAATTTTTGCAAAATATTTACCCAATGGGAGGGGGTTAATTGGGTTTCTTCGAGCCCTTTTATTACCTTTTCGCCTTTTCGGCCACTATACCGATGAAACTGTTGGTGTTTCTATTTAAAAACTTGTATACGTATAAATTTCCGAGAGATTACCATTGACTGGACTTCCCCTTCGTACACATGGCCAATCGTTATAGCCCTTTCATTTGTTATCATTTTTGCTCAATCTAGGTAGGCCCAGGTGACCGAAAGTTTCCTTCGGAATGCTCGATGCGGCGAGAAAAGCCACTTAGATTGTTTTCGTGCGATAGAAATGCGTCGAACTTGATTTAAAGTACGTTAGAAAAAACCTCGGTAAAGTTAGAGGTCTTTGGGCGTGAAAAATAGGCGAAACTTTCTACGCTGTCGAATGATATGTCGTATGAAGGCTTAAGTTCACGTCAAACGCAACGCAACCGTACTAATTCGAATACTCGATTCGATAAATTTCACGACGCCCGGACCAGGTCGAAAGCTTCGAGAAGCACCCCGACGCTCCGATGGACCCGGTAACTCGATATCATTCGATCTGGCGCGGGTAATTGCGCGAGGTATTGAAAATCCGATGATAAGCGAGAGCGGACGACGCACCCAACAAATAAAAGAGCCGTAGAGGAACCGAGAATTCCATTACATTTATAGATTTTAATAAATAAAAGCTTTCGGTAAATTTTCGCCGGTAAAGGTAGCAGAAAAAAGCTGGGTAGCTATTCGCCGGGAATTTTTTACTCGACAATAAAAATAAATAAGGAAATGGTTAAATGGCCAGAACTGGCAGCGATAGGAAAACTTTTGTGCGGGACGAAAGTTGCACTTGATTTCGGGACGAAGAATAAGCGATAGGAGGAAAATGCGATATTTAATAGCTCGCCGAACTGTGGCATGAGCCTGCAGAATAAAGGCTCGATCAATGGATTTTCGACAATGTTAGACCAAACGTAAGAGTCGCGCACCGCGGTGTCGAAGGGGTTTATACACGGCGAAACGCGCACCGGCACAGCTTATTCGAGTGATTGTGACCGAACGCCGAGCGAAATGGGAATATACTATGCGCCTAGCGCGGCTGACATAGTCCTCAGTTTCGGCATCGTAACACTTCTCCAACGTTTCGAGTAACGCGTGTAACATCAGTACACAGCTGGCGTTTCGCGAGAGAGGTGTCGTTTTGTGGTTTCGTAAAATTAATTTTTATTTTGGTACAGCATTCGTGTGTATGTGTTTGCTTTTTAGAAAATATATAAATTATTTTCCAGCCGAATTTTTTTTTAACGATTAAGTGATCGTAGCTGCTTTTTCTACCTCTCGGTGGTTTTTATTTTTCACATGTAGTTCCGCTGCTAGCTCGCGTTTCGGCAGTTATCATTTTATTATTTTGCTGTGTTCGTGTTTATTTTTCATTTTCCACCTTTTTGCTGATACATCGCAAAAACTGGTCGCCAATTTTCATCCAAGCAGTTGCACGAATATATCTCAAATGATTGTTTTTTTGGATTAAGCAGAGGTCAGAAATTAACGAATTCAACGTGGCCGGTAAGTTTGGCGCGATATTTTTTCTCCTCTAATTTTGACTCGTTGAATTTTTTTCTTCGTCTTACAAAAAGCCAAAATTTGTTAAACAGAATGTCGTCGAAAAATCTTTAATATACCATCATCGATTGAAGTCGAATTTCCGCCTTTTCGACGAATATCTTAAAAACCATTCCCAAACACCGACATCGTTTAAACCGTAAGTAAATATAGGCTGTACTTAACTCATTAATCAAGTCAAATTTCCATCCACTTTAAACGTAAAACCATCGACCTTACGAAAAGTAAACAAATATCAGCCCTCCCGCGCAGCAAAATGTCAACAACGATATTTCATCGAAACTTTCAAACTTCTCAAGTGTTATCGATTCGTAAAAATTTTCAGGCCAGAACATACTGGCCGCGAAGCTTTCGTCGAATGAAAAATTTTCAACTTTCGCCTAACCTTTGGCGCGCCTATTCGACCAGATTTTCAAACAACAGGCTTATACGCGCGTATAAACTTAGATAACAATCAAAAAAAGCCATTATTAAAAGCCAACTTTATATTTTAACTTTTATTGCGTACACAATCGGAATTTTCGCGGCGAGGTTTTTCCCTGCTGGGAATTTTGTTTACGAAAAACTTATTTCGTACTACGATGCGCGAATTTTAACGCGATGAATTTTTCGAAATTCGTTCCGATCGAGAAAAACACCCGCATTGAATTCCTCGTTACACTGTTATCGTGACCGTGTCGCCCTTTTCCGCCGTAAATATACGAATCTGAGGTTTACCGACGTTTCTCACATGAAGCTTAATAAACTGTCATCTAGGTTAAAATAATTCAATTACCGAAGCTCTCTTCGCCTCGAATTAGCTGCGAAAATTTCAACTTTCGTTTCGCCCTAAGATCTGCACCCTATAGTACGAAAGTCACTCAGTTGAGCTAAAACGTGCTATGCACCTTCCCAAAGTTTATACAGCAGATAACTTCGGTCATTGGACTCCCCTTTTATATTTCGTCCTTTCGGGCTTATACTTACGTTCGTATTTAGGTGGCTTTTCATTACCTATACCCACATATACTCAATCAATACGTTAAAAGTGACGAGCAATTTTGATGTGATATGGACATATCCCCTTTTTTTTAATAAATTTCTCATTTCAAAGCGATAACAATCTACGAGGTAATTACAGAGAGAGAAAAAATTGTCGTAATTCGATGTATTAAAATATATTTAAAATGTTGTTGAAGTGCAATACTTTCCTAGTCTTCTCATATTAAAAAAAATGACAAATAAATAAATATAAGGCGCTTAGCATTCTGGTGTTAAATTCATTGTGAACAATTAAGGACTAGAAAGATACATAAATTTTGAAAAAAAAAAAAAGAAATTTCAACCTCTCGTTAGATTTTTGAATACTTAATTTTGAAGAACAAAAATTTTTAGAAGATTTTCTCAAGTACAATAAAAACAACAAATGTCTTCAAATTCTGCACGTATGATTTTTGAAAAAAGAAATAACGCTTCGTGAAATAAATTTGAAAATTTTAAATGGAAAAACAACAGCATGAATTTTTAAGAAGAAAATAAAAAAATTGTAAAAAAAAAACTGTTGAAAAAAAAATTAAATTCTCAATAATTAACCAGAATATGCTGATGAAAAAATGAGGGGGAGGGGGCATGGAAAGTTGTGATGCAAAATGTATGAGGGCCCAAAATCGTGAGATTCCCAGTCCCACATTACTGTAATCCTACTCTGTCTAGATAGGACTTCTGATATAATAACTTCAACTTAAAAAAAATCTTCTAGAAGATAAACCACAACAGATCTACCAAACTTCAACTCTTGATAACGAATAACTAGAAGAAAGACTAAAGTTCTTGATAAAACAAATCATATTGATATTTCGATAACACCTCTTTTGTTATGTTAGGTTGATTACAAATTCCTTATCGGTGAGAGTTATTTCACCATGAAGAGTAAAATTAACCAATTCCTAGGTTTGAACTTTTTAGTTCTTAAATTAAGCAGAAATTCGAAAACATCTGGCAAGCTCCATTTAATTTTTTCTCATCGTTTGGAAGATAAATTTATCGTTTTTAATTTGAAAAATATTTCGAACGTTTGGTGCTATGAACATTTTTTATTTGTTTGTTTTTAATTTAAAGTATAATCATCATGAAATTTACCTTCGTTCCAAATTTTGAGTTTTTTTCAATAATGTTATTATAAGTGACATTTTCAATATCTGAAGGATAAATTTATTTTACTAATTTAAATGTATATTTCTCTGACTCATTTTATTATAATTATGATAAATTTTTGCCAATTAATTTTTGATTATTTCAAAATTAGTTTTTCAATTTTTTAATTTTTATCTGTAGTATAAAATTTTTTATACACAGATTTTTTACATTAATAAAAAATGAATTTTCATTTTGTAAATTAAAAAAAAAGCAAAAATATTATTGCTCGTTCCCAAAGCCACAATAATCCTTAAAAATCCTCCATCATCTATCATCATTCGGAGCCTTCGAGCATTTGCCAAGATTCGTAGAACGAAATATTTCATTCTATTTCGGTAAATTAGTTAAATCGAAATAACTCTTCACACCCTTAGGAGCGCCTTTTCGGTCCGGACGGAGGGAAGAAAATCGACTCAATTAGTCTCACGTAATTTACGTCCGAAAGAATAACATTTTAAGATACCGAGTACCGGGTCCACCGTCGTCGACGCTTCACGCCATGAATACGTTTCATACTAAATTACCCGTTAATCTTGATACTTATTTCAAATCAAATATCGCCTTCTCAGTCACGGAGGTAGATGTCTCGTATACGCGTAATTACCGGTTAACATTTTGAGAAAATGAGAGCGCGGAAAAAATCCGAAGAAAACAGTAATAATAGGTAGCGTTTATAAGTACGTATACACTCTACAAGCATAAGCTAAACAGCGACTCGACGAGAAACTTTCGAGTTGACTTTTTTTTACTCGGAAATTTTTTGTCATTAATTAAATTAAAATTCGCGAACGTCGAAGAGTTTTTCTTTGGGAGTTTTTTTTTTGTGTTGGTGAATTTCATTACTTGATTAAAAAATGGTTAAAGAAAAAAACATGTAAATATTGTCGTTTCGAGAGTTCAAAGCTTTTTATAAACTCATTCTCGTCCTCTTTAATCGTTAGCTTATTATGAAAAGAATTCCCCTAACTGTACGAGTTAAACGACTGCGTGTTGTACGAACGTCGAGTAAATGCTATTAGTATAATGGAATCAAATCGAGTGTTTTTGTTCTTCGCTGTGCATAATTCTTAAGCGACGATGGTGGGGTAGAGAGCAACTGCAAAAGTATGATCTTTCAGAGAAATTCGCCAGTTTGCGGTGTCGCGGATGGGTATTTAGCGGCACGTGCTGCTACTACGTTCGTACAGTGTTATACGTATTAGCAGGTGCATGCAAGTACGTGGTATTACGCGTTTGTGTAATTTTCCAGAAAAGCCTGCTCGTTTTCCTGCACATTCGTATGTATACATTTTCAGGTCTATACGTACGCGAGTACATAGCTGTAGGTGCCACAAATCTGGAAACTATTTTGAAGAAATACACGTGTATACAATATACATACCCCTGCAGATGCCTGGAGTGCGCAAACTTTTCTGCACAAACACGAGAACATAGCTGTAGGTGCCAGAATTGCGCAGACATTTCTTTACATACACGAGTTTACACCTGCAGATGCCTAAAATGTGCGAACTTTTCTGCACATGCACGGGAACATAGCTGTAGGTGCCAGCAATTTTCAGACTTTTCTAAACATACACTTGTATACAGATACAGATGCCTGGGGTTCGCCCGTTTTTTGGCACATGCATGTGTATAGACCTGCATACCTGCACGTTCCTAATGTCTACAAATTTTTCGAACATTCATGTACGCATGCGTTGGAGTAAATCTGATTTTTGGGTCACAAAAATCGATTCTAGACTGATGAGAAATATGTAAATTGACCTTCTACAATATGTTCAAAAATTGCAGCTCTCTAGGTCAATATTTATTTTCCTTATATCAGAGATTATGTCTGAAAATTTCTTAACAGATAACATATTTTCGAATTTAATGGAAAATGTTAGTGTCTCGCAATTCTAAAAATTATTGATAAGTATGAGCTTGATTTTAACTTTATTGTATCCAGAAGAAAGGTTACACCGAATTTTTACTTTTCAGGCGTTCCCACAGTATCCCATATTCTGCCTGAAATTGCCCTAAATTAAACATTTAATTGTTCCATTTCACAATTAAGGAAGTGAAAAATACATTGAGTACGAATAAAGCCTATAATGTACATTGGATGGATTAAAAATACTCTAAAAATTTTTCTTTCTACTTTTTCAGAAGTGAAAACTCATTTATCATAGTTCTCAAAAAATTGATAATTTTTGGTTGAAATGTTCCAAGTTTTTCTGGAAGTTCAGATGCTTAAAATTCACTGTTGAGTGTATAGGTACATATATGGGAAACATAAAACGTTTTTCCTTTTCTCTTTATTACGTCAACTTGTTCTGAATTCAATTTCTTAGGTGGTCTTGAAAGGAATGAGGCAGGGGTTTTCAGACTTGGTATTGGATGTGGCCTGTACAATTGTACATGAGTAATGTTATTTGCAAGCCTGAACAAGCCCCAGTTAAAAACTTAGCTCCACAATGCGGCATGACTGCTAACTTTTTTTTTTTTGAAAATCGATGATAAGGCACCAAAAATTAAATGATCTCAATATAGACTTGACACATTTCACACTTGCAGGTCAGTGTTCACCTTTCTTACATTGGGATTAAAATTTAAAAATTACGAGCTTTTTTGGGAAAAATTTCATAAAATTTCAATTTTAAAGAAATCAAACCTTCATGTATCCAGAGTCCATTCCTTCTCATCTAACGACAAAGAAATTACCTGTATATTTTTTTATTATTATTTGAGAATAAATGTTTCTTTGATATTAAATAAAAAATTTTAACATTTTAAGCATTCCTAGAAGAGTTGGTAAACAGCTTCTTTATCTTTAGTATACATACTCCATGCTGAGATGAATGGAAAACTGACTAATTCTTTAAAATAACTTTTTCGGGAAATAATTTGAAAAAAGATAACTTTCCTGACCTCAACTGTTGGGTTTTATAATCTTTGATCATTACAACATGATCCTAGAGTATCAAAAATGATAACATGAAATAGTGATTTAAAAAAAAAACAACAACAACAACAGTATTTTCTTGATAAGCATTGACCAGACTTTTTAAAATGCAGTTCTGTAAATTTTATGAATATGATGATTTATTTTTACAATTATTATTGAAATACTAAAAAATTTTGAATTTTGTGACTCCAACCTGAAAGAAAAATCTTTTCTTAAGAATTTATGATTTTTAATTTGTAACAAAATGTAAGCATAACTTGAGGATTATGAGGAAAGCAAAAGATCTTCAAGAAAATGTATAGCCCATTTTATAAAAAGAATTTTTAAATGTTGTTAAATCGTACTTAAAAAAATTCATCAAGCGTAGTGCTTTTTGCCACGCAATAATCATATGAACACATATTTTTCAAATTAAGTATAACTACCAGAGGCTCCTCAAATTATCCTCAAATTTTTACAGTTTGCCATTTTGCATCCATTTGGACTCAAATTTAAGAGGTCATATCCTAGTCATCAACTAACCCTATATACAAAACTATACCCAAACGTGTTTTAGAAGATACGTATAACTTTGTTGTAGGTGATAAGGGCTTCTGGTATAATTGAATTGAGGTGTTTATTAAATGTATGTTTTTTATCGAATATCATACCAAGATATTTCATCGAATCGAGTATCGATAATAATTAACCATCCAACAGTATATTGGGCAAGGTGTAACTTCTTTTATGAGTGCAAATAAACACCTGGGTTCGAGATGTATTCATTTTTATACCAAGTTTTTGAAATTTGGCGACATAGGTAGCAATATCAAGATTTATATTATTTCAGGTAGATTCGGAGGACGAGACAGATGATATTAAAATTGTATCATCCGCGAATTCAGTTATTTTGAAGTATCTAATTTGAGGCACCTCAAGCACCACTCAAATTTTGAAAATCCGCCATTTTATATCCATTTTGATACCAATTCAAGAGTTCATATTCTGGTCACCA
Source organism: Phenacoccus solenopsis (assembly GCA_009761765.1). Lineage (NCBI taxonomy): Eukaryota > Metazoa > Arthropoda > Insecta > Hemiptera > Pseudococcidae > Phenacoccus > Phenacoccus solenopsis. The sequence goes on along the minus strand of CM019754.1, from coordinate 41,137,936 downwards.
ACTTATCTCACACACAAAGTTTCACCTTTTTAGATCGATTTGGCGAGGAAATATGGAAGATTCAAAAAAATTTCATGAGTCATGACTCCAAACTCCCTCAAAAAGTCGTTTTTTACTGTAACTCCCCTCTAAATGCATTTAGGGAGTTGAAATTGAGATATGTTAACGACCGTAACTCACTCTTTCATATTAAATCAAAAACAAAAAATTTGAGCTATTTGCCTCTTCTCCAGCCCCCCTCAAAATATGAGCTATGCGCTATTTTGAGGTGTATGGAATAAAATAAAGATGTAATATTTTTGCATTTTCAAGAAGAGTCTTTCCCCAAATTTCGAGGTACTTTCATGAATACCTGCCAGCGCTACACGTGGGTGGACATTTGCCAGATGATTACAAATGATCTGAAACGTAAAGATTTTAAAATCACATCCTCTCCATGCCCCCTCTTTCCCAATCATGTAAGTTATAATAGCTATCGTTTTTATTAAAAATTCAGCTAATGAGAAGAAAATGGATCCATACTTGTATAAAGTATACACTTGTGGGTGCTCAAATTCTGCAGATTTTACCACACATACAGGTGTTTACATCTGTTGGTGCCAGCAGTTGATAAACCTTCCTCACGCATCTGAAATTACACTCGAGCTATTCCAATGCGATATTTTCATCCGACATCGAACCAGCACGACGTACCAGGCAATAATTCAACGCAACGGGGAAAACTCGTCAGCATTTGGACGGAAATGGAGATAATGAAAATCGCTTCTCATCGCAACGTGCGCGCGAATTTTATCCGTTTAACCGCGACGAATAATAAATTAAAATAAGTTAATTTGATTACGATTTCGGCAAATTTGAATATGAAAATTGTACCGCAAAATGTTTTCGTAAACGGAAATATCGTACACGCGCGTCTTCTTATTAAAGCGGATTTATTATAGGTAGTATTTCGTTAATACGAGGCTGAATTACGCTCTGCAGAGAGTAGCGAGCTTTCCTCTCGACATAAATTCGGTTGCTAAGGAGTACGCGGCGCGCGGCATTTATTTAATTAAATACGGCCCAGACAATTTTCTAATTAATTTTCGCACGCCGCCACGCCATCGGATACGGCACGACCTTTCAGCACTAGTCGATGCTTCGATTCGGAAAAATATAGTATACCTACATTTCCCCGTAATAAAAAACATATATATACATAGCGTAGAATAAATGGCTCATAAATAAATAGCGCCCGAAAGCGAAGGCGAATCCATGCCGTCACCTCTGCGTTGAGGTAGTAAATCAAAATAATTGGCCGAGGGTGAGGAAATGAAATTAAGAATTTTTTTCTCCCACTTCACGTATATGCAAAGCCAGCTAGAAACCTTTACGTATACGTTTGGCGAAAACGTTCGAATGTTTTACGACGGAGGTTTTTTTTTCGTACGACTCCCTTTACTGGAGTATTGATTTTTACGAACGGTTTTGCCTTTCGCGAGCCCATGTGAATACGCCAGTAAAACGGAATTTGTTGCGGCAATCCGATGGAATATTTAAAAAACTGTATTAACCCGAATTTTACACCACGCCGGAAACACTAATTCGATTACGAAACGACGTCGAACGTCTTCCGTTTCACCAATCGCATCGTCGGAGTAGCCGCGAATATCGAATTTATGAAATATTTCGCCATCCGATGCGCCGCGTCGGTTCGCGTAGAAAATTAATTTTCACAAACGAAATAAGGAAAAGATGTTCGCCGGCGGAGTTCTTCTTTTCGCGTGTTTTCCTCGAAAATCGCGAATAAAAATAAACTCCGAGATCGTATTTAATTTTCTCGCAACGAGGTTATCGTATATCGATTTTATTTCTTTGCGTTTTAATTTCGAGCCAAAAATGTGGAGACCGGATTGTGACGCGAAACCGGCTTGAAAAAAGTTTAATGGTGAAAAATGTAGAACTTTCGATTTTTTGACGGGCATGAATATGAATGGCATTTCATTTTATAGTTGAAAAAAGAAGAAAATTTTTTTTCACAAGAGCTTTTAACGTAGGTGGCAGAGGATGGTAGTAAATGTTGCATAAAAGTATATCCGAAAGTGGAAAACGTTTATTTTTCAGACATGTCAAGGTGAGAATAAATGAAACGGCTAGCGTTCCTTTTGTCGTTCACGAGCTCGCGGCTTTCGAGCCAACGAAAAGTTTAGGAATTCGAATTTTCTTCGACTTTCTTCGACCCACATAAACGTTTCGCTTATTATCATCCGAAAGTGTGAACTTTGCCGCTTGCTATGCGCATTCTATTCGTTCACAAAATGCTTGTTCTACGTTTTATTCCTTATGAGTCACGTTAACAAGTAGTGGAGTAGGCAAGGGAGCCCATCATAGTTTTTTTTTGATCAGTGAAAAATAGAGCTGCCAGCTATAAACGAATATCTTTGTCGGCAATGAGCATAAATAAAGATGTATCATAAATTTACAATCATATGTGTCTATAATATTTCGTATATCAAAGTACCTATCATTCCTTTCGAAGAAATCGAATGATTCGGCATTTGCTGACATTTTGATTCTTAATCATTTTATGAGTATATCACTTTGATAATTTTAAATTTTTTATCACGATGATAAAAATATAAATCTAGAAAGAGATAACATAAGCAGCAAAAATTCACATTAACTACTTGAAGTGTATGAATGTTGAAAATAAAATAAACGTTAAAATCGATTCGTAGAGAAAAAAGTGGATGAACGGGAAAGTCGAGTGCAAATCAACCAACGGTGTGAAATCCTTTCGTTTTTGAGGTTTATTGCCAAATATTGAAATACCATTGTGCCTTTTCGCTACAATGTTAGTTACAATAGACACCCCTGAGCGCACATTTTCATTTCTTAAAATAATAAAAGCATATTTGTGAGCCACCATGAAGAAAGATAGACAAGATGAAGGAAAATAGGTTGAACAGGTTTGTCTTATTAAATATTGATAAACATAAAATATCGAAGTAAGAGAAATAATATACTTATAGGTTTGCAAAAGAGAAATCAAAGGGTATGCAATTAAGTTTCACTGATTGTATGATCTATATCAAAATTGAAATAATATGAATTATAAATAAAAAATTAATATTGAACAGAAATTAATACCTTTATGCTTAATTTTCAATTAATCGCCCTCCTCGTGTAGTAAATAGGTGAGTAAAAAAATCGCAGAAACACAACATAACTTGAAAATTCTCCATTTGACTAACCCCCCTCCCTCCTGTAAGAGGAGTTTTAAAATTTCTATATTAAAATTTAAAATACACAAAAATATTTTATACCACGTAATTATATAGAATTATAGATACATAAATTTTGATGTCTGGATGGCAGGAGGGGTGTGGAAAGCTGACCGGCGATCGACGATGCAGTAAACTGTAATTAAAGAATATCGCTCGTGAGTACATACGTAATGTAATCATGCATGATAAGCCTAACAGTACAGCGGGATGGAATGATAATGATACTGCCTCAGGTTGGTGCCTATAGGTCCGCCAAACCTACTGTGGGGCTGCTTTGAACTGGGCTGATCAAGTCCACCCACGGTACACCCATCAGTGCCAACTTTACGTGCTACCTTTATGGGCCAATTAGCAGCGCACAGCACCTTAAGTACCCAGGTAGCACGTGGGGACCACATTATCGCCGGTGTATGCTCGCCACACACGCAGCATGGTGGCTGCCCCTTGGGTAGCCCCACTAAGGCTACCCGTCAGCTAAACGTTAAACGTGATCACTTAACTAACTTAAGGACATTCTGAAAATGGCCTACTCAACGATGCGTTGCATATCTAAACGCATCGCTAATGCCATGCAATTCTACAACTAAATAAACTTAGATCTATTATGTAGCTGTACTCAGTAAGAACACTTACGTATGATGGTAGGAAAAGTCACAGGTTGAATCTCAAACTTCGCAACGGCTCCAAGCACAACGCATCAAAACCGATATCCACCGTAAAATGAGAGCTCATACCGATCAACTATTCGTACCAGCCCCATAAGTCACCAAACGTACGTGACGTTACAGAAATCAGCTTAGATCTATTATGTAGCTGTACTCAGTAAGAACACTTACGTATGATGGTAGGAAAAGTCACAGGTTGAATCTCAAACTTCGCAACGGCTCCAAGCACAACGCATCAAAACCGATATCCACCGTAAAATGAGAGCTCATACCGATCAACTATTCGTACCAGCCCCATAAGTCACCAAACGTACGTGACGTTACAGAAATCAGCGTTTTATTACCCAGCGCCATTGAGATTCAACCCCTCAATAAAAAAAAAGGAAACTCAGCGAAACAGGTTGCCAACAGAGGGTATACGCACATATGTGAACGCAACTATCTGTCCGCACCATCGCTCGAATATATCTTACACTCCCCCAAAGAAAATTCTGGCTACGGGATTGATAACAGAAATAGACGGATTACAAAACTAAGTAGGTACCAACATATTACCAAAACCGAAAGAGTTCAATTTAAAAAAAAAAAAAATGATCGAACAACAATAATCAGTCGGGCTGGCAATAAACTAATCTTTCTTCAAATTACGTTCCAAAGCGACCCTCCCGCCATCATCATGATTATACTTGATTCTCTCACCATACGCTTTTGTTTTTTGAAAAATCAGATTCTTCAGTATGGTTCTTTGAAGGTTCATATGAGATATCAGGTTTCTGTTTTTAGTTCCGATTCATATTTGGTTCCTCTCCATTCCTTGTTCCTGCTTTCTTCTGGTTCTGCTCACACTGACCATCTTCAAGGTAATATCAAACTATCAATGCCCAAATTGCCCAAATACCAGTAGCAACAGCATCGTGAAAACAATTTTTCTCATTTTTGAACTAGAACCTAATAAGCCTTTCCCTTGTTCCTGAAACCAAATTTGCAGTTAAAGCAGCATCGTTTCATGTATTTTTTTGTTCATGATCAATGAAACAGCATTCAGTTCTTAATTTCAATTAGGCTTATACTTTTAAAAATGAGATTCCTCAATTTGATTCTTTTAATGTTCTTTGAAACTTTACGTTCCTGTTCTCAGCTTCAAATTTAGTTCTTGATAAAATTTTGTTCTTATCGATTATTTGTTGTTAATTTTTTTTTTTTTTGGTTCTGCTAATACTGACTATTTTTAAGTTGGTACGAAAATCAGTACCAAAACGATTCTCATTATTTTTGGAAGCAAAACTTTATAATTATATTTCTTGTTTTCAACTTCGAAACGAAGCAGTATTGCTTCGTACTTTTTTCCATTCCCAATTATCAAAACAGCATTTAGTTCTCAATTTTCATATAGTTTTGTTTTTTAAAAATAAAATTTTTTAATTTTTTTTTAATGTTCTTTGAAAGTTTAGGTTCCTGTTTTAAGTTCTAAATTTGTTTCTCAAGAAAATTTCATTTTTATCGATTCCTTGTTCTCAATTTCTTTTAACTCTGGAAATACTCCAAAACCATGACCAAAATGATTTTCATCATTACTAGAACTAGAATTAAAACCAAAACCAAACCCAAACCTTGGCCCGTTCTTAAAACCAAGCATTTACCATTATACTTCCTGTTTTTCATCTCGTAACCAAATGTATGTGGTTTTATTTGTTTACTTATCCCAAATTATCAAAACAGCATTTGGTTTTCAGTTTGCATCTCGTTTTGTTTTTTTTTAAACTAAAATTCTTTAAATTTCTTCTTTTACAGTTCTTTGACATTTTAAACTCTTGTTCTCAATTCTAATTTGGTTCTCAAAAAAATCCACTCCATATTTTAGTTTTGGTTTGGTTAATGGGAAACAATAATGCATTCCAAATACCATGTAATTGGTACCAAACCTTTCCCATGTTCTGAAAACCAAATTATTTCTCCATTCATAATCACCGAAAATACTATTTTAAATTCAATTAGGTGAATAAAATTCCATTTAAATTATGATCATTTGAAAAGGAAATTTTCCCAAAATTAAAAGGTTCTGAAATACAAATAGTCCTCAAGTTCAGCCCAGCTTCGATTTATATTTTAGGTAACAACTCTGTAGGTATTTGGGGATCATCCGTCGACCCTTTTCACGCTTCTAATACACTCGAGCTGGTACAGCCAGTGAAAGAGTTAAGACACTCGAAGGTTTCTCTATTCAGGGTCGGTTATTTATTTAATAATTTTTTCCTTCGAAAGCCAACTTAACCTTTTGAGTTAGTATTTCACGCTCTAATGAACTATTTTCACGTTTTTAATGCATAAAATTAGCGGAGTTTCGTCGTCGCAAAGAAGGGAGCCGACGTAAACATGGCCGAACTTCTTATAGAATTTTTCGCGAATACGCGGCCTTTTTGTAGATTTTTCAACTTTCCCGTTTGCCGGCTTGAATTTATTAATCCGGCAGGGGCCTTTAGCGTACGAATTACAACCCCTTTTTTGGCGTTTAAATTAAATTTTCGGTCGAAAAAAATATTAATAAATTCACGACCGGTGTAGCTCATCAATGCGGCTCGTTACAAGGGCCAGAGTTCAGAAATAACCTCCCTAATTAAAGCAACGAATGGTCGATTTTTGGGAACATGAATGCGTAGCAATTAGCGACGATAAGAGTCCCACTATTGATCGCCAGTATCGGCGTTCACCCTAAGTAAACCAACGTAACGATTTCCACTCGGGCACGTCCGAGTTGACAATACAAATTGTAAGCACCCTTTTTCCAAACATACCTGACGAGGTCGTCGAAAATCTTTCGATATTTTCGTATGTGGTTTTGGAGAAATTTCGCAGTGTCGAGAAGACGGACAAGGAGAGCTTTATAATTGCTGACTGATTTACGATTATAAACTGCGAACGTTAATTTACGAGCTTCAATGCGATGGTTCCTTTGAGCGTTGTGGAGCACTGAGAACGCATTAGCCGAGTGAAATATTACCTTCGGCCTATAATTCGCGGATACAGATAACTGGTAATGAATGTTGGAGCATCCGTCGGGTTTTTTACGCGCAAGGGGTAACAGCAGCGACATTGCGTGTAATCCGGGGCGAGAACGAGGATCGGAATTTGATTTAACGATAGGGTAAGCCTGTACACTTTAGGCTTCGTATAAAACTCCATCAATTATTCACATATTTCCACACTCGCGATATTATTCGGTACAGGAGACGTGATTCCTGCGAGTTTTTATTGTTCGCAGTGCACCTCCGTTGCATGAAACCGGCGTCGTACTAGTTGCGACGTACTGTACGGGTTGTTGAGAAGCACTAGAAAAAGTTTCCTTAAAGTAGTACCCCAATTTTACCCCTTATACCACACTTCTGAGCGGTATTCGAGACACTGAGATTTTCTCGCGTTTTTTTAAATATTTTATAAATTCTCGCCGCATTCCTACGGGAACGCCGAGCGGTGAATTTCGCTTTCCGCCCGAATGTTCATCTTCGACGCGGTGAAATCGGATTACACCGATGTACGAGAGGTGCGACGAAATTACTTCACTTAAATCTGTCATGCCGGTAATTTTGCGTTTATACTCGATTTTAAAACTACGTATACGCGATGGCGTCGCGTCGGTGAACCAAAAAAACCAGTATTACAGCCAAAGTCGAACGTAAACAAAAGCGAAAATCGATTCCCGACAAAAAGCTTTTTTAATGCCCACCTCTTCTGCGCCCGAACCGATAGATTTATTTCCTTTATAGACAGAAGGAAATTCGACGTTTCGTATTCTACGCCAACGAGTATGCGAATGGAAATTTCGTTTAAAAATGCATTCGACTGATGTAGGTCAATAAATTACGCAGCGCTTAAAAGCCCCGAGATATTATCGGTACCGATTTATTACCGTGTCTGTGGTCACCGATGCAAAAAAAAACTTCAATTTATTACTCCTAAGCGACCATGCTAATTCACGCCAATTGTCTGCGACATCGGACGAAAGAGAGACCGAGCCAAAAAAAAAACAATAGGATTAATGAAGTTGAATTAAGATTTGACAATTCCACTTCTTCGTTCAGTTTTGCGCTCACATTCGCCATGCAAACAGGTTCTCGGACGTCGAGAATTCGCCCGCTGTGCGCCTTACCACCCAACCACATGTCCAAGACGCGATCATCAATCTCGATGCTCTAATACCGGTACACCATAAGACCGAGACGACAAATAAATACCAACAGATTCGTTCGTTCGATTAAAAAGAATTTTAATGCATTTTTAAATAAATAGGAATTTTCAACTCCCATTCGCCTTCTTCGTACACGGTGGCAATGAGATATTCGTGACGACCGATGCGCCAGACGGAAACTATCATTCTAACCGCGTGTACCGCCACGTAAAGCGATTATTAATAATCCGACGCGAACCGATTTCAAATAATTGCGTTAAAAATCATTTTCTCTAACCAAACCAGTTTCCCATTCTGAAAAATACGATCGAAAATAACTACTGTATTCCAGATCGGCGTTTTTTCTCTCGCTCTCGCTCCCATGCAGGCGATTCGATTGAGGTATTGGTTGCACGATATTTTACCAAATGAGGTAATTAATTTGGTGCATGAGTAAATCGTTCTCTACGTGTATGCTACGGAGGCGGTATTTTCTCAGCGGAGGTAATTATGCTTGTTTTTTCGGGGTGTAGTCGAAATGAAGTGTCGAAGTTAACGAGCAGTTTACATACCGGTGAGATGTTGTGTTGTAGAGTTATGGTGTCCTGCTCATCGGAGTGTCTGTGTAGTCATCGTACTCCGCTGTGAAAGTTGCGGATGCGACTATCAAGTGAAATTATGTCTCCATGCTGTGTATCTAAACTGGTCTTGTTAACTTCGTCAAATTGCATTTAAAAAAATAAGTAGATGAAACGCTTAAAAAAAAGTATAATTATCACAATCAAATGTGTTTTCATGAAACAAAAAATGCTAAGCCCATGAATTCTATTATAATATAATATTAAATAAAAATATAATGACCGTAATCTTAAGCCTGCTCATCGGAGTGTCTGTGTAGTCATCGTACTCCGCTGTGAAACGTTGCGGATGCGACTATCAAGTGAAATTATGTCTCCATGCTGTGTATCTAAACTGGTCTTGTTAACTTCGTCAAATTGCATTTAAAAAAATAAGTAGATGAAACGCTTAAAAAAAAGTATAATTATCACAATCAAATGTGTTTTCATGAAACAAAAAATGCTAAGCCCATGAATTCTATTATAATATAATATTAAATAAAAATATAATGACCGTAATCTTAAGCAAATAATATAATATTTAATTGAACAGGTAGCATCGAATTGTAAAATTAAACATAATAAATGAAAAATGTGAATGAAAAGAATTCATACACCTAAATTTATTTCTAGTTTTATAAAAAATAAATTTGAATAATTTACACTGATTCGTGTAAAAATCAGAACCAGTAGCGTGGCCCATTTTTTTTTTTTTTTTTTTTGTGATAAGGTGTTCAACACTTATTCAGAAAATGAACGTTAAAGAAAGAATGATATCACATAACTGCCAAAATAATACATATGAATGGGCATAATTGGTTATGAATGACCAAAAAGTGCATGAAGCTTTTGCACCACTCAGTTGAACCTCAATCTGAATATTTAGAGTGATGCTCATTGAACTTGTAATGCTCCACGCAACTACTCGTAGATAAAGTGTTGTATGGATTACTACATAAGGTTAAATTTTTTTCGTAGCAATTGATAACGCGAACGTATTCTTAATATCGATGTTTAATAACTTTAATAGTGATCGTAACCACGGATGTTCGCTGGATACTGAGACTATATTTTATTCCTTCTACCAATAAATCGTTCTTTTATCGAGTATTATTGGTATCGTGCTTCCTTATACCAGGTAAGTATGCAAAATTCAGTAAAGCTAAAGCCCTAAATTTCCTATACTTAAAAATGTGGTAAACAACATATAGTACCAACACCTACCTTCATTTAATCAGACAGTAAAAATTTTTTTTAAATAAAATAAAAAATTAAGCAGCGATGGAAAAAAAATCATCGCCTATCACTCCATTATGAACAAATAATGGTTGAAATTTGTTTTTCAACGTAAAAGGAAATAAATTAAAGAAATCAGAGCATAAGAGGTGACTGCGATCAATTTCGTTGGTATCTCTATCTTTCATTGATCTTCACAAATTTTCGTAGAATAACGTATCGAAAGAAATATAATTACATTGATTTTTCAGGCAAAAAAAAACGTCACTGAGGCGCTCGTTAGTACACAACTTTTCTTCTCGATGACCCTCCTTTCAAAAATTCCGTAACATATTCTAATCCGCCCTTTTCAATCAGCCATCAAAATGTTGACAACATTTTATCGAAAGTGTATATAACTTCTTTAATCTAAATCATGAAAATTTGAAATTGCTGGACGCTGCTGAATCTCCAAAAATGTTATTATAGTGGATTTTATTTTCTCTCACTCCATTTCTCTATCATCATCTCTTTCTATTTCTATCTCTCTCTCTCTCTCTTTCCCTATATGAAAAAAAATGTTTTTCAAATTAAACTTCGATTTCTTTTACTCGTAATATTACTGCAGCAAGGGAGTATCTTTCCGCCGCAATCACAGATTATTCTCGAACAATTTTCCAATGAAAGTATTTCACTCGAGAATTTCCCTCTTACAGCAAAATTTCAGTTGCTGATGGGCGTATTTCTTTCAATTACAGTCATTCTTAGTTTGTTTAAAAAACGCCCATAATCACACGAGCGCTATGATGCGAGAATTCGTAAATGATGTTCGTTCTTCCCGAATTTCTCATTTTGATATTTTTGTTGGTTTAATTATAATAACATTTTCTCACGTTGAGAAGCCCTGAAATAGATGTTTTTTGTAAGATCACGTTTAAAATTCTCGAAAACTGAAATGATACTGGAAAGTTGGTGGAAAATACTTTTAACTTTATTCCATGTAGCATAAGATTTTGTTTTTGAAACTAGACTCCGAAAAAGTCACAGAAGGTGGATTGGGGAGAAGAGGTTCCAAAATGAAAAAAATAATTACGAGATTTTCTGCTCATAATATCGCTATAAAATGAGCGAAATGAAGAAACGAGTGAAAGAAGTCAACAATTTTTCATATTTTTTTAACACTGTCTTACTCTGTCATTGATTAGGAATTACATTGATATTTTGACAAATAAAAATATTATGACTTTTTTTCCAATAGATTTTTCACATTTTTAACGCATTTTTTATTATCACTTCATTATGTTTTTTAAAGCCCTATCATAGATGAAAAACACAACCAGCACTCTACTGAAGAACTTACGTTTCATTCATCTTGAGATTTTTTTTTTGCTCTTTTTAAGCACGAATTTCGCAGATATGAAATTTTAAATTCATGACCTCTTATTTCAAACTCGAGCATGAGCTCAAGTTTCACAACGTACCACATGATTGCAATGACTTCATTTGACTCGATAAGGGTAATCGATACACCATGCTATGCTTTTATTCTGAATGAAAAAATTGGAAGGACATTGTTGACTCGATGTTGTTTTTTACATAGTTACAACGAAGGTTAAACATTGTTTTGATATCTCGCTGCGCTAGGATTTCCATAATGCAAATCGCTTCCTGGTGGATCGCGACAGTTATCGTATTTGCGCAGGGACGAATCCGAAATTTAACAATACTCCCCTTTTTCAAGTTCACAAACGCGTTTAACATCGATACGACTTCATTTACCATACCCCGAGCTATTGGAATTTACTAGATGGTGCGCGCATGTATACGTTTAGCATTTCTCATAAACGACCTGAAATGGAGTATAGGGTACCTCTTCAACTACTCTAAAATGCACACGAAAAAAACCTCCGAACGCGGATCTTTTGTCAATCTTGACAAACGACGTTGACCCAAGGAGTTTCGCCATCAAATGGTTTATGCTGGTTATTCGATAGATAAACAGTACAGCCGAAGCTTTTAACATTCACCAAACGTCTGCATAAATTTTTTATTATTTTTTCTTCCCTAATAAAACATAAACGGCGCTATCTACATCGCTACGTATATATCACGGCGACGGACGGCGCATCGAATTCCATTTGCAATGCGTATAATAATTCTTACGCTTATCGCGAACCGAATAGCATTTCGGAACGGGTGTATTGCATCGAACGATGCATGTTTACTATAACGATGAAACGATCACTTGGAAAGGTCCTAAGTTCAAGCTACCGTGCAGTCCGTGCACTTTCATGTCGACTATATGCGATAAGCTGCCGCGATTGGCGACGACGACCGCGAATACGTTTATTTGAATATAGCTCGCGTTCCAATACATGTTGGAATTTCGATGAAATTCGTAGATATTGGTAATGAGAATTTATGCCGTTGATGGAGACGTTATAGCTAACTAAACTCGTTCGCCTCATTTTTTATCTGTCGCGCTATCGTATCGTTTCCCTTTTTTTTCTTTTTTTTTCCATCGCGTAATAGGTAAGTTGACACTCGAGGCGACCAATCTAATCAACGCCGAACACCACAACTGTTATTTCTATAACGTTGTAATTAGTGCACTGTATACCATCGATGACTATCTGACTCTAAAAATACATTTCGCCATTACACGTGTAATTTATTGACGGCGTAAAAGAAAGCCGCTAAAACGTATTAGTTAACCGCACCGTACGGTCGTAAGATTTATTGTCATAAAGGCTTCAAAAAATCTCGTATAATAAGCGTTACTTAGCGTTATAAGAACCAATAAATTAGCGAACCTGAGTACTCAGATGAATGATAAGTTCTAAACTGATGTCTCGTGTAATGAACTGCCATCCGCGTTATTACATTTTTAATACCTAAGCGTCGACGGTCGTTACGCCGAGAAAAAACGTAAACCACCGGCTAACTAAATGGTTCTCAAAATTTATTAAATTAATCTTATGGTTTAGTTAGGTTTGAAACGTTACTCGTTTCTCAAATTCACCAAACAATGGTAACTAATGGGAATAAATGTTTGAAAAGAGGGACAAGGTCAAGAGGCTTCAATTCCGAACTTTTTAAGCGAGACTCGAAGTTTCCGATCATTAATATTTTATGAGGAAAAATAAAAAATCAAAAGAAATCCAAAAATAAAACAAAGTCTAGAAACTGAGCAAATATTCCAAAAACGAAACAGAATAAAGGAAAATGTTTCAAGAAAAATATCATAGGCTTGCACATGTAGCCAAAAATAATATCAAGAAACAAGTCATCACCATTTTTACAAATTTTTCGTTTCAATTTCTATGGAAAATTTGTTCTAATTTGATTTGTTATGCAAAATAAAAAAATCATTTTACAAAGAAGCATAAAGATGAAAAAATATTTCAGGAACAAAAAATTTGAAAATCCAAACAAAAAAATCTAATATGAAAAAAAAAGGTCCAAAAAATGACAACACTGCAAAAATGTCCAAAAACAATTTTTAAAAGAAGTTACACTTTTATTCTTATTTCTATTGAAAATTTGTTCATTTTTGATTCATTGTACGAGATAAAAAATGATTTCATGAATAAAAATTACTGCACGTCTGAAGATTAGAAAACATTGCAAAAAAAAAGTTCTAAAATTTAAAAACTGACAAAATCAGAACCAAAAATATGCACAAATATCCAATAATTTATTTTTGCTAAAAATTTGTCCTTTTTTGATTTACTGTACAAAATGAAAAATCATTTCGTTAAAAAAAAAGTTGAAAAAATTCAAAGATAAAAAAATATTCCAGAAACAAAACAATATTCGAAAATTCCCAAATAAATTAAGTCCAGAAAAATAGGTTGCATAAATGTCCAAAAAATAATCTTGAACAAAGTCTATATTTTTGTTTCTATTTTTATTCAAATTTGTTTAGTTCGTGTTTGTTACTCAAAAAAAAACTTCAGGAAAAGGTGCAAAGATGAACGAATGTTCTAGAAACAAGGGAAGTGATCGAATATTAAAAAATTTTAAACAAAATACAAAATAAAAAAAGTACCAAAAATCACAAAATTGCACAAATATCCAAAAAAGAAAAAATTGAACAAGTCCACATTTCCATTTATATTTCTATTGAAAATTTGTTCTTATCTGATTTTTCATACAAAATAAAAAATCATTTCCTGGCAAAAAATTATTGAAAAAGTCCAAAAAGAAAAAAAGAAAGGAAAAAGATGAAAAAATATTTTATAAATCTAGATTGTTGTTGTGCCTCTAGCCATTTTGCTGTACATGGCACGTAAAAAAAAAAAAAAAAGTTTAAGAATCAAAAGAAAAATCTGTTCTAGAAAAAAGTCCAAAAAATCACAAAACTGCCAAAAATAACATTTAAAAGAAGTTCACATTTCTATTTTTATTTCTATTGAAAATTTGTTCATTTCTGATTTATTGTACAAAATAAAGAATTATTTGATGAAAAAAAAAGTTCTGTAAGTCCGAAGAACAGAAAATATTGCAAAAACAAAAAAATGTTCTAAAATTCAAAAACTGACAAAATTCATAGTAGAAGTGTTCTAAAGAATCGCAAAATTGCACAAATGTTCAATAATTTATTTTTGTTAAAAATTTGACCTTTTTTGGTTTACCTATTCTACAAAATGAAAAATTGTTTAGAAAATAAGGCTTGATCTTATTTTGATGCCTTTTTCACCATGTAATGCTACGAAATAATCTCCACCTATAACATGGCTAACACTTTCACATTTCAGAAATGAGGAAAAATCGGAGTGTTGCTACTTTTGTTCGTTGCATAAATTGTAAGAATAAGATTCAAAAAAAAAATCAGCATAAACAAAAACTCAGAAAGTTTCTAAAAAATTTTCAGATTAAATTTTCGCTATTCATAGCTCTTGAAATATTCCAGTCAGCCATCCACGAGGGTGGGTTGTTTATTTATACAAAGCTATCATAGCATCAACTTTAGCATTTCCAGGGGCTCAGTAATGCCTGATGCCTCAAATAATTGTAAGGAAGAGGTACATCGATTTTTAATAGTCTGCCAAATCAAATTATGATGCCACGAGAAAAAAAATTTACATATATATTAGGACAACTCCATTACGAAGGGGCTCATTTCAGAGATGTGGTACCTGGGATCTCAAAACCTAGGGAGAAAGAAAAAGGAGATTTCTTTCGGTTCCAGACTTCATTCGAGGGCAATTAGGACACTTGGAAAAATAGTTATTAAATGAAATTTTATATTGAGTGAAATTTGTTTATATTCATATTTCCCCTCTTCGCCACCTTTGATTTCTACTGGCCATTTCAAAAGCTCCGAACACGCGTCTGCCCCCCTCTCCAGGTATCCTAAGAGTAACATCCATCACCAAAAGCCCAAGATCTACACACCAATTGTTGCATCCTCCTTCTCGGAGGCATTGACACGCGTGAAAATTTTTCAGTCGGCGTGGCGTCATTTTCATCAAACCTCCCCAGGGTAACTTTCACAATACATTGCGCGGTAAATTAAAGCAAAATGTTCGTGATGGGAGTTATACTCCGGCATATCCCATACCGGTGGTATATGTTCGTTTCAATAATGTCGCGTTGACGTTTGTCGGTTTCATTAATGTATGTTGTACGTTTCGCTGCCGCGCGCGGTATGAAATCTTAGCGAAGTGTCAAGCTCAATTCAACCCCACCGAAGAGCCGTATCCCGAAATTAAAACGGTCGTAGACATTTTTCTCGTAGCGTCACTCGCGTCTACTACTATCGTATTCGCTACATATATGGGTTCGAATCATCGCTAATAAATACTGAAAGACGTAGTTCTAAGGTTATAATAAAATTCGCATCAGCGTCGCGTATTCGATGCGGCAAATCTCCTTTCGATGTATCATTCGCGACGAATTTAGTGGAATAAATAAAAAAAAAAAATTTCTCCATGCATTTTACGCTTCATAAATCATATATTCGAGGAAATTTCGTCATAAAACTTGCCACCGCAAGGCCGTGTAAATCCGAAGTTTACAACATCTTGCCGCCTCTACTTCATAATACGCAGCGAAAACAGGCGTCGAAAAATTTTACGATTTGGCAACCCCGTAATTAGTAGCTTCTTCCTGGGTTTTTATTGTTATTGACTTTAGCCGCGGGAAACGAGCGAAAATATGGCGACTGCGAAACTCACGTATACGAGGGAAAAACTTTCCGAATTTAATACATAAAATAGTAGGCGGAAATTTGGCAACGTTGTATGGTTATCTCAAAAGTTAGGCGACAACCTTCGCAGTACATTGAATGTGATCAATAAGATACCCTTTATACGTTTTTCGCAAGCCTCCTTCATGTTGTAGATTCGTCTTTGAAGTCTGCCATAATCGGGTATACTCAAAGAAACCATAAGAGAGGGGAGCTTCGATAAGACTCGAAATAACGATACTCGAATTACTTCCGAATAGCCCTTTTCTTAAAGCATCGAACCATCCAAGTGGCGAGTTCACGTCGGTCTTTTGTGATCGCGTCAACCCAGACAAATAGACGAACCGATGGCCAGCGTTGGCGTACCCAAATTACGACTTAAAATCAATTCTACACCTCTGTAAATACTCGCTTTATCGATTCGACATTCGCAATTGATTCACACGCCAATGGGAACATTCAACTTCAACTCGTTCAACGACTTCATAGTTCTCTCTATTCGTGGTGTACACAACAGAAAAAAAAAATGGTTCGCGAAAAGGTCACTTATTATGGCCTTCGTAGGTTTTTGTTTCGAGCGTTAATGATTTTACGTTCGCGTGATAAAGCGAATTTAATTATAATAAAATATTTTAATGTACTGCGTCAGCAGCTCAACTCTTCGCCCCCGTTTTTATAGATTCCACATCCACTTGATAGAAAATTTTACAGTTTCAAAAAAATATTCTCTTTTTGCCAAACTCGATGGTTCGACACACCTGACAACAGTCACACAGACCGAACTAATCCGGGTACCCATTTAGAATTAATTATAAATCACCCACCAATATTAATGCGTTGGCATCGCCATCGAAACCCATATAACTTCGTACTACACGACGACGCGAAAAAAAGCGGTAAAAAATAAAGTCGAGTTTTTATACATCTTTTAGGTCTTATCTATTTTAAGAGATCGCTTATGCCATACTAGAATACCACTAAGAAAAACTATCCGGTATACGTTTACGACGTAATATAAATTACACCAGTTTCAAACGTTTATGTGTATTTTTTTCACGCATTGAAAATAGATACATAGAAAGGGTAAGAAAAGAGCAGCTCGATTATTACATATCGATTGTGTAAACAACCATCGAGTTCGTACGATATCCATCAAACAGGAAATTATACACCGTCGCCCAGACACTCGTGAGCAAAATAGGAACGCCGAATAAATTGTCAAGATTGTAAGTATACCTTTAATGAGACAGGTTACCGAAGACAAAGTTGTTCGGAACTGGTGTCAAACTTCTCTATTCCATACGCTATTCGACGCGCTGTTACGAATGTGGAATGAAAAATTATTTCCTTTCGAATAAAATCGGGTTTTTACTCTTTCATTTCGTTTTTCAAACTATCTTTAATCGCGATTATCATATGAAATGTGAATGCGAGTTGCCAACTTTAATTAGAATGCTCGAGCGTATCGGTAATGAACAAAAGAATGAGTTACGAGTATTCAGTGAACCGGTCGCGAGCAAGTTAATGGTTGATGATGAAGTAATGTACAGTTTTTAGTGGTTTTTTTTTTCGTTTTTGGACCGACTGGCTGGCTCTGAATTGGACTTCAGTGGAGTTGAAAACCACTAATCTCATTCAATAAATAGTCATAAATGATACAGAACATGTTTTTACAGCATACGTAGGTGGGTACCATGTTTAAATCGAAATTAATGAAAGAATGAAGATTTTCTCAAAATTCAAGAAGGGAAAAAGAGATATTTCATAATCAGAAATTATTCTTTGATTTCAATACTTACGTCCTCACCCCCCCCGCACCATCTCACTTCATATCGAATTGTTTCGTCAATTCCGGCATTATTTTCAATTCGAAATCATCAAAAACCACAAACCATGCGTTGATAAACAGAATAATTAATTTTGAGCACACAATTATTCTTAACCCTTGTATAGTATCTCCGGAGCGAAAAGACACCAAATCCCGTCTTTAGTATCTTGATGGTCGAAACGACCCCGGATTCCGTCTTTAGTATCTTGATGGTCGAAACGACCCTGAATTCCGTCTTTAGTATCTTGGTGGTCGAAACGACCCCAAATTCCGTCTTTAGTATCTTGATGGTCGAAACGACCCCGAATTCCGTCTTTAGTATCTTGGTGGTCGAAACGACCCCGAATTCCATCTTCAGTATCTTGATGGTCGAAACGACCCCAAATTCCGTCTTTAGTATCTTGGTGGTCGAAACAACCCCGAATTCCGTCTTTAGTATCTTGATGGTCGAAACGACTCTGAATTCCATCTTTAGTATCTTGATGGTCGAAACGACCCCGAATTCCGTCTTCAGTGTCTTGATGGTCGAAACGACCCCAAATTCCGTCTTTAGTATCTTGGTGGTCAAAACGACCCCAAATCCAATCTAGTATATTGAATGGGATTTCTAGTCTTCTCAACTGTAAGAATATCATACACAGGATTTGGAGTCGTTTGGACCACCAAGATACTAAAAACGGAATTCGGTGTCGTTTCGACCACCAAGATACTGAAGACGTTTTATTGCCAAGATACTAATGAAGGATTAAACAACCCCACAGAACTATATTCAATTTTTAATAGCGACCCTGCCACTCTTGTATTCCTCATACACTTCCTTAAAAAGTCGGACCTTTTCAACAGAATCTAATAGCTTAATCCACCCGTGCCTCTGGCCCTAGCGGTAGTTCACGGCACGTTAAACAGAAAAAAAAATCGTCCCTCCGATGAAGGTTTGGGCAGGAAAATTTCGAGAAAGGCAAAATATTTGGAACTGATTATCTAAAAAGGCACGAAAAAATCAAATTACATTTTTTTGACTTCCTTTCTATTTTTTATAATTTCTTTTACTTTTGAATCTTTTTCTAATTTTTTGAATTTTTAAATACATATATATTTTTCTATTATGGATTTTTCCCATTTTTAAAATAATATGATGACACTTTCCATCCCAGAATATAATAATATTGTGAATTTTGTCTTTCACATGTGTCTAACAAAAACATAAGATAGTATTTTTTTTTATTTCCAAAACTTTTCTAACTCTTTATGAAATTTTCAGAGTCAGAATTTTCAAATTTTTGTCCCATTTTGAGGGCATTAAATATTTATCTGAAGAGCTCAAATTTTTTACATTATACCTGATGACAAAATTTTACTTTTTTTTTTTTATTTATTACTTCGATACTTATCGTTATTTTCCCAGAGGAAAAAAACTGATTTACCTCAACAGAAATTTTGAGATAAAATCACAATTCTTTTTTTTTCTCTACCCCAAAATCCAATTTAGGTAGATCGAAGAGGCTCTTGTAAATATGAATTTAAAATGTGGAAAATCTTTCGTACCCCCACCCCCCTTCTAAAGAAATAGATTCAATATAAACTCAATACCAATCACGATTTATTCTTCGAGCAAAAACTTGCGCTATCGCAATTAAAAAAAGCAACCATAAAAATGGTACAAAGCACACAAAAACTAAAACAAGAGAAAAACTCCAAATCAACGTCGAACATCGTCGAATCGCAGTAACACTACTTCGTCGCACACAGCGACGGGAAACTTACTCTTAGTGGAATTTAATTTCAAGCAAACACGGTTTAAAAACAAAATAATGGTTGTTTAATAATTCGCTACGTCTGTATCATCTTTTCTCGTTTTAATCCCTTATTTTTCGCTCTCCTTTTTCGCCTCTTGCGGGGGCTTCTTTCCACGACGATGGGGTAAAAAAAAATGGAGGAAAAAGAGAACTCAAAAAAGACGCTATTTTTCGTCGGTTTTTCGCCTAGAATAATGATTTATTTCTTTGTTTATTTTCGTATTTAGAGCGTTTCGCGCTGACGCGATGGTTTTTTGTTTTGCTCGGCGCTTTGGCGTAAAATTTTCGGTGTTCGCGCGAATATAACGCGCTATACAGACAGTTATTAAACTTTCTTTCAAACTAATTAGAAGTTTTCAAAGTATATCGTAGAAATTTGTTGAGTATTATTTAACGAAATGATAAATTATCCTTTTATGACTTTGCTTACGTTTAAAAGAGATTTATATTAATGACGCGAAAGTTTTGTACTTTTTGTAATGGCTTTTCTATAAAGTGATAAAACCGTGTTTAAATCACGCGAATTTTCCCGATCGATAGAGAGCTGAGAAAGAAGGCGATGCTGGCGCGGTTATTATTCGTCGTTCCCAAACCTCTATTAGTAATTACAATCGGAAGCTCGTCAATTATGAGTCATATCGGTCGAATAAAATTTTACGATTGTCTACGATAAGCTCGATAACAAAGATTAAGACGAATAAATTTTTCGCTACATTAATTCGGGCGCGTTTTACGCGTTAACCTATGAACTCGGCTGTTTTAGGTCACTATTAGACCATTCGACGTGGAGAATCGTGATACTTTTTAAGTAAAAATAAACGCTGAACGTAGCGTGGATTATAATAAAGGCGTTTTATTTTCGGGTCAATCAGCGCTCGAGTAGAATGGCGGCGTTGAAAAGTTTATAAACAAAGCCGTTTCCTCGGTATACGTGTCATCAACGCTCGGACGCGCGAACTAACGAAAGGAGATATTAATCAAGTAATTAAGACGTAATATAAATCAATTTTTATAACGCCTTCTCTTCGTGCCAAAGACCACACATGTGTAGTACGGCAGCTGAAAGTGCTCAAATTGCGCATATTTCCGGATAACTAGCCCAACTACGCGGCGTCGTCGACGCGTGAACGTGGTTAGCTCATTAACGGAGGCGATTTTTTACACTTTTCTCCCCGTAAGAAATTTATGAAGCGCGAAACAGTCTGTGAATTTTTTCTTTCCAGTTTTCCAACTGTCGGTGGGGTTCGTATTCGTATATGGTACCTTTGAGAAATACCTCGAATGAGAGGTGGCACGTAAACACAAAGGTGGCAAAGAAACCCGATATAATCACGCGAGCTATAAATTTTACCCATTTACTTATTTCACAATCGAGGTGTCGGTATTATACACAATGTTGAATTCATACATAGCAAATATACCGCCTCTGAACACGTACACGACGAGGTGCGTTTACTCCTTAACAGAAAAAGTACCGGACGCAGAAAAAAGGCTTCAGTTCACGAACTTATAATCTCGAGTGAACGCTGAGGAGGCATTATATAATGAAAATTTTGATCACCCATCGAGCCAACTATTTGCTGAACGCTTCTCCTTATAGGTGTTGAGAGCCGTGACTTTCATCCTTGACCGATCATTGTGCATCCTCTCGCTCTATTAATTAAAGATACCGAATTTTAATACCGGCGTGGTGTTTGTGTTATTAAGAAAGAAAAAAAGGTGTTCGATGAGTTACACCAGACAAGCATCTATACCATTGTTCCGTTCTATAATAAACAATGCAACGCGGTCGAGACGAATACGGGCAGGCTTTGTTTAAATATCCTAGCTCGTCGATTTCTTCCCTTTATTTTTTGATTAATAATCAACTCCGAAGAAGAATTTTATCGAGCATTCGAATCGCGTCCGAAGTAACGTAGTAAACGGGTGTACACGTAATTGCGCCTCGTGTCCGCCAATACACGCCGTAATAACGGAATTTACGGGCTGACTAACGAAAGAGCGCCTCTATTCGACTGTGAACGGGACTATTTTACGCTATGAGTTTTCAATTTACATCAATCGCGTGAATTCTTGGATACGTTGGAAATTCGTCGAACGCGAGATTTAATGCGTTCTTATTACGAATTTTTTTTTTTTTTTTTTGGTTTTTGTTTTTCCCGAAATAATCAACTCGGGTATTTCCAATTTAAATAATTGGCTTCGGTTACCGTAGGGAGTTTTGGTAAAATTAGGCAACGCTGGCGTGATTTGAGTCGAGCGTTCATTCGTGACCGAATTCCTTCGACTTGCCAAAATACTCGAGGAATTTTGATTGTTATTTTTTATTTTATTTTTGAGTTGTGGCTTTATCGAATCACCGAGTATTTTCATTCGATCTTCATAATAATCGTCAGTAAATTATATTTTGGAAAAGGCATAAAAGATATTTCTAAAAACAAATGATAAGTTAAAAAATATATTACGTCATCATACTATGATTTATTACCTGCAATAAGATAAAAGCAAGAGATGAATCATAAGAATTTTTTCCTACATATCGAGAGTAACTAAGTTAAACCCGAATGTATTCAGCCAAATATGAACTGTTGAAAATTCAAAAAAGAATCTCATCATTAGGCATTGAGCAAATCTTGAAGGGATTTCCATAAAGATGATCAAAAAGAAATTCGTTAAATTCCAAAAACTATATAACTTTTGAATTCATTTGGTCCCATTATTCTTGAGTAAATTATTAATAGGTAACAAAAAAATCCATAATTCCTGAAAAAAATCAAAAATTGGTTGAAAGCAATTTGTTGAAACCTGAAACGACCCCATAACCGTGGAAAAGTCAAAATCAATTGCATAGTTAAAACCTAAACAAATCCCATAATTCTCAAGGAAACCTGAAAGCAGATGTCTGAACTCCAAAAAAATCCCATAATTTTGAGAAAGCTACAAGCAACCAGTTTAAAATAGAAATAGATCCCATAACTATCAAAAAGTAAATAGTTCATACCTGAACAAACCTCATACTTTCAAGGAAACGCAGCTGAGTGAACCTCCAAGAATCACACATTTCTTTAAACATGAAAAGATCGCATAATTTTCAAAAGTTCTTGAAAATACCTAATTAAAATCTGAGAAAATCCTATAATTCTCGAAAATTCTTGAAAGCAAAATAGCTAATATTGAAATCTAAAAGATTCCATAACTTTCAAAAGTTCTTGAAAGCAAATTAATTATTAACTAAGACCTGAAAGATTCCATAATTCTCTAATATTTTTGAAAGCAATTCATTGAACGTTGAAAACATTATATAATTCTCAAATGTTCTCAAAGCCTCCTAATGAAAACCTGAAAAGATATCAAAATTCTCAAATGTTCTTGAAAGCAATTAATTGCAATTTGAAACATCCCATAATTTCCTAAACTTTTTAAAAGCAACTCATTAAAGCCTGAAAAGATCCCATAATTCTTGGAAGTTCTTGAAAGCAAATAATTAAAACCTGAAAAGATCCCATAATTCTCGGAAGTTCTTGAAAGCAAATAATTAAAACCTGAAAACATCCCATAATTCCCGAAAGTTCTTGAAAGCAATTAATTGGAGCCGGGAAAGATCCCATAATTCTCAGATGTTCTTCAAAGAAATTGATTGCAATCTTAAAAAATCCTACAATTCTGGATGGACGCTGAAAGCAACTAACTAAAATCTAAAACATCAATACCCTAAACTTTTTGAGAGCAACACATGAAAGCCTGAAAAGATCCCATAATTCCCGAAAGTTCTTGAAAGCAACTTACTGAAGCCTGGAAAGATCCCATAATTCTCAGATGCTCTTAAAAGAAATTAATTGCCATCTTAAAAAATCCTACAATGCTGGATAAACCCTGAAAGCAACTAATTAAAATCTGAAATATCCCATAATTCCCTAAACTTTTTGAGAGCAACTTATTATAGCCTGAAAAGGCCCTATAATTCTCGCATGTTCTTAAACGCATCTAATTAAACCCTGAAAAAACCCATAATTCTCGATAATTATCGAAAGCAAGTAATTAAAACCTGACCATAACTCCTAAAAATTTCTAAAAGCAACTTATTAAAGCCTGAAAAGATTCCATAATTTTCGGATGTTCTTAAAAGCGCACCTAATTGAAACCTGAAAACATCTCTTCGTATTTGAAATAATTTAAAAACAACTGTTCTAATCCTAGAGCTATGAAAGAATCAGTGATTCTTGACAATAAAAAAACAACAAATATGAATGAAGCAAAAAATTTCAAAATAACCACAAACATTTATTGTTATTTATTTTAATAGAAGTTTCTATTAATAATGAACGATATATGTAATTCATTTTTTTTTATTTTTTATTTAGGTAAGTTGACATTATCCTTAAGAACGGATTATGGATAGAAATTGATCCTGTGTTACAGTGATGACTTATCGTTCATGAGTAAGTGATAGCAATAATTCTTGAGACTCGTTGATTCCAAAAATCTTATCAAAAAGTAAAAATAATCAACATTAACTTCAAATGCGACTACACTGTTAATTAGTATATTCTGTCATTTTTATCTTCGCAAAAAAAATGCTTTTTAAGTACACCTACAGTACGGCTTACTCCTTTAGCGTAAATTTAAAATTCTAAGCATTACGTTGGTAATTACATTTACATTTCAAAATTCGAAAATTTCAAATATTCTCGCAGCCGCACTCGTATAAATTCAAAGGAAATGGAAAGCGAATACAGCTTCGTGTAAAATACCTGAAATTCTCGGCATACCGTGTGAATCCGCACTCGAAGAAATTCACATTGCGATTCAAGGGATTTGGTTACCGAAAAAGAATTTTTTTCTCGTTCGATATACGTATGTACGCTTGTCTTGAATTTTAAATCTTATTCGACACTTACCCATAAAAACAACCGCCTTTAGTTATAATGTAATCGAATATCCTGAAACAAACGAACACACAAAAACAAACATAAATTTCTATATCCAAGATAGTAAATTTATTACCACTATTCTACAAAATTTCAAAATCTTTGGATTAGTTGGCCTACAGAAAAAGAACGTATCCTATACATTCATACGACACATCGATCGAATCGAAACCAAGAAATTCCAAACTTCCAAGTAATCAGTGTAGATCGGTAGAGTTGTCAGTTAGTTTATGACATCAACTCGTACACCACGCAGTATTAATTTCTCTATCGACGGTGTAAGCTCTTTCGTCTTTAATTTTTAATAGACTACCGCGTCGTTATCATCGCCTATACACCCAGATGCCGAATTTTGTTTCCACGCGTTAAATAAATCGGCGCAATAAAATAGATATAAACTTCACATCTCGCCGGAGCCACGGTTGCGAAGTGGCCGTCCAAGACCACTTATAATTTACAAAGAAGTTCTTAATTCGAAAAAAATATTACATTCTGTTCAGCCATAATTTTCAATTTTAGCTCTTAATTTAAACGAAGCTTTATCAAATGGCTCCCTTCCGGTTGACAGAGAAATACGTAGTGTATAAGTTTGCCTAACATTAATGGGAAACGGTGAATTGTTGGTTTTAAATTTGGCACCAAATGAAACCATGGTGAAATAATTTCACTGCTAATGCGTCACCGAGAGTGGAAAAGTTATCTTTTATTGCACAGTTACAATTGCTCATTTTATGACCGCGCCAACGTTCCAATAACTCGTTACCTACGAATAAGTTAATGTAATTAATTTTCGTGATTTAAAACGAGTTGATAAAAATAGTTTTTGGAATTTGTCTTCGAAATGTCATACACCGGGTAATTGGGTGTTTTTAATATTTCACGCGGCCGCGCGTTTGTAAATACTAATTTAATAGTAGCGCTGTGTGACTTTAATTGCTTCAACGTGTCAGCGACAAAATGAAAGTATGTTTTGGCTTGAATGAAATGTCATGTCGGCGGTAAAATTTGTTCAATTTTATAAATTTAGTAGTTTGATCGCGCTCGTACGGTGCGTACGCTAGTAGAAATATACAGCGTGTTCGTAAATGTAGACATGATGGATAATTAATTGGAATGAATTTATGGTTCGGTTCGCCTAGTATCTCGTAAGAATAATTTATGAAAGGGCATCTAATGAATATTTACTTCCAGGAAATTAGAAATGTAAGAATTGTAGTGCTGTACTCGAGGATAAGATGTCATTTGAGTAGATACTACTCAAATTTGATGGAGGGGGAGGGGTAGGGGAAGAAATCAAAATTAAAATTAAAACTCATCAAACAGACCAAAACATATGAGTCAGCTTTGGTACAGATGTGAAGTATAATCATATGAATAGAATATAGACAGTGATGAAATCACTCCTTTTTTAATAATGAATGATAATCATCGGTGATTTTTTGTTCGAATTAACATTACATTTATAGCAAAACCCTACAAATAAAATTAGTATTAAATGAAATGAATTCAAGTACCTACACAGCTACACACACCATCGATAGAAAAACCGCACTAAAAAATATTAGTTATACAAGTGGCACCTAGCGGTTCCACATCTCAAAGAGTTGCGAAAAACTTTAAGCATGTTATCTGTCGAATATACCTTGAAACTTTTTGACAGCGCAAAGTTAGGCAACAATTCATACATGGTCACTCAAAATCTGTATTGTATTACCAAGCAGGTAAATGTGTTATTACCAACCAGCTCATCGAATTTAGCAGAAAACATATTCAGTGTATTTTTTTGTGCTTTACTATTTCGACAATTCGATCAGCATTTTCAATTTGAACAAATCTTGGATTGTAATGGTATTGTGAAAATTATCGCGCTTTTTGCCTAACTTTGCGCTGTAAAAAAGTATCAAGCTATATTTGACAGACAGCATGCAAGTATTTTTCAGGAGTATGCCTGTCCTGCATATAGTTATTTGAAAATATCCGAATAATACCGAAAATGACCGAATATTTTCGAAGGGTATGATGCTTAAAAGGTGACTGGGTATATCATAAATACATAACCATCCGAAAATATACGGTAACATCCGAATACTTCCGAATAGTTTGAATTCAATTTAGAAAAGTATAATAAATCAATTGGAAAACAAAAACAAATGTATCAGAATTTGAAAATAAATTAGTTATTAATAATTCATAATTATGCATTTTAATTCGAAAAACATCCGAAGATAGCCGAATATTCCCGAAAATAATCGAATATTTCCGAACACATGAAAATCAGTTCTGAAAGTTATGATTGTTTAAAAGAGGAATCATAAATACATAACTAACCAAAAATATTTGGAAAGGTCCGAATATTGCCGAATAGTAGAAATTTAATTTCAAAAAGTACAATAAATCAGTGAAAATAAAAATAAAAATATATATAACACAATTTGAGAATAAATCAGCTGAAAAAAAATTCATGATTATGCATTGTGATTTGAAAAACATCCGAAGATAGCCGAATATTCCCGAAAATAATCGAATATTTCCGAACACATGAAAATCAGTTCTGAAAGTTATGATTGTTTAAAAGAGGAATCATAAACACATAACTAACCAAAAACATTTGGAAAGGTCCGAATATTGCCGAATAGTAGAAATTCAATTTCAAAAAGTACAATAAATCGTGAAAATAAAAATAAAAATATATATAACACAATTTGAGAATGAATCAGCTGAAAAAAAATCATAATTATGCATTGTGATTTAAAAAACATCCGAAGATAGCCGAATATTCCCGAAAATAATCGAATATTTCCGAACACATGAAATTCAGTTCTGAAAGTTATGATTGTTTAAAAGAAGAATCATAAACACATAACTAACCGAAAATATTAGGAAACATTCAAGTATCTCCGAGTAATTTAAATTCAATTTAAAAAAAGTATAATAAATCAATCAAAATAAAAAAAAAATAGAATATAACACAATTTGAAAATAAATCAGTTAAAAAAATTCATATCCATTGTAATTCGAAAAACATCCAAAAATGGTCGAATATTTCCAAATTTTGTTCTCTTGGAATTTAATTCCAAAAAAAGCAAATAAAAATTAATTAATAACATTTAATTATAAAATGCCACAAACACACAACAGAGAGATCGCAATGCAGAATTCAAGTAACCCTTAAACAGACCTTAGGGAACTTGAGACTATTCGAATTCTTGTATCTAATTAAAATAATAGACTATTTAATATTAGCTATTTCTAAGTCTTATCATTAGATCATGTGTCGAATAACCATAAGATTCAATGCCACTTTAAATGAACCATAAACAACAACAAGGATTACAAATTTATAACCACCCGAATAGGTCCGAAAACGAGCGAATATTCCCGAATCGACAAAATTTAATTCGGAAAAGTGAAAACGAAGCTGACAAAGTTTCCTTGGCCGCGATATTCGCGGATACACAATTCCAAATATTTTTCAACCCGCTCGAGCATTTCAAGAGCACACGTTACCATCTCGGTCTCCATTATTCCAAAGATAGATATGTCTAAACGTCTATCATTTTCATATTCAGTATTTTGGTTTGAGTAAAGTGAATTGAAAATGTGTTAAATTTCTACTTCGAGACATTTCGAATTGAAATTTAAAACCCCCCGACACTTGAGACAGCGCGTAAGAAATAAGAAAAAACCCATTAGCGAATTTTCCAACGTCGTCGTCATTTTCTCGACGTAAAAAATCAAATAATCAATACTCGCGTTAAGGTTTCTCCGCGCGGATTATACGACGGTAAGCGCAAGCACCGAAGCTAATAATTTTCGGTAGTAAAACGATAACGGTGGCGTCTTCGGCCATAAATCGCGAATTTTTTTCGCGCGCGGGTTCGCGTCGTTTACGCTGTACGGAAGTTTTCTTCGGTCACGGCCCACGGAATGGCGTACACCCCAAACATTGTGTAGGAGGAAGTACTAACTCATTAAAATTTAGCGCTTTAATCTGGCCAGGATTATGGTTAAAAAGTTGCGGCGGCGCGTTCGTCGGGTTTACGCTAAACGCGTAAATACAAATAACGACCAAGTACGCGGCCAGTAACCCGAGACCGAAGAATATACGAATCCATACCCAAATATGGTAGTTCGTCTGCTCTCGGCTGGTTTTGTAGTCGAGTTGAATTTGTAACTTTAGCGGAAAGCAGAAGATCTAAGATATGTGCGGATAAATTATCTGGCATGCGAATGATAACCAACCGCTGCCCAACTTGCACCTTGCATCTTGCACCAATCGACTGTACACCGCGAGTTATACTTATTGAATTTTCGACGTACCATTTTTCATTTTAATTTGGTAGATTTGTTAGCCTGACCTTACTCGATATTAAACATATCGAAATTAAAATTAGAACCCGTTCGTTTTCGAATATACGTATTCGTTTGACTGAATAACTGATGTCTGTGACCGGCGGCCAAGTGAAATGAAAATTACCGATTGGAAGTTGGCTTTTTCGAAACTGACCATTTCGCTTACCATTATAATTTACCTTCGTTCGGTAACTAAAACCTTTTTTCCGGCGGCTATAAAAAAAATAAACCTTTCCCACAAAGACAGCTTTGGTAAGAAGGAAAAAAATAAAGAAACCAGCAGATATAGCTGCAATATAATTTAAACCCCGTTTGTATTAAATACGAAGACGCGAGAGTTAATTGACTGTATCAGTTTGTCAGTTGAAAAAAAAATACGTGCGTGTTAGTGATTCGCAAAGGAGCTCTGTAATTGACTGATCGACGTGTATGGGAGTTTTCGAGTCCATCAGGAAATCAACCTTTCCAGTGCCTTTGGCGCAGTTTCGATCGAAAACAATACTTTGATATTCGACCAGCCGTCGGCCATCAAGAACAAATGTTCTTTCACAGTCGTCACCATTGAGACAGTTTATTCATCGACATATGGTCGGAATTAGGAACCACTGGAAAGATGTTCACAATTGCTTCTAGAACGGTATTTTAATATATACTGTTGGCATAGCTTGAATTATGATTTGCATTCGTTATTTACTGTTTTTTTCCTTTATTACCATTTGAACTTCTGGATTATTTGAATTCTTCTATGGTTGCTCGAATAGACGCCTAGATGTAGTGTGGGTGCGCACGATCGAGTTTTCACGTCCGATCGACGGTTCGCGAATTGCAGGGGTTCGAGGTGCTTCAGGCAGTTGTGCAAACCAGTTGTATCGTAGTGAAAGTATTTATTAATTATAATGATTTTTCAGGGTATACGTATCCATTGTAGCGAATCAATTTCGTATAATGGAGATGAATATGGAAACGTTCTGGCCAAACATTCCCTCGAGAGCTCAACTTGGGGGCTAGCGTAGCGTGAGCCTCTTCGATCTATGAAGAGTCTTATTCCTCCTAAATGACCAAGAACTAAATGTTATTTAGTTAGAAAAATGCTTCGTCAGCTTTTTTAAGGTGACAATAAGCACGGCGACTCTACAAATTTGTATGAAAATATATGCTGCGTTGACTCTTGTGATGACGATTCTGAGAGGTAGGATTAAAGATATTAGATTAGCAAACGAATAAATTACGAACTGAACGGAAGTTCAATAATTATTTCAGTAAGTGATCTTTATATTAAGTGAACTGAACGAGTTCGTAAATTTGACACATCAGTCACTCAAATTAAAAATGTTGAGATTTTATTAAAACTCGGCTTGAATTCTTCACAACTTAAGTTGAAAACTGAACTGACTTATAAATACCCCAAAATTATCATCAAGTGAATCTAAGTTCACTGGAGTTGGAATTTTACTTCATGTTCTCTTTTTCAACTTTTTTTTTGTTTTTGTTTTGCTATCATATATTTCATCTCTTAATTTGAGCACTCCTGAAATACAGTCTCACAAGTGGTTGGAGAAGAATCCAAATCAAAATGGTAAAAATATCTTTTTCAGAAAATTCTGCGTAAATGATAATTTAGTTCAAGTTCACTAATGAGTTCTGAACAAAGCTGAAGCTCAGGTTTTTTTTTTCAATACACTGAAGAGGCTAGGCTTGGGCAAGCATATTATGAATTCGTTCGGTTGAATCCATTTTTCAAAAGAAAAAAAATTCAATTCAGTTCAAGTTCATTTTCAGGGTGATCAAAGTTCAGTTCCGTTCTTTATTTTGTACAAAATTAGGTTCTGTTCAAATTCATGTTGAAAAAATTTGGTCAAGTTCCAGTGAAAAAGAAATTAGTCAAGTTCAAGCTCATTTCATTTTGAGTGAGCAAGGTTCAGTTCCGTTCATTTCTTTTCTGTAAAAATTAAGTTCTGTTCAAATTCAAGTAAAAAAAAAAATTAGCTCATGTTCGAGTTCATTTTATTTTGAAGATGATCGAAGTTCAGTTCCGCTCATTTGCTGCTTATAAAAATTGAATTCAGTTCACATACAGGTTCAAAATTCATGTTGGAAAAAGTTAAGTTCTGTTCAAAGTTATGTTGGAAAAATTTCGTCACGTTCAAGTTCGTTTCATTTTGAGTGAGCAAGGTTCAGTTCTGTTCATTTCTTTTCTGAAAAAATTAAGTTCTGTTCAAATTCATGTAAAAAAAAAAATTAGCTCATGTTCGAGTTCATTTTATCTTGAAGATGATCAAAGTTCAGTTTCGTTCGTTTGTTGCTTATAAAAATTGAATTCAGTTCACATACAGGTTCAAAATTCATGTTGGAAAAAGTTAAGTTCTGTTCAAAGTTATGTTGGAAAAATTTCGTCACGTTCAAGTTCGTTTCATTTTAAGTGAGCAAGGTTCAGTTCTGTTCATTTCTTTTCTGAAAAAATTAAGTTCTGTTCAAATTCAAGTAAAAAAAAAAGAAGCTCATGTTCGAGTTAATTTTATGTTGAAGATGATCAAAGTTCAGTTTCATTAATTTGTTGCTAATAAAAATTGAATTCAGTTCACATACAGGTTCAAAATTGATGTTGGAAAAAGTTAAGTTCTGTTCAAATTTATATTGGAACATTTTCGTCAAGTTCAAGTTTGTTTCATTTTGAGTGAGCAAGGTTCAGTTCTGTTCATTTCTTTTCTGTAAAAATTAAGTTCTGTTCAAATTCAAGTAAAAAAAATTAGTTCATGTTCAAGTTCATTTTATTTTGAAGATGATCAAAGTCAAGTTCTATTTATTTGCTGCGAATAAAAATTGAATTCAGTTCACATACAGGTTCAGAATTCATGTTGGAAAAATTAAGTTCAGCTATTCAAGTTCGTTTTAAGGATGATGAAATTCCAGTTTCGATCATTTGTTAGGTTTAGTTTTCATAAATATATCAATACCTCTATGATTTATATAATTATAACAAAACATTAATTACTATTCATTATAAATCAGTATTGTTCCACTATTGTGAAATACAGAATGTGCATTCGACGTGAACTTAAATTTTTTTTCTTAAATAAAATGAACTGAACTGGACTACTTAACAATTTTTTTTAAATGAGATAAAGCGAACTGAATGATTCACAAGTTAATTTTTTCCTCCTTTATTTTTATCAAATTACCTATCTTATTTCATCAATATTTCAAATTTTATTCAGATGCCTGGACCCTACTATAACTAGTTTAATTTACTGAAACGAACTGTATTTTGAATTTTTTCTAGAACTGAACTTCATTCAAGTTCAGTTCATAAAACTTGAACTCAACTTTTGAATTCCTCAATAAAATGAACTTAACTTTTTCAAGTTCATGCTCATTTTAGGAGGAAAAAAGTCAAGTCCACGTTCAAAGTTGACGAAATGAACTTTTTCACTTTTAGCACTGTAATGAACTGAACAAGTTTGCCAATGAAATTATTAATTCTTTGATGACGCCATTCAGGGAACACCTCTACATAAATTCGATAGAAACTTTGAACTAAACTGAGCGAGTGCTAAATTTATTCTGGGGAAAGGACTTCATTAAAATGTGTTTTTGTATAAAAAAATTTTTTTTATGTTTGAAATAAGTCGGAAAAAATTACAATAATGATAATAATTCGAAATCCCCCATAAATTGTAGTTGAGGAGTTGCTTTCTAGGAAATTATACTCAACACACACTTCGCTGTGCCAATTTACTCCGTATAAATTGTTTTCAACCATAACATAACCTATGTTAAGTATTAATATTAAGCGACTCTCCTCAAATCGAGCCCATCTCGAATCATCACCTTACGAAATAAACTCCTCAGGCTCTACGTAGGTGGCCACCAAAACGCGAACGAATTTCGCCGTTGATAACTCACACAACTCTATTTCGTTTACGCCCGTCCTGGCATGAAAATAATATTCAACATGCGTCAGTTCCGCAACCGGCTAGAGGAGAAAAAAAATCGTACAACTAATTGAAACGCTATTTTTATTAAATCACCACGTGGGATTCGCCATTCTTCGTTCTCCAGATACGGCTGAAAATGTACATTTTTATCTTCCCAGGCGTGTACGTTTTCCGGTCGATTCGAATATTTAAATATCTCGAAAAAGAATGCGGGCTGCGTTTGATGACCACTTTTATCACGCCGTATCGAGTTATCACACGCTGGCATCTTTAAATCTTCGACCAAGATGGTTGTTTAAACGAAGGCGTTTCCTTCGCGATTCGCATCGATGAATCATTTCGTATAATTCTGGCGTCTTCGATGTTCGTTCGTTATTAATAATTAATAGTAATTATCGTTCGTTATTGTCGATAGGGTATTCGACGTTTTTTCGGAGTATTTCAGCCCAGTGGTATCCGGGCGCCTTTTTACTCGATAAATACGGATATGATTTGGTTATTTTACGCGTCGTCGCTCGTACTCCGGAACACGTATTAATTTTTCACGCCTCGACGAGTACCCTGCTCAAACAAAGATGGTATGAGGTGTTGGTTAGAAAGACATTGGTTCAAGATTACCGGCCTGGTATTTATGTAGTATAAACGATGAGCTCAGCATTACTGACGCGATTCGTCGTTTCCGTTTTTCATTAAGTGCCAACGTTCGCACAAAGAAGTCAACTTCTTAGGTGCATTTTTTACTCACCCCTTTCGGTATGTTACGAGTTTACAACGCCCTCTTATTATTATAGGATTTAGTAACCATTGGAAGGCGATCGGTATCTCTATGAGAAACTCGTACGATATAAGATTAAATTAGCGGTCTGCTATCTTATCCATACCGTTATATATTAATTTTTCCTCCATCTGTTTCTCGTTTCACTTGTACACCGGAGCCATATCTCCACCTCCATTTGTATATATGTCACCTGATTTAAATTTCATTGCTATTTTTTACACGCGCCGCCACCACCACATCCAATTGAGTCGACTTTTGCGGCCCGAGTAATGACCGTCATTAATTTCGCGCGCCGAGAATTACGGCGCGACTGTAATTCACGCGTTACAGTTGACATCGAGTGGCCGAGCGGCCGGCGATAATTCTCGCTTATAGACGATGTTGTTCGCCTAGCATGGGGTCGCTATAAAATAAAGCCATTGTAAATGTCGCGCAGTTCATTTACGCCGCTATAACGCTTGAGAAAATGTTGACATTAGGTGCTTCGAAATACGTATCGCGTGGTCCGATTAATTAAAAATTTTCCTCGCACAGTTCACCTTTTCCAGCGTACTTATTGGTTTCCATCGTACATTACTCTCGGGCTCGAATGCACCGTGTGCCGAATACCTTGGCCGGTAAGTCAAATATTTTGCCTGGCCGCAAAATAAACTCGTTATATTCGAACACGCCGACCGAGCGGCTAATATTGCGCTTCTATCTCGCTTAGATCGCCTTCTCTTCGCCTCCGTATCTTCGTTTTTTTCTTTTTATATCGTAATCACGTTCACAATTGTTAACCCAGTGCCTACTTTGGGCCATATACAGGTAAAAATCGTGCCCGAGGAGTTCCATTTCTTTAAAATAGAATTCTCAATAGAATGATCGTTCGAGATAAGTGTACATAATAATTAGGTAGCCGACGAATTGAAAGAGATGGGAAATAAAAATCCGCCTTGTATTAAAAAAATATAATATGCAAAAAAGTTTACATCAAACAATTTTTTTACACTATAAATTTTTCATATTTTCAGCTGTGAACATCGAAAAGGAAATTCAAAGATTGCGTTAGAAAAAGTAAGAAATAAATTAAAAAATAACCACTTTTTTCGCAACCTCGAATACAACAGGTGAAGTGTAATTTCTATTTCCCTTTTCAATTTTTTATTAAAGACAAATATGCAGCGAAAAATATAAAGGAAAAATTTAATTTAGGCTTCAAAAAAATTAAACAAATTTTTTATGAGGCCGAAAGCGCGAAAAATGGAATTCAGCATCCAATTTTCTATTGAGTACTTTTTAGAAAAAAAAAAAAAAAAAAAAAAAAAAAATGTAAGCAGCCATGTATCATTACTAGAGCTGAATTTCGTTTTAACCTAATCGCTTTACCCACACTTTCAATAATTATAAAATGCATTTTAGAAATTCAAATTCAAATATATCAAAGAGATTAATCTCAGTAATCACTCAGATCCTTCCAGACTGAACTTCAGTTTTTTGAAACTCATCAAGCTCTCCTCAAATTTCAGGAAATTCCACATTACAGGTTCATTTTAGCTCACACTAGAAACTTCCCTCATGGAAATGTACTAATAGTAATTTCAAAAAACTAAAAGTTACTATCCGTAACTAACGATAAACTGTCAGTCATGGATAGTAAATGACTATAGATCATTAGTTATTAGCAGTAACTAACAGTGCACTATTAGTTACTAATAGTAACTACTCACCGGCACCACGCGGAGCGGGAGAAATATATATACCAAAAAGTGAAATATTTGCCATAAATGATTAAAAATGGTCTGAAACGTGAAGATTTGAAGGCCCCATCCTCCCCTTCTCAAATCAGGTAGGCTGTAATAGCTGTACTTTTTTAAAAAACTTGACTAAAAAGAAAAAAAATATTATTACCAATTTCTCCAGGTAATTCTCAGGACGAATATTATATTTTGCAAATTTTTTCACCCACAATAACAAGGACAAATTTTTTTTTTTTTATCAATTAACGTGCCATTTACAGCAACTTGGCTAGAAGCACGAGATCGGTTGAGGTCAGAGCAGTGGAAAGAGGCTGGCTTCTTCAATAAATTGAAGAAGTAGAAAAACAGTCACTTCGTTATCTACGAGAAGGTTAGGAAGAGTTGGAGGAAGTTTAAATTTGCAACGTAAAGAGATGCATAGGGGGCAATCCTGTAGAATATGGCTCACAAATAGATTTTATAAGTAAAACAAAAATTTGACTTCAGAAGGTGGGAGGAAGAAGGAATTTGAAAAAGTAAGGTAGGTTTATAAGAAATTGAAATAGCATGCATTTTCATGAGAATCTAGAAATACGAAGAATGAATGTAATCAACACCTCTGAGATAGTAGCTGAGGTGAAAGGTTTGGGTGGCTAGAACTCCTACCATGAGCTCAGTTTTTTGAATGTTTTAAATGTCGTTAAATTTTATATTTTCCCTACAATAATAGTCTCGTGTAAATTCATACTGAAGTAAATTTTTATAACAATTATACAAAGATAATTAAATTTCTCATCATAATTAATTAATTAACTATTCTAATTGCTGTGGATCTTAACAAAAAATTTTTCATCTTCTAAAATTCCTTCACTCCTTCACCTCGGCTGTAGATCTACAAAATGTATGTTCAGAAAATAATTTTCAAATCCTTTCCCACCGATATATTCTGACTATGGACTTGCAACACTTACTTCCTATTTTGGGAACTCAAAATATTTATGTTGTCATTTTTTCTAGTTTTCATACGTATCATGGTAGATCAAGATTTTCGAAATTTTTTTTGAGCTTGGTAATCCAATAAAAAATTATGATACAAATTCTCAATCAAGTTCTATTTTTTTTTCTCAGTAAAGGAAATGAATAATTACCCCTCTCTCAGCTCTGCTCTTCAACCCGTACCTAGCCCTCAAAATTCATACAGATGCATAAATGCGCACTGTTTCATCATCGCATTACACCTTGGATAAAATACAATTTTCGCTACAAAACCAGCTCACTAACGCTCAAAAAAGGTCGCAGACACCAACCCGCATACACGATCGGAAATTTTTGAACGCTTTAAAGGATTACTACAACGGGATTTTTTGCCGATCTGAACTAAATAGCATTTGCGTATAGTAATACATTTAACAGCGATTTTTTAATGGCCGTGTAGCTTATCTTTGATGTGTGGTAGACCGTACGTATATTAGATGAATAGAGGCCGCATCCGAAAAGAATAAATGAGGGTTATGCAACAAAAAACCCGAAGCCTTTGTTGGCGCAATGTTTGTTCGAACGCGTACACGTACAAAAGACGAAATAATTGTAACGGCCATGTAAGCCGGGTATCGGGGTATTTTCGATATTCATTAATCTTATGAAGTTCATATGAATACTCGTCGAACGAGCACGACGCGAAATTAATTTAAGCGAAAAGTGTCGCAGAAAAAAAATTTCTAGCATAGGGTACCGACGTGTAGGCGGGAAATATGTCACGAGCGCTAAAAGCATGCGCCATAAGATCGGTTGCCGAAAAAAATCCCTTTAAAGATGAGAAAATAAAGTAATAAAAGGAAAAAAAGATGACAGAATATCCGTTCAATTTGAAAGTTTTAAAGTATAGCGTTGCTTTTTTCTCGGCGCGCTTTTTTTTTTTTCTATTTCAGCGGCAACGCGAAAACGCTATAAAACAAAAGAAACAATGATAAAAAAGGAACGGTTGAAACGAAGCTAATAAAATAGGAGTAAATTAGAGAGAATGACAATCAAATTGATGTCTTCTTTTTCTTGAAGCCGTAAAATGTTTACTCCTAGACGACGAGAAGTTTTAGATTTGTTGGGAGACGAAGACGCGCGAGCGACGAGAAGAAAAAAGTTTCTTTTATTAGTTTTCCAGTCTTCTTGTATACAGCCCAAAGTCGAAACGAAGCGATTATTTTTAAGGGTTAAGTTTTATGATGAACTATATCCTAAATAACGCTGATCGTAGCTATCCTTCGGTAATCGACCGGCTATTACAAATCACCGGCAGTAAAAGTAGCCCAGTCGTAACGAAACCTAGAGGTACAGTCCGTTATTAAAGCATCGTCGTTGCTTACTATGCGTTGTTCTACTCTTTCCATATGTGTGGTTGCACAATCGGAATATTCTACGAAAAATTTCTTTTAGCTAAGTTTGGACAAAAAAAAAAACCACAAAACAAAACAATAGATATTACAGTCTACATGATTTGAATAGAAGGAGCAGGGAGGGGAGTCTCCTACACCCTATATCTTTGAGTTTTAGACCATTTATGATAATATAGCTAACACCTAACTTTTTATCTGAGTTTTTAATTTAACCCTGCGCTGACAACCAGTGCCAAAAATGGCACTACATGTATTTATATAAGAAAAAACAACTGGGTCCCGAAAAGGCACCTTAATGTATTTTTAGATATTAGGATATTACCCACAATCAAAATTTTCTTCAAGTTTATTCAAATGGATTGTAAGTTGTCGTCTACCATGATATATTTTATTCTTGACAAAATGAATGTGTGTAAGCAGTTGAGTACATCACAGGTTTTAAATCTTCTAAATATATAAAAATGCATATTGGTGCCATTTTTGGCACCCGGTTGTTTTTTACTAATTGTTAGCCCAGGGTTTTAAAATGATAGCTATTACAGCCTACGTGATTTGGACAAGAGGGATCGGGGAAGAGTGATTTTCTCTTTGTACATATATATTACTATCACTATATTCTTGTCTAGCTCAGAATACTCATACGATCCGAGACCCACTTTTATTTAAGAGCTAGAGATGTCTTTATGAGCTTTGTGGAACCCCTAGAAGGATAAAAAAAAACTTGAGTTTGAGTTAAAAAGGCGAGAGATAGGCAAGAATAATACGAAATGCGCTTCAGATTTATTAATATCAATTGGAGATTAAAATGGGTAAGTTTTCAAGTAGTTGACGTTGTGAGCCCCAAGCAAGAATCAGCGCGCGCACGCTGTTGGTGACAAGCACCACTAGGAAAATTAATAAATATAATTACAACGTTCAGAGACCCAAAACGACTTTCATAACCTAACCACCGATTTTTGAGCAATACCTCAACTAAGGCGGATTCAAATTGTAAGTCGAACAACACAACAATTGCAAACACTTCGCCTTCGCAGAAGAACTTGCGCCCTTGGGCACCGGCCTAGCCTTCTTAGGTGGAAATTCACCGCTGACTGAAATCAAGACATCATCATATTCAAATTTCAGGGGGGGGTGGGGGTGGAATTGGAACGAAAATCGCTCTTAAAGTGAAAATAAAGCGAGAAAATTTCATAAATAGTTCATATCTCCTCACCAGATATTTACACTTTGTGTAGAATTAATAGAGACCAGAATATAACCACTTAAATTTATATCAATGGTGGATGATCAAAATTTGAAAAAGACTTGTGGAACCTCATATACCTCAAATATAATAAATACGGACATATATAATTACCGGAGAGTAGAAATATACTCTATCCCAAATCTAAGTTCATATAAGTGATGTTCTAGAGAATAGAAAATGGTTTTGGATCAATATTATGTGCGAATATCGTAATCTGCAAGTCAGAACATGCCTTCACCGAAAACTCAGCTCTAGTAATACAGCATGACTACTTACGGTTCTTTTTTATCGTATATGCACATGTTACCACGCGATGCTGTAGCGGTATCTGCGTATGACCGAGCTGTACATAATCTAAAACAGATGAGCGTTCACAAAAGGGCATTAGAACGCTTTATCGGAGGGGTTTAAAAGCATGAACCGAGTTGCGGACTTCTTTCGCCCGGTTCATCATTCGTAGTTGCAACCCTTTCCATACATAATACGGAGAAATTTTAGGCGAAATAGAAAATATTAGCTAATACGTCGAATGAATGAAATACGACCGTACGTAGACAACCTTCTTTGATCTGGGGAGCTAAAAATTCGTCTATACTTCGGCTCACATACCAGTATAATTCATCGTCGGGCATACCTATTTCCGTTCATTCAGCAGGAGTCACCTCCGACGAACACGTTTCCCTGCTGTTTCCACTCACCGTTTACCTACATACGTAGCGGTCTTTTGAAAAATACCTGAATACGTCAGCCCTTATCTATACCATCTATGATGGTATTCGGTTCTCACATAGTCGCTGACCTTTTTATCGTCTTCTAACGATTGAATGATGGTATGTACGCGAAATATACTCTTAATGAAAAGCTCAGTTTGTCAAATACGTATAAAGAAATGACTCATCGCAAAAACCACACGACACGGATAAAATATTATTCATACGTAATAATCGTCTCCATATAAGAACTACGGAGTATCGAAGTCAGCAAGTGTGAAAAAGCCGACCGCCGTTTCAATGGCACAGCGACGATAAATTCTTGAAAGCAGATTTCCCGCGAGGCCAATAACGCTCTTTCGTTTCATATCCGCAGCATCGGCGCGCGAAGAAAGGATTGTTCGTGAATGAGTAATAGAATGAGAGGAGAATAAAGAAAAATAATTAAAATTTAACCGTATTTACCCCCTTCCGCGGTTCACGTTGTACCACGAATCGCCGCGATAAGGGTAAAAAATTCCTCCAAAATGGACTTGGCGCCTCATTGTTCTCGGCTGGTGGTGGACAGCGCGTTGTCGTGGTATATCCGTCGATTACGTCTCGTACACGGTGTCTGTGAATTTCTGAAATCCAGTTTGGCAGTTTTATTATTCCGTTGTCGCCATATGTCTTATCTTTTATCTCTCGGTTCGCTTGCTTAATTCCCGAATCGTAGCGCTCGAGCTCGTTTTTGAAATTAATTGAGGCTTCAGTCGCAGCAACGTAAACACAGCGGGAATGGTCTCTTAATGTGTTTAAAAACACAATGAATTTATTTTTTTGTTGCTTAACGCGCGTATCGGTTGACATATACGAGCGAGATATTTTTACCCCCCTTTTTACCCGCACCTCGGTGTACACGAGGTTGTTCGAGCCGCCGTACCATGTTGTTTTCTCGCTTGGAGAGATACGAGGTGGTGGTGTTTTTTATAATCGTTTATCCGTGTCGGGGTTGGATTTGGGATGACCTGCTTAGCGAGTCTTCGACTAGCAGATGCCGATGGAATAGCGAATGCGATTGAATATGTGCAATGGTCGAAGAGATTAGGGGCTACACGAATTTCTATTAGGTATGGATTTTTGAAGGAATTAATTTTTAGCATCATTTTTTTTTTATGAATACGAAGTGAATAGCGCCACAAATAACGTACTGAAAGTTTTCATTGACAGGTGTGGAGCTTTGTTTTCGATGAGAAGAGTGTTGAAAACTAGGGTGGACCTAATTTCGTTCTTTTTCAAAAAATGAAGGAGACACGATCATAATAGTTGCTAAATGACCTT
Organism: Phenacoccus solenopsis; assembly: GCA_009761765.1. NCBI lineage: Eukaryota > Metazoa > Arthropoda > Insecta > Hemiptera > Pseudococcidae > Phenacoccus > Phenacoccus solenopsis. The sequence continues at coordinate 41,096,816 of CM019754.1, read as the reverse complement.
GAAAAAAACATCATAAAAATAAGTCGAAGTATTATACAATTTGAAATTTTCTATTAAAAAAAAATTTCCAACTATTGCAAATTTTTTACATTTGAAAGTCATATTTTATGGTCCAAAGAGTGAACAAATTTTATTCACAAATTTTTTTTAAATTTGAGAAGTCTAACATAATTTTAAATTTTTTTCAAAAAGTATCTTCAGATATTTAAAAAAAAAAAATGAACAAGAAATGGTTATTTGTGCATAATATGGACTTAATTTAGGCTATTTCGGACTCGAGAGGGAAAATATATTCAATTTTAACCTCACAAAGCTTCACAAAATGCCGCATTTCAAAATATGTAATAGCATCAAAAACTACAGACTTCAGGAATCCCTGCGAAACAAAAATCTAGCACATTTTGTCTCCTAAATTGCAGAAAGTCTAAACCGAGCCCGCACTTTGCATACCACTAATAAATTATTCATTTATCGTTCATTTTTGAAAATAACAAAAATTAATGCTTTTTGAAAAAAATTTAAAAAATCTTCAATAAACTAAATAGAAAAAAAAATGACCAGCTGAAATTTTTCTGTCTTTAGACGACAAAATATGACTTTGGTACATCGAAAAATTTTGAACTGTGCAAAAATTCATAACTTTGACTTCATTTTGGAGGGGGCGGGGGAAGATAGTCTATAAATTGAGTTAGGAGGCTGAAATCTCCATGACATGCTTTGAGGTCACTGCAGAACTATTGTGACTTGCCCGTTTACTTTTTCAAAAATAAAAAAAACGAAATTCGACTCTCCATTGAACACTCCAATAACTGTTTATTCGATCTATCCATTCGGGCATTTAGGATGAATTCAACAATGAAAATACCTTTCTGCAATAAAAACTTCTGAAAAGCAAACTAAGTGCGGATTTTTTTGGTAATATGCATTATGGGCACTTTCCTAATTTGCTCCTGTATAGTGCATCATAATAATTTTTCAAGCAAAGTTCATCATATGTGTTTGTTTGTAAAAGGAATTTAGGAACTCACAAACGATGCAATTGAAGTGTGTAATTCTACATGAATGATTTTATATGTAAATCTCGATAAAAAAAAATTTCAAAAAATCATATAGGCTTCGATGTTTATCTCGTTATAAATATTAATAAGTTAGATTTTTTATATTTTTGAAGGAGAAAAAAAGGAAAAAATTCAATGAAATTATCTCGTGTTTAAATTACAATAAAGACTCCATTTCGATTTACTATGTAACAATTAGTACTGAGATTTGATTAGCACCAAGTGGCAAATTTATGAGGTGAATGTTTCTTCGTTATTTTTCATGCAATAAAAAACAAAGTTATCATCAATAACTTAAATGCTTTAGACATCTCCTTATTAACGAGGAAGTAATTAACATATCCGGCAAAATGTTAGCGAACTTTCTCATGATAGAATTATTGCTATTGAATGAATCTATTCCGCACGAATATATTATTAGATTCTGAGAAGAAAGATAAAAATATTATTTACTTTCGTTATCATTATCAGGTTGCCGGCTAATTAATTTCGCTCGATAATTACACCTATAAGTCTTCGGTGTTACGAATGAAATCTCATTCGATTGTTTGGAATTGGCAAACATTCAGATTCAACGAGTTTGATATTTTTAGCGATATTCGCCTTCACCACGATGACCCTAGCTATCGAACTGATTTCCTTTGTTCTACGAAATTACACGAATCGACGTTCTTGACATTTGTATAAAACGGTAAAGGGTATCAGTAATGGTAGCACGGGTTTCGGAAAAGGACACGCATGAACACCGCGTCGGCAGGAAATTATGGTCGTTGTGTAACGATGCGTGCCAGAGGTGCCGACCGAGACCCATCTTACCAACCCCTAAAGTTTACTTTTAATTAAAAACCGACTTCGTTCACAAAGAAGATCCGATTCAACCTAAGAAAAGCATAACGGTTATTCAAAACCTCGAAGTGGGTGCAATATCAGCCTTGATAAAAGAACTCTTAAGGGCTATTGAGAAACCAACGTACAGCCGAAAGCGAAAGGCAACAAATGTATGCTCAGGTGTTTTTTCTTCTTCCTAATCCAACGAGCTACTTTGCTTTTATAGGCGTTCGGATGCATGAAACTGGCTAAGTATATGGCGAAGTTGCGGCATAGTGCAATTCGGTTTTACGTGTTATTACCGTTCGTCACATGTTCGTGTGTTGGACACAAAACCAACACGATTAAGACGATTCGTTTCGCCGGATTCGTTCCGAGATTCGACACGTTTACTGCACGTATACTGTCCACGTGAATAGGGTCTCTGAGAGACAGGAGCACAGCGGATAGTTGCCATAGGCCTAATATTTCTAAAAGAGACGTACAAAGAACAAATATCTTGAATTTTTACAATTAAATCAGGTCTAAAAAATATTCAAAAATTAGGAGATACTCGTATTCGAGAGTCATAAAAATGGAGAAATTTTGAGAAAAAAAGAAAAAAATATTGAAGAAAGTCTAACAAAAAGAAGTATAAAAATAAAAAATACAGAAAAATCGTTATAAAAATTCGAAAGTAAAAAATCTCAAAATCAAAGAAATGTCTTAAAAAGAAAAAAAATTGTCAAAAATTGGAAAAAAAGTAGTTGAATAAGATGTTCAAAATGAAAAAAAATTCATGTTCACAAAATGTAAAAGTGAAAAAAAAATGGTAAAAAAATTGTTCAGTCACTTGAGCTCATTTTCCCATAATATTTTAAACCTTTCATGTGTACCTCACCACATTTCGAGGTCGATAACCTCTCTTTCCCCTCCAATATTATGTATGTTGGTAAATAGGGGATATAATTACGTAGTATACTTTTTATACCTAATGATCATATGAGCTCATATTAATTACATTTGTACTAATTTAAGGCTCCTCAAGCTCTACTCAAATTTTGATAATCATATGTACAATTGTACATAATTGTATTATACCAAAATTTCGACTCGTGCTAGATTATTACAATAATTGTTTGAAACGCAAAGATTTGAAGATCCCATCTTCTCCAACTACTCCTCAAATTAGGTAGGCTGTAATAGCTATCGTTTTTACTAAAAACTCAGTTTAAAAAAATAAAAATAAAAACAATTCTATAATAACGATAATATTCCTTGAAAAAAAAAAAAAAAAAAAAACAGTTTTTTAATATTGAAGGAATTTTTCTAAGAATAGGTTGCTGCCACTTTTTTCTTTCAATGGTAATAACCGTCACCATGAATCCGGAGCGCGACGAAGTGAAGGGGTACAGAAGTGCAGTTTGTCCTCCATTTAGAATTTGAATTAATAAGTCAGATATCTTTTTTTTTTCATACACATGAACTTCGACGAGTGTAGAACAAAATGCTATAATTGAGTAAGTAATTTCCCTTTATTTGCCCCCCCTTAAAAATTTTTTCGCTACATCTCTGCATAAATCGCTATTCATTTTTTTCATTCCATTTGAAACTGATGGTCCTGCATATAATCTCACGTAAATGATCCAATCCCTGATTATGCTACCCAAAAATAGCTCACTTATTCCACTCTCCCATTCCACATGCTACCGGACACAGTATTTTTATAATAACAGGTGTCCTAATTGGATTCATTTTGTCGTACGTCTCCACCCTTTGACGAGTATGTCACGTATATATTCTTCGCTTCGATGACCACGTTCTAAGGTTGGATCCCCACCCCATAGACATCACGATACGCCGCCAACGTTGACGAATTCTAATAGACGTTTTTAAACAAAATTTTCCGCCTCGCTGAGTCGCTTTAGAAGGCGTTGTTAACCTTAAGGTTTGATTGTATGCGATGAAATTCGATTCGGGTAGCAACAGGTTGAAGGCATGAATTAAAAATCCGCGTTTCAGTTTCCGAACCTTTGTGTTTGTCCATTTTGACGTTTCAATTCCTCTTAGTACCCTTTACCATCAGCACGAGCCCGCCGAACAGATGTCAACGCGAGTCGAATCGAAAAAGTAAACTCGGATTTGAATTCAGCGACACCAAGAACATAACAATCGATATGTCACACGATGCCTTTAGGGTGGCGAAGGATAATATCTCTCCCTCTCCCTGTAATACATATTCGCCTTGAAGGTATACCTTAATGTTTGCAATTATGATAAATAAGTTGCCTAACTTATACCTTAACTTGATAAGGAATTGTAATCTCGAAACTCCTAGCATCACCCCTTATGCAACTTATTCGACACTGCCGTAAAAGGTCGATACCACACTGTATATGTAATTTAATCGGACGCCGTGACCGAGTGAAAACAAAAAGTTGAATCGATACGGTCACAAAACAGTGACAAAACTCGAAGAGGACTAGAATAGTTGTCACCACGAGTCCGCATGATATTGAGAAAGTACTTTCCAAAAAAGGAAGAATAAGAAACCAGCTCGAAAAAGCTTTTACCTAGTTAATGCAATAAGTTTCATAATGCGTCGAACGCAATGAATCAAAAGGTCGCCTAACTCGTATACCGTTGCTTTGAAGCGGTGACCTTTTGCTTCTGGTGCGACGACGTTACGCAATGTTTAAAATCATAAGATGTAAATCCACTCTGCACCATTCCGCGTCGTCGTATAATATACGTATAAATTACACCGACGATGAATTCGTCTAACATTCGACGAATCTTTATTCCAAACTCGATACGCAAACAGCGAAGCATGAATTGCGATAAAAATTCAAATATCGCGATTTTCGTCGCAACCGTACCGCGTATACGAGGAAACAATCAATAAAAACAACTCGCACGCGTACCTCTACCCTTGAATCCATTAAAGATACGCATCTTTTCGGTCGCGTTTTAAAACAATATTTGAATTGTAAAAATACTTTTCGACAGATCTTGTATGACAAATTCTTCGACGTTCGACGAGGTATTTACGGTAGAGTCGAGTCGACGAACGAAACGTACGCTGCGTATGAAAGAGGGCTCCATCTGTTGTTTCAAATGTGTTTATCGGTAGAAAGCCAGCTTGCATTTATCAGATCCTTCGTGAGTGACATTTCCCATCATACCGCCTGCTCGTCTTTTCAACTATCAACTAATCCATAAACTACCGATTACTTGGGAGATGTTCTCTTTTAAAATGCTATATACTTTGCTATTTGTGGGGCGTGCCGCCTCGCGTCACTAATCAAAGCTGAAAGTATTGCATCTGCGAACTTACATCGTTCTATCATCAAAGCCACGCTGTGGCACAGTGAAGGGAATATCATATATACGCCGCGCCGCCAATACGAATGCACTCATTGATTATCAAAATGAAAAGCCAAAGGAAAAATTAATTTCTACATAGTGCGGGGTCACGAATACATCATAAGAATAACGTAAACTAATACATTTTCCATTTTTTCCTCCTCCTTGGTAAATATGAAAAAACAGAGATAGAAAATAAGTAACAGATTTCGAACGAAGAAAAAAGTACCGTCGTAGGGCAGTTTTTTTTTCTCTACGAGAAGGGTTTGCGAAATAAGACCGAAAGATATCAAATTCAAAATTTATGTAAATTGTGGTGGAAGGTTGGTAAATATTAGTAGAGCGTTAGTCCGGGGGCCAGCGGCGTCACGACGCAGCCTATTTCCTTATCATTCCCTTCCTTTATTACTTTTTATCATTGTTTCCCTTATTTAAACTAACTTCTTCTTTCATATCTCACTCGTTCTTCTTTAAACATCGCGGCGCGCAGTTTACCCCGTCAACAGTTTTATGAAGGTATCCCGAAGGGATTTGTTTATTTTGTCACCTGAACGGAGGTAATCTATCATTTTCCTTCCCTTCTATGGCGCGCGCTTTTATAAACATTGTTATCATCGGTAACAATTTCTTCCTTTATCATCGCCTTTTCTTACACTTTACAGCGAACAAGTTTAAGCGTATACTGGATCACGTCGTCGCGGTGGTAATACCGAGCGAGTTCGCTTTTTTCTTATAACATAGAATGTACTATTTTTCTAACTCGCGTATAATTTTCGCGTTAACGGTTATGGAAAAAATGCTGCGGCGAGGATAAGATGAATGATCGACGAGCCAAGTGTTTTTTTCCTTTAAGAGTCATTCGAAGAACTTTGAGATGGTTTATCTGAAATCACCGACGTTAGGTGAAAGCAAATAATGCGTTATGAAAATCACGATAGTTTTATTCGAAGGAAAAAATTATCGAAAGATCTCGGAATAATAGTTTTTTATATGGATCACCATTTCCAAGTATGCAGCAACTAAGCGAGGCCAATTTTTAGCCAATAATCGTATACAAGTAATTACTCATTAGCGCATATCTACAAGACTTTTCTCGCGTGGGCAAAAATACAATAATCATTTTCATTAAGTATAACTACATCTTATTAATATATTTAGGAACAGAATAGTATATATTTACATCATAAGAGCATTTATTACATAGAAGCTTCAGAGGAAATAAATAAATGATAGAAATATTTTTTAAATGTATATTAAAAGAAATTAAATGAAGACCTCCACCGATCTCCTCTTTCCCAGGAAGGATGAAACGATGGCTGAACTTTCGATGTGGTGGAACTAAGGTGGGGGCGCACACCCGCCTAAGGAAGACCCAGGGGAGATGTAGGCTGGTTGCCAAGGTGCCCATGCTTGACTGGAAGTAATGTCACAAACAGTACCCGGCCAAGTAGTGTGTGTGTGGTAGAAGAGATTACCGCAAAAAAAAGCTGTAATTAGAGTAGCAATTGTTTTCAAGTTGAAAACTCAGCTAAAAAGGAAAGTATAACAACAAAATCTCCACCTTACTGTCATGAAATGCGTCCTCTATTAATGGAAGCACATCATCACATACCAGCCCTTCCTTTTCCGTTCTAATTTTGGGAACAGCCAGCCTACCAACGCCCCTCTCTTCCCAAGCATTCCGCAAGGCAAGAGACTAATGTAGAGCACTGAAAGTCGGTTCATTCGTGCTAACACCCTTGGTTATGAGATAGAAGATCCACTTCTCCCTCCAGCGCAGCACGACAATCTCCCCCACTGATTTATTTTTGTGACGAAGCTCCTCACGGTGCTCAGCTCGAGCTCCATTAACCTCACCTCAATGCTGGCAAATATATGGAAGTCAGTTGCTACATAGTAGGGGAGATAACAGTTCACCCCGAGGGCGAAAAGGTCGCCAATGACTAATTTAATGTTGCAAGATAATTCATGGAGGGTATCTAGGTAATTCTTCCATGGAATAGAATTTGACAGTAGCTTCACCACAACGAATATTACAGTGACAACTCGAATGCATCACACACGTTTTTACATTTCTTACAAAATATCAATTTAATATGTTATTTTTAATCTAAAAACACTACAAACCGCTTTGGCTTTTTTAGTAATATTTGGAGGTGATTTAAGAAGTCGTTGCTTTTTATGAAAGTGTGAGGGATAAAATTTTTTCAAATCTCCCATATCCCCTCACCAAATCCACCTGTAAAAATCAAACTTCGTATGCGGGATTAGTTAGGAACCCAAATTTGACACTTCAAGTTTAGGTGAAAATGGATCCAAAACGGTAGATGGTGAAAATTTGAAGAAAACTTGGCTCATATGATAACTAGTGATAAGAAATATTCTGCATGCCAATTTCACCTTCATAGTGATTTTGGGAGCGAAGAGGAGGGGGAGGGGGAGGGGGTTACTGTTCTCAAAATGGATGTGGCTAAATGAAAGGTCAGAAATGTTTGATTATGATAACAAACGGTGAGGTGAACCCAATTGTCTAGGAAATTTCAATTTCAGATTTCCAAGTTAATATGGAGAGGAGTTTAAGCGAAAAACAGATTTTAGAAGGGGAATCACTGCGATAAGTTTCATGGATCTTGCATATTTCTTCACCAAATTGACATAAGTAGTTCAAAAACTATGTATGAGCAGTCAGCTGGAGAGCAAAATTTGGGCATTTCAATTCGGCTAAAACTCGATCAAAAATAGGTCCAAAATAGCGGATGGACAAAACCTGAGACAGGCTTGAGAAGCCTTAAATTACCCTGAGCTTTTGTAATATATTTTTTGACAATTTAGATAAGCCCTTATTAAAAACACCATGGCTGCTTACAGTCGTTTTTTTTTTTTCATTTTTGAAAAATTTTTCCTCTAATGCTTTTTTTTTCTTTAGAGCATATAATTTTTCTACATTTATTTACTAAATGCAAAATAATAATATTTTTTTTCTCGGAACTTTTTTGAATATTTTTTCCAATATTATATATCATGTACTTAATCCCTTGGCTAAATTTTAGATTTTGTTGCAACATAAAATATGAACATCTGAAGAGGGAGGTATGAAGGCGTGAAGACGTAAGTTTTGCTATACAGCTATCCACTTGTAAGGTTTTTTCGGAGATCTTAAGGGGAGAAAGGGGGAATACTATAGGGGCAAAGAAATTTACAACCCAGAACACTCTTTCGAACAACTATGAAAAATATTTATAGAATAAACGATAAATTTAATTTACTATTTAAAACTAAGCTGACCTAAAAAAATAAACGACGAATTCAAAACTCGCATAAAAAACCCATCAGCCCAACCCGATACGCCAATTTCTCCATACAGATAGGAAATTCAATACCATCCCATCTATCATCGTTCGACTCCTATGTAAGATAAAAAACCCGATAACACTCCCTCCGGATCACCCTCGATCCTCCGACAACGCAGAAAGACTGTTCAATTACGCCTTCGGGGTAATCTCTTTAGCGTCATTATCAATCATTATCGCACGCAAAATACATCTCGCGCGATAGCGTTTTAGCCATGTTAAAAAGATTATAACCCTTGTTGAAAATATAAATTTAATTTCGTCGTTCGCGGAACCGCCCCCATTCGACGCGTCAAAATTAATACGTATACGTGAAAAGTGGCGGCCAACGCTTGCGCCAACTTACCGCAGCTTTCGTATCGTTTTTATCATCGCAGCAAATTGAAGTTACAGAATGAAGGGAGAGAGGTTGAAGAAAGGATCGAGCGTAATAAAGACTCCCTTATATAAAAAAAAGATGAAACAAAAAAGAAGATTAACTTGTGCAGCGTGAAATTACGATATAGAAAAGTTATTATCGTCGAATAACTTTCGAGCTCGTCGTTCGCGTTACCCAGAGAGCGCACGTTTTTCGGTGCACGTTATTTGTTACCCCACGACGGAGATATATAAGACGAGTAAAGCTCGAAGATTAAGTAAATGGAATTTTGATAGAATTTTCGCCGCTGCGTGGCCGCTGGCTTTTATCGGTAGCCTTCGAAAAGGGGTGACACAATGAACGACGATGACGACGACGTATTGTATGATTGATAAGTTATATCGATAGCTAACATACATCACCGGAGTGTCATGCTAGGTATAGTTTATAGGTTGCGACTCGAGCGAGAAGCGAGAGAAAAAAAGAATACGCGATTTCATTGGGATTTAATATAGCTTTGATTGGATTATAGGCGACTGGAGACCGCGTAGAGGGGATGATGCGGTACGATGCACTTTTCCGAAATTAAATTCTCGCTAACACCCACATAAAGAAGCATGGTCGGTTATGCGTATAAATTTATGGTTATATGTGTAGCGTAGGTAGACCAGAATGCATGCGGTGCATATTAACTAGTACCGAGAGTTACCGGCAACTCGATCGAAGCCCAAGCTCGGCGTACACAATTTTGTGGTCACTGAGGCGGTGCGCACTTAAACCGCACCCAAATTAACATTTTACCTTTTAAACTGCGGATGTTTTGCACCACGATCTACCATACCTTTCGGTAATGGTATACGGCCTGTATGTGTACTGCGGATTATGTACTTTGCCGAAGATGCGACCGCCGAGCACCGAACAGGCTCGTATAGTTTAACGAATCAATTGACGAAACGTCGTTCCAAAGAGTAACGACTCTTCGCGGCCTTGTAACGCTGTTATGTCGAGCAATAACATAAAATATCACGCGTTAAGCGTGTAATTTTTCGGTATCCTCGCTCTGGCTGGCGCGTTTAATAAACAGTACACGTTATTCGGTTGTTTGTTCAACCTCCTCGTAGCTACGGTGAACGAAATGGATTCTTTAGTTTGTCCTATACATAATTGATATCGTGCGTCTTGGTATTCTTAGTTACACCGGCGTACCGAGTACGAGGACCGGTTCTGTACGTCGTTGTAGGTTGAACCGGCTACGACTGGCTATCGGTGTACGCGATTTAACAACCTTCCACGTTCGCCAATTACAGTACGTACACCGAAACTCGGCGGTCCTTACGCCCTACCCGCCTCTATGTGTATCGCCGGTTCACGTCATAACTTAATATAGTCTAATTACCGAACGCCGGTGCGACCGTACAGTATATTTAATCATGCTTACATTGCGCTATAGGAAATTACATGTTAAAGTAATTGGTTCTTTTTTATTTTATTCCTCTCGTTTTTATACCCTTAAAAAAGGAAAATACTGTAAATTATATTTGTTTCTGTTACAGGTGAGTTATATTTATGGATTTATTACACGCGAATAACATCGCCGCTCTCGTTATGTCACGAGACCACAACTAGCTATTCGATTCTCCGCAACGTACAAAAAGGGTACCGTAAGTACGAGTATTTCTTTCTTGGCTCCATCAGTCGTTCACTCCAGCTACGTAAATACAATATCCTTCCATCGTATCGAAGTTTACCGAATATCGAATTAAATCGAAGTTGTAATTCTCCGTCAATTGGCATCCATCCAAAAGCAACCCCTTTCCTATCTAGACTAGTATTTAGGTCATTCTTATTTACACGAAATTACCTCACATTAACGCCACCCGACAAAACCCAGCAACGATATCGAGCTTCCCTTTAAATATTATACAACTCGAAAAAGTTTTCTTTTTACAATTTCGCAACATTACGAAAAAGCAATAAGTCTAAAAGAAAGTATATCATGATTTTTGATTGACATTCACCGTTCGATGTAGAAGCCTCCGGGGAATCTTTTATATTCTCCCTTTTGATAATTCCATCTCTAGTTTTCACCGCCCCAGACCTCGTACACTATATGAATGAACTGGCATTATTCGCATATAGGTACGTCTTCATTCATAACGTTTTTTTTTTTTTCTTTCAAGGAACCATTTTCGCGTATACGAATGTCGGCACCGACCTCAAGTCGGTGAAGAGGGTGAAACGTGAAGGCTCTTCGCCGCATAAAGAAGGTATTCGTAGTTCGAGTTCTCGATTGCGTTTTCAAATTATGTACTCCACTATAGCTGTACATAACTTTAGTAAAAGCGATGCGGACGAGGAAACTTCAATAACAAGTCTGGGCCAGTTACGAGGGTCTATGCTGGCTATACTATGCTTCTTTTCAGAATATAGAAATTAGAGATTTAACCAGAATAGCGGTAAATTGCTCTCTTCCCCTTTCAAAGTAGAAAGTTGATTTCGAAATGTGCAATTAAAAAAGAGTTTTCTTTAATAATTAGAGTAAGAATTGAAAAAATATTTTTAGTTTCAGTACATATTATAGAGCATGAGCAAGTAAGCCCATAACAGCGCGGAGGATAGAGATTGAGGAAAAGAAAATGAAATTCGTATCAGCTAACAAGCAGGATCTCCATCCAAAAATAATCAACGTCTAGTTAAAAAAAAAACCTAAGCAGCCATGCCGCATTACTGGAGCTGAGTTTTTAACCTTCGCATGTTATCATGATGAGGGAATCCCCGCTTACACACGAGGGAAGAACTAATACTAGCAGCGCACTCTAGAAGGTATAAATATAAGATACCACACTCCCCCCACCCGTCCCTGTCGACGGGGATTCCCTCAGCATGATACCATGCATGTTCTAAAAATTTATTGTGTAACTTGGATGGTATCTTGATGAGGGATTCCCCGCCAAAAAAAAGTGGTTACATGTATGTTAAGATCAGCACAATCAAAAACTACAAAAAGGGGAAACATTAAATAAACATTTTTGACAATTTTAATAACCTGGTTACTCATTTATTAAAAAAAAAAAGAAAGAAATTTTGAATAATTTAACTTTTCGATTCACATACGACATCAACTATATGATGATGGCATCGCTGTATTTTCAAGTAAATTGTTGGCGGGTTTCCCTCATCATGATACCATTGTAGTATTTTCAAATTGACGATTGGCGGGGATTCCCTCACCATGATACCATTTATGGAAAATTGTGACATGATACGATGCAAAGGTTAACTGGGGCTTAGTCTATTTTGATAATAACATTGCAAAACCCTTCATGAGCACAGGCCACACCCAATACCAAGTCTGAAAACCCCTACTCTTATCCCTTCCAAAATCACTTAAGAAGTTGTATTTAGATCAAACGTAGAAAATTAGTCACTTAGACTCATTTCATCATATGATACCGAAATAAAAATTTTTTGACCTCTCATGCACCCCACCACATTTTCAGGTCGGTAACCCCTCCTTCTTCCCTCCAACATTATGTATGGAAGACTGGAGGTGAATTGGGGATATAGCATACCTCCTATCCTCAATAATCATATGAGTTCATATTAATTACATTTTTATTAACTTAAGGCTCCTCAAGCTCTACTCAAATTTTGATAATCTGCCATTTCAGATTCATCTGGATCCAAATTCAAAAGATCATATTTTGGTCACCAAGTAACCCATTTAAGAAATTTCATGACTCGAAACTTCTTCAAAAATCCATTTTTTTGCTTCAACACCCCTAAAAATACACTTACGAAGCTCAAATTTGGATATGTAGATATACGTGGCTCAGTCTTTCGTATGAGATAAAAAAAAAATTCGAGTTCTTTGCCCCTTTTCCAGCCCCTCGCAAAATTTTAGAGATCCGCCATTTTGAGGTGTGACGAAAAAAACAAAAAAGTGCGTTTTCAAGAAGAGTCTCTCACCAAGTTTTGAGCGAATTTTATGAATACCCTACAGGCGTTACGAGTAAGGGGAAATAAATACATGTATTTATCAAAAAGTTGGACATTTGCCAGATGATTACAAATCGTCTGAAAGGTAAAGATTTGAAGACCCTACCCTCCCCCTACCATTCGTTCTCAAATCAGGTAGGCTGTAATAGCTATCGTTATTAAGTTAACTTAGGTAAAAATGAAAAGATAATACCTAATTTATTGTTTACAGAAATTCGAACAATTCACAATAATGGTATTTATCATAAACTAAAAAATTAAATGTAAGGAAGAACAAAGTCCTCATGTAAGCCATGTAGACGAGGGGATAGGAATCTTCAAATCTTCGCGTTTCAGATGATTTGTTCGTTTGTTTTTCCCTTCATACACTTACATAATATTATCGAGGTGATTCGACAATTTTTTTACCTTCTCATCATCAATAGTGCTGTAGACAACGCAGCGACTAATAGAAAATTTTTAAATTGAAATTACCAATCACATTCGAGTTCTAAGGTAATAACAAATCACGAACGAGTAACAAAATGAAAAAACCTATGTTTACTTCACACAGTGGTATTATATCCTGATATATGTGAGTAAAATATTTCTTACGTTACGGTATTACTTTGTAAAAAGCACCACACAGTGTCCATCTGAAAGCTATAGTCTCCCACAGCCAATTACAAACAATAATTCGCTCAAGAGTCAACGTACTAATAAAATCTCGAACAAATTACAACGAAGAAACTAATTTGTAGCATTTTCCTGTAATATCTGACCATTTAGAGTAATAATTATAGGGTCACTCTTGGCGGTAACCCTCTTCGTGTATAGCACATCACGCGATTCTTGCTTCAGTAAAGAATTGCTTTTCATACTCCACCCGTTTGGTACGCGTTGCAAAAAATCCTTCGAAATGACCCAATAAAAAAAATCACCCTTCAACGAAACCGAAACAGATGGCCCATTCGGACGGGTATAGTAGATAAGCAAACGATAGGTATACGCGTGTAACCACTTAACGAGAATCAATGCGGGAAATATGTGTTCGGTCCTCTCTGCTGTTCGCAGGAGTGTTGAAAAATATGCCGAAAATTGGCGAACAAATGTGAAACCATCTTGGTAACCGGTATACGAACATTATATATAAATTTCCACGTTGCACCGCAACCCCTTTCCGAAGATGTACAAATCTCCGGGGACTTGTGACCCGTTAAAGCATTCCTGTCTGGAGTAAACGCGTGGAGACGGTAAAAATGAAAATGCATGAGGCCCGATCTTCCTGTTTTATTCATCACCTCCATACAAATCGTTTATTACCACTGTACAGCGTTGATTTTTCCTCGTACTATTGTACGTACGTAGGCTGGTGTAAGTGAAGAAGTGAACATTTCATAGTAGAATTTCGCCTCGGTATTTTACGGGTATCGACTACGTCTGAACGTTCTTTGCCATTTCATCGCCAGGAATTCGGAACATTTGAGAATATAAAAAGACGCAGTTTTCCAATTAGACCGCAGCCTGAAAATACTTTTTAAGAGAACCAACGAAGGGTGCTAAATACGATTTCTTGTCTTTCAATTCGCATTTCCAGATCGGCGGTCGGTACCCCACAAAAACGCTTCCATCACTAAGGTTGACGTTCTGCTGAAGCGACCATTGTCTAAATTTAATTAGAAAACTTGCGAGAGCTTTTCGCGAGCTGAAAGTTATTAAAGCTTTTGAACTTTATCTGCGAATGGTACGGGGCGCTTTTAAAACTACGTACGATTTCATTCGGTTCGTTACACAATTACGTTAAGGTCTTTGTACATTCTTACGCGCGGCGCGTCTACGGCGAGAGGCGATCGTGCGTGGTGTAAGAAACCAGGAATTATGAACGCCTTTGACGCACACACCAAAGCCATCCAGTGTGCCGAAAAAGTTTTTACACGAGCTGGTTGAGCATGCGAAATTTACGTAGGTGGATGGCTCGACCTCCGCGAATAATTTGTACTCGTCTCGATGCTTCATTGTTGATACCATTCTTCTACGTTTTATCTGGCCTCCACCACATTATCATGTATCACTTCATCTGGTGAAAAATAACATGACCAAAGCCACAAAGGTATCGCCAAATTCGCGAAATTCCGATCACTCTATCGATATACAGAACTATTCTACTGGTCATTTAGAGACAAGTCTGTCTTAAATTTAGTTACGCTGGTTTTATTTTTAGTACCCGAGAAGATCGCAGTGGGAGACTATTATCCGAAGGGAAACGATATGTTTAATTTAGTTTTGTTTATTTAATACGATTGCTGTAGCCCGATTCCGTAAGCACACCGAGACACTCCCAACCACCCAGGGATAAAGATTCGAGTTACATTCTAGGAAAACGTGTTCCTCAGTCTACGAATATTACTGATAGTGTCGATTGAAACGTCCGCGCGCCACCAAAACGAGTAAACCGCAAAAATACGATGTCGTACTCGACGCTTTCTTCCACATACGAAACACATGTCATCGGCGAAACGCTATTCCACCCATAAATAAAACTACATCACAAACTATAAATCAGGATGACTTTAACAGCAATTAAGACGAACACTTATGCCGCTCCGTGGGTGGACTTTTCTCGCCACCATCGCTGCCCGTCAAAGGTTCTCAGGCGTAATTAGATTTCGCGCCTGTATCGATTGACAAACGTACCGATTTACGGTGCGATTAATCCGCTATTTATGGTCTCCATTAATGGAGTTTTTTAGTTTCACGCTGGTTCGAAGGGGAACCACGGTGATGTAAAAGGTTTGCTTGGGACATTTCTTATTTTATATCCGTTCCACAGTTTCATTAAGATGTTACAATCCAACTATGTTCGCCATACTGAACCATTTGACTCCTCTAATTTTGTTATAATATAATACGTGAATCAGCTCTGAAAATGGGTTTACTATGAGCATTGAGAGTATTTAGAGTTTCTTTATTTGATTATTGCATCAGCTTGGATCAGGCTCTTGAAACTCTAGGCTATGCAGTGGTCATTCACAGGGGTATAGTAAATGAATTGTGGGCTCAAATGTAAGTTGAAAAAAAATTCATTGGTCCTTGTTACTTCCCTAACCATCTTCTGTTAACTGAAATTCAAAACTGATTTATCAAAAAAATGAAAAAGGTAATTTTTTTGGATTTTTAAAAACAGCTTTTTACCAAGTTTTGAGCGAATTTGATGAATACCTGCTGGTGCTAAGCGTGGGGGAAAATATATATATACCAAAAAGTTGGACATTTGCCAGATGATTAGAAATAGTCTAAAACGTAAAGATTTGAAGACCCCACCCTCCTCCGACACTCCTTTCTTAAATCAGGTAGACTGTAATAGCTATTGTTATGTTAAAGACTCAGAAAAAAAAAATGTAAGCAGTCATACCACATTACTGGAGCAAAGTTTTTAATTGGGGCTTCTTCCAGTTTGCAAATAACCTTGCTAACGGCGAGGGCCGCCGAAAGCCAAGTCGGGCGCTAGGGCAAAGTGAATTTTGTGCCCAGTGTGATTTTTTTTACCAATATTTCGATCGGCGTGTTAATATACTGTTTCCAGACTGTTTGAAAAGCGCGAGCTTGAGGAAATTTTCCCCCTACCTCTCCGCCCGGCGGTCCTACTACAGGCCAAACCCAATTCCAGATCTGAAAACTTCCACCCTATTCCTTCCTGAACCACTTAAGAAGATGAATTTAGAACAAGTGAAGTATTTTTTGCCATGCAATGATCATATGAATTATGAACACATTTTTCAAATTATACCTGCTTGAGGTTCCTCAAATTATTCTCAAACTTTTCATTCCGCCATTTTGGATCCATTTCGATCCAAATTCAAGAGGTCGTCAATTAACCCTATATACATAGTTTCAACTTTTTAGGTCAACTTAGTGAGGAGAGACCCCACATCCAAATTTCTGGTTATGTTACTTAAAAATCTTACGTATAAATTTTCAAATAAATATTTTCTCATTTTGTATGAAAAATCATCTTTTGAAGCTCATTCATTATTTAAAATTTCTAAAATAAAAATACAGTATAATAGTTCATCCGAGCTGTCTCTCTCCGACATCGTTGTTCTAAGTAGAAAAATAACGAGAGTGGGGATATCTACCATAGTTTACATCATTTCACCTCGTACTATCGAACGTCGCAGACGTGTCACCTTGCGTTAAAATTTCTTTCACTTTGCGATTTCTCGACCTCTAACGACCGTATTTTCGTAGCTGTTTAAAAT
Source organism: Phenacoccus solenopsis (assembly GCA_009761765.1). Lineage (NCBI taxonomy): Eukaryota > Metazoa > Arthropoda > Insecta > Hemiptera > Pseudococcidae > Phenacoccus > Phenacoccus solenopsis. The sequence continues at coordinate 41,079,640 of CM019754.1, read as the reverse complement.
TCGAGAGACATTAATGAATGACGTCTCCGGTTTATCTAAAACGTGAAAAACATTCGCTGCATTTTATCAGCGTTCTAGCCGCTACAACGACATCACGAAATGACCCAGTTAGAAGGAACAAAATTCGTACCCGTACGTCGTTGCGCATCGAAATGAAGCTTCGATTTCGGTCCATTAGTCGTACTTTCTTCTCGGTTTCCAATTGCGAGAATTTTGATTACGAAGCGGCGCAGCATTTGGGGCGAAAATTCCACGGTACCAATGATAAATGATACAGACAAAAGGCGCAATCTAACGAATAACTAATGCGTACTAAAATTTCAACACGTTCCGTTTGATGAAAGTGATACGCTATAAGGCGAACAACGAACGTGCGGATTACCTCGCCGCCTTAACGAACAAAACGCGTATTAAATATTTGTTCGCCCGCTTCGTCGCCCATTTTCCAAATGCCACTGTAAAATGCTCCGTTTTAATATCCTTTTTTCCTATTGTTTTTCTTCCTAACTTATTAACTATTAGACGATATTACGCGGTATCTTTAATCTTGATATACATTCGCGTGTATTCAAATTACCATCGCGTCGTACTGGTTTCTTTTACTCTCGGCTTATATAGCTCGTTATACGCGTACCGAAATAATTGTTAAACGTTTTAATGACGTTTATTAAACTCGCGACACAAAATCACACTAAAAGCTACGTCACTTAGTTTTATTCATTTTTTTTCCTCCACTAGGCGTATTATAACTCGGTGTAATCGTCGGACGAAAAGAGCTTTTATCTCAATATTAAAGCTGGTAATGTTTTAGAAGAAAAAGTTGTAATAAATATCCTACAGCACTTTATATAAATTACACCAAGTTCCCTTTATATTTGTCGGCGAAAATGTTTTTTAAGACCGAGTACTTTCATTATTCATTTTGCCTTTTTTTTCTACATCTCCGCCCTCCTCCTCCACAAGCTTTACTACTGTGCCTTATCTCGCGCCTTTTCTCTCTTTTCTATATTTCAAAAGAAAACATAACTATTTCGGCGTTACGAAATAATTACGGAGAACGCAAACGGCTCCATTTTTTGCCTTTCTCGCCGAGCGAACAAATTTCGAATGATTGATTTTCGCGTGATTAAATTTTAATGACTTAGAAATACGTACTTATAGTATACGAACGTCGGCTATGTAGGTCGAAATAGCTATACCGCGGCGTAGTTCGTATTAAAACATTTGCTATCTTGTGGACAACTTAAATTTATTCACTTCGAGCCCTTAACTGTTTAAACAAACTTTGTTGCACCCTTGAGATGTAACCTTTACTTGCGAGTTAGCTTTTTTGAATACGCCCCGGCCGGAAATTAATTGGTGAGAATAAGTTTCGCTGAGATGTTCTACTTTCTTTTTTGTTGAATTTATTGGGCAATATGAATATTAATATCTTTTCGTACCCAGAGGCATAACGGTGTCACACTTCGAAGGTATACGTGTATATCAGGGTAGATTAAAAAAGGTCATTCAATTTTGATGAAATTTTAGTATGTTGTTTACTTGGGCGTTAAAATATTCTCTCCGCATTTTAAGCTTCCGAAGACTATTTAAAAGAGAGCTAGGGGCTCCAAGAATGGTATCATTTTTGATAAAATCACGGTTATTCTCTATTTTAAAATGCCCAGCTCCCCCTTCCCCTTAACTAAAAACTGAGGAAAACAAATCAGCTGCTAAAAATGCGATTTGAGATGCTGAATGTGCTTTCACATAACTTTGGTATTATGATAAGATACACAGAAAAAAAAATTATGAGTACTTTTTTAATAAAGCCACGACTGCTACCCCATGGGGAGCTCTCTACGTGTCTGTGTCTAAGAGGCTTCTCTGATTGGGAGCCAAGAAACATACCTCAAGACACATTCAAGTAACTCTTGCTTAGTAGCACTAAGACTACACCAACACAGTGAGAATCTGGATTCACAAATCCTAAAATTAATCCCACATTTTGAAACGAAAATAGGTGGTGGAGCTGCCTCCTTCTTTGGCTGAGTTGTATTACCTTGGTTACAAGTGTCATTTTCCTTCTTGACAGGCTCGTTGATGGCCTCAGCAAGAGCCTCGAATTTGTTCTCAAGTTTCATATTGCTTTTGATGTTTACCTTCTCTCCTTTTAACTTGTCTTGTTCTCCTGTAAAGGAATTAGGGATTTTTTTTTTGTTTTGCATTTTTGGTTTGCCAGCTTTCGATTTTAGTTGTTGCTGGTGACATGTTGACCTTGGAATGTTTTAGGTTGAATTCCTTGATGGTGAGTTCTTCCAGCATAATTGCCTTTTTCTTTGCAGTGTTGCGCATGACTGGTGTCGCGAAAGTGACTAAAAAAGTGGAAGCGAGTAGAGATTTTTTAGACTCCTATCTAGAGGGATATTTTCGCGACACGGGGGGGGGAGATAGGCGAGAACCTAAAACATATATCAAATAACTACGAATAATTCAAATTGAGAAAGAATTTATTGGATAAGAACATAGTTGGTTGTATTAAGTTTAATATACGTAGTTACTATTGTTTTGTAGATGATCGGGAGTCTGAAACAAAACGAAAAGAGAGAGCAGATTAGAATTCATTACTTATTGAATTCTAATATGCGATTAAGTGTAGTTAACTAATTAATTTATTATTGAATTTTTACGGGAAGGGAGAGGGCGAAAATCGTAATAAAAAGAAAGATAATTGAGTGAAGCGGCCGACTACGAAGTAGAAAACGAAACGTAAAATTACTCACCGTAGTTTTTACTTCCTTGTCGAATTCCATATTGAGATATTCCAAAAATAATATTCGAGGTGTCGTAGAAGGTGAAAAAGAGACTAAATTAGAATTGACGAGTTTAATCTCGTTTAAACAAAGGGATTTTCTCTCGCGGCCAGCTGTACCCGCGAAAAGCGCGAGGAACCGCGAAATTCAAATTGGGTAGATAGGCGAGGTAGGGGTTCTCGAATGCGTGCTAATTCCGTAGGCCCTTTTGGACACGGAATTAGGTCGAAAACTCGTGTTTTTCGACAACTGGGTCAAATTTCTGATTGCTATGCATTTTAATAGTTAATAAGATAGTTGTAGATTCGCCTGAGGAGTACTTGGGTATTGTATGTTGACTTTACCGCGTTTCGAGGCGAACTGCAGGGAAAACTGAACAAAAATTTCGATCAATATATGTAATTTACGAAAATCAATTCAGCTATCCAGAGCACATTCGAAGATAACGATTCAACATCATCCCTATCCACCTAAAGTGAACCGGTTTCAACGAACCACTAGACATAAATTTTCGATAATCGAATTCAAAAAACCAAAGTTTAAAAATTCACGCAAACAGAATAACGCCGAGAGAAATCGAGGTTACGAATTTTTCGTAACTTTCCAGAATTAATTAGGCTTTTGGAGACGGTCGGACGTGAAATCTCTATTGTATGATTTAATGTAATCACGACGTCACGATTATTATTGTTCGCCATTGACGATCGGCTTTAATAGGTAGAATTGGGAGATCTCGGCGGGCATTTCAATTGCAATAGCATTTCGCGCTCGGTGTCTACAAAGAATCCATTCCGTATAATAATTACTCTACGACCATTGTACCAGAGTAAAAGCGCATTTCGAAACGACGGGAAACATGTGCGCGAAGAAGTCTCAAGTAGTTCGTATACACGCAGACCATCTCGATGACGTATACGAATATCAGTTTTACTCGGTATTGTGTAAATGGTTATACGATACGAACGATCGACCGGTTAATTGATGATCTGCTTGACTCGCTGTCTCCGCATGCGATAAGTCGAGAAGGTCAAGATCGGTATGAAAAGTCATTGTATTGTTATCGCCCATACCAACCGAGAGCTTTCTTCGCATGCATCGTATACCTCTCAATGGTCATCAGAGAACGTTGATTTATCGTGACGGCGGCCTCGACCATGTAATAAGAATGAGAGAAGGAAAAAAAATCGCATCTTAAAATGGTAAACCTATAAAACCGGGGCTGCGGAGCATTATGAGCATCGGTCGTAATTTCGAGCACTTATTTAAATGTCATATCGTATATCATACAGTTTATAGAAACGTTGGGCCGAAGCCAGAGAATCATCAATACGACGACCAGTCCAGTACCAAGGGAAAGATGAATTCGCGACCCGACGAAAATCCTAATTATATCGAAACGTAAAGCCGCCCGTGTTTACATCTCTTTCGTAATCGCCTCGAAGGTGGCCGCAACGCCGGCCATTAATAAAGATTAAAAGCCACACAGCCATAAAATAACATAAAAAAGAGCTATTTTGTGGACCACTAGCGCGAGCGTTATACGCTGAATTAACGTCTGTCCGGGGAAGAAAAAAGTACACAACTTAAAACGTGTAACTGTCCGCCTTTAAGTTCGGCTCTGTTGATTTTCATTATGTGTGGTCCGCGTCATTTATAGCTCAAACGGTACGACGTTCGGATCAATTAATCCTGCGACCGTGTAACTATTATAAACGTTCCGACGACCGTCTTCCGCTGTCACTTTTCTGCCATTTACCTTTCATTGGTATCAACATTCACACCCCAACCATTGCCAAATATTCCCTCGCGGTCGCATACGCGACGGAAGTTCCGTCGCCTTGTTACAAATTAAAACGCGAACGCTCGTAAATTTGCGAATATTAGAACAAAAACGTCATCCCAATAACCGAAAACGGTGAACGATTGGATTTTCAGTAACGCCTTCTCGTCTTAGGTCTTACCCTATGTCCCGTAATAAAGCCTTATACGCAGACGATGACAGGTTTACGTTAGCATACAGTCTATAAGAAGAAAAAGTTCATTATAGCTTTCGAACAATGTCGTAAATAAAGCAACGAATTTAGATAACGACGTCGCCAAGATTCGCGACTCGCACATTCTGTCTCCCTTGCCACTTCTTTTTTGAATATTCCGCACGATATTACAACCGACGTCGACGGGCGCACATATTGTAATAAACTATAAGACGCTATTATCGTTGGATTTTAATACTGCCTATACGGCGTACTCGTGCTCGTAATTCAAAAATATAGCAAAAATGAAGCCGTACAACATAATATCGTTTTCTGGGAAACATCTTCCATTCCAGAACAATGCAATATTACCGTATGAATTCATCGCCGTACGCGCTACACTAGGGATACACTTTATCGGATATAAAACGCAGCAATAAAGGTATATTATTCGTAACGTGCTGCACTTGAGACTTGGCTGATAATAAGAAAAGATAAAGAATCCCTCGGTCTTCGGTGAACAGATTCCCTCCTCTCTCTTTTTCACGCGTGCACGACAAGATGCGGAAAAAAAACCGAGAGAAAAACGCCGACGCTAAAATTTCCAGACGTGCATTAGGCGACGTTGTGTTTTAGTTACTGCATTCCGGATCGTAAGTTTTTAAATCCCCGAGTTTTACTATACACCAAATTGCAGGAAATGATGTGGAAGCTTCATACCGAGCGATATGCGCCTAGTAACCTATCGCGATAAGTACGCAGTATCTTCTTCAGCCAGTACCGTATGGTATATGGTTTTAGCGTCGTTCATGCTGGATATAGTGTACGCTTTTAGACAGCATTTACGAATAAATTTCATCTCGTTGTATTTATCTGCCTGCGCGCTTGTTTACACCCCTCCCGTTTCCGCCATCCCGATTATACCACATTTTCGTACATACAACGTCGGTATGTGGTATTGCTTTTTGGGCTCTGCGGGGAATTATACTTTTTCCCTTGCTATTCCGTTATCTGGGTTTACAATGCGCGATCGCGTACCTACAGAAAAGCGCGCTGAAATGTCGGCCAAAGCGGGGGCGAATTTTCCAACTTGCATGACCTCAATTTAAAATTCGTCTCAAGGTGAATATGAAATGAATTTTCGGCATGGGTGGAGAAGAGGGTGAAGGAGAAAACACCAGGTCAAGGTATTATAGAAGAGGCATATAAAAGATTTAGGATCTCTTGTGTAAATAAAGAAAAAGAATAAGCACACATTTAACTTCATCAAAATAATTATCCTAAAAAATACAAAAAAATTAACATAAAAAAATCAAATAAATGAGATATAAACATCCATTAAGATCTAAATCCATTCCCCTTTCAAAAAAGGTGAAAAAGGAAAGAAATAGACAATTTAAAAAAAATGAATACACTACGCGGCGAAGAGAAAGAAAAAAAACTATCATCAAAAATACGTAAACAAACATCGAAAATCGAATACAGAAAAATTTAAGAATGAACAATGAAGTAATTATTTGAGTACAATTTGCCGAGAAACATCTTTAGCATATGTGAGGTAAGCAGATACATGATCAAGTATGAAAGAACAAAATCAGTTATTTGAAGTACGTACGGTGTTTATATGCGGTATCACTACGTGCATATGATATGAAGCATGTGAAACCGAAAGCAAGTAATATGATTTGCTCGCTGAGACTCTTGGACAAATAATTCATTATCTTGATTCACAAACTTTATTACCAAAAACACAACCTCACAAAAATATAAGTAAGGCAATATTATCATGTAAGCACTAATACGTTTTAAATCCCGTCAAATTTTAATCCATAGCCGATACATTGTAGAAAATTGTAAAACATTGCATACTTAAGATGGTGCCGATTTGAATAGCTAAATTTACCAGAACCCTCCTTGATGTTTTCCAAACATTTCAATTTGTTTCGAAATATTTTTTTTGCAATACGAAGAATTTGTTTAAAATTTGGGGCGCTAATCTAAGTGTCACAATATGATGAAATTTCAGTTCTATTGTACTACAGTAGATTCGCAGATAAGCGCAGTATGAAACATATTTTTAGGATATGTGAGCATACATAAAAGGTACACATGGTGTGTGAAGAATATAAATCAGGTATATGGATATGGTAATGAAATATATGAAAGAAGATATGCAAATATAGTATGTTAAAATGAAAGCAGGTATGTGCGGAATGTGAAAATGAAAGCAGGTATGTCAGTAGATAGTATGCGAAGAATATAAATCAGGTATATGGATATGGTGATGAAAAATATGAGAGAAGATATGCAAATACAGTATGTTAAAACGAAAGCAGGTATGTGCGGAATGTGAAAATGAAAGCAGGTATGTCAGTAGATAGTATGCGAAGAATATAAATCAGGTATATGGATATGGTGATGAAAAATATGAGAGAAGATATGCAAATACAGTATGTTAAAACGAAAGCAGGTATGTGCGGAATGTGAAAATGAAAGCAGGTATGTCAGTAGATAGTATGCGAAGAATATAAATCAGGTATATGGATATGGTGATGAAAAATATGAGAGAAGATATGCAAATACAGTATGTTAAAACGAAAGCAGGTATGTGCGGAATGTGAAAATGAAAGCAGGTATGTCTGTAGATAGGAGCATGCGAACATACATATAAGATACACATAGTGTATAAAGAGTATAAATCGGTGTATAATGTATAGGTGTGGTAATGAAATATATGAAAGAAGATATGCTAGCACTGAATGTTAAAACGAAAGCAGGTATGCATAGAATGTGAAAATGAAAGCAGATATGTCTGTAGACAAGTGCAGTATAAAACATCGTGCTTATATATATTAGTAGGTGTGAAAAGTATATGGAGTGTGTGAAGAGTAAAGTAATGTATGTGGATATAGTAACAAAATAATTAAGTAAAAATGTAAGCATATGTGAAAACGAAAGTAAATAAGTAAGTATAGAAGGTATATGTATGGTATAATGAGATATGTGGATATGCTACTAAAATACATAAAAATGAAAGCAAGAATGCGTGGTACACAAAGTGGGTATGTGAATAGGAATGAAAGGATAGTGAAGGATGGGTGCAACCATAAATACATATAATCGAGTATATTAAAACGAAAGGAGTATGAGAGATGAAAGGTGGTATGTAAGTAGATATGGAAAGAAAGTGCGGTATATGGAAAATAAAAGTAAGGTATGTGGAATTTTAGATATGTATACAACTATAAACCAAGGCTGAAAGCAGATAAATTTGCAGTATGTGAGACAAGTAGATGAAGTATTAGTATGAATAGACATCAGATGTAGATACAAAAATAAGAGTAAGTACGCGGGCAGATAGATTTCACGTAACACATCTTGCTACTGTATGTGAGCTGGTATGGAAGATATGTGTGAATTATATAAGAGGTTACGTGGATTTATAATCAAGTATGTAAAAACAAAAGGGAGTGTGGGCAGCATTAAGGTGTGTGAAAACAAAAGTAAATATTTGAGCAGATAGGTATAGTATATGAAAAGTATATAGAGTATATGTGGCAAATATGTCAAAAAATAAAAGAAAAACTGGCTAAAATATATAAAATAGCACGCCGAAGTGAAAGTAAAATTTAAAAAAAAAACGTTAATTATGAAGGAACAAAAATATATCTAATGAGAAATTTGTAATAAAAAATAAAAAATTAATAATGAAATAAAAACACCAAGTCAACAAAGTACATCAAAGAAAATAAGAAGAAGAAATACATAAAATATGAAAATTCAATTAAATTCAGAAAAAACTTAATAAATGAAACATGAAAATCTATTAGACATCAAAACAGAAAAATTCAGATGAAAAAAGTGATAATTTGAAAACCAAGTAAATACATGAAAGAAGGGAAAAAACAAAAAAAACATGAAAATCGGTTAAAGAAAAGAAAACTCCGTGATAAAAATAAATAAAGGTAGGTAGTTCATGAAAAGTATTTATTCTAAAAATAGTGTATCAAAAAATCAAAAAATGAAATTAAAATCCGGTTGGACTTACAGAAAGAATTTGAAAAGTAAAATTTGAATTGACGAATATTTCAAAGAAAATTTTTTAGAAATTAAGTGATTTTGAAGATGAAAAACTTAATTGAATTTGAACTGAGAACAAATTAAATAATTTTAAATGGCAGAGACCATGAAATGCATTCAATAATAAATTTTTAATAAGAATGAGAAAAAGGGAGAAAACTCAAGAAACGTGAACACAAACAATGAATTACATTCTGAGTAATGAATATTTCCTTCAAATACTAAAGAAATAAATTGAAAAATACAATATTTATTTTTCAAAAAAAGTTCAGAAACAAGTATTCATTTCGATTTCAGAGCAGCTGAGCTGTAAATTAGAATTCGAATTAATTTCGAGCTCAAGTTAAATATGTATCGTCGTATATGACTATTTATAGCATTGAACCTATCTACATGTAATAGAAATAGTTTCTAATATCTAGAAACTCATCTACGGTGGCATTTCGTTAGCTATTATAATTACCATCGAACTATCATCATCGAACCCTTTCAGACGAGGACTTGTTCTCGAAAAGTAACGCATAAATTGAACCCATACGGGGGTATTCTTTCATCGAGCGAAACTCCTATACGCAGGATTTGGCATATAAATGAAAACTACAAAGCCAAAGTTAAGGTTACACTGAAAGGATAACATATTGAGAGAAGCTCGCGGAGGCGCTTCGTCAAAGTACGGCGCGATCATTCCGCCATATAGGTAGACGAGTTAACAAGTTCATCATGGCATATAAACTTCAAACGTTTAATGCATTTCGATTCACGTAACAAGTTTGGTTGTTAGTTGTGCACGAGATGCGGTATTCGACGATACCAGAATAGCGTAAAATTACGAAAGAAATTACGAAATGAGACAAGGAAAGGCGTTTGAAATACGATAAGGTATTTCAATTAATTTAACGGCGAGTTAGGGGCGTCGCGACTGCAGTGGATCTCGTGTTACCCGCATGAGTACAGCCTTCGTTAGGTGGTTTGAATTCTTGGCCGAATGGAAGCTTCGAAAAACAATTCCATCGTAGTCTATAAGGTCACGGCGCCTAAGTAAATACGGACACGTGCGGCGTAAAATTAAATTAGCGCGCATGCCCGTGCCAATTATTCGAATGGAAATGAAAATCTTTTTCACAACTCGCTCCTCGGTCCATCGGGAGTGATAAAATTCTTTCAAAGAAACCGACTAATTGCCGGTCTCGTATGAATATGTCAAACTCGAATTTCATCGTGTGTGCCCGCTACGCTGGTGTAACTTTGTTATCAAAACACAAAACGAGCCTCATTCAAATGTTAATTTCACTCGGACCACGGGCTCGCTGGCTCTTTCTCTTCGTATATTATTTCATTGGATGTAATAATTTCCCAGGCGTATTGTACCTCTAAGATATCTGAAACGCCTACTCCCTTTTTCCGATCGATTCGATGGCGTTTTCCTCTTTTCTTCTATTATTTCCGTCCCGTCGCTGTAATATAATTTCGCGAACCCTCTCTCTTAACAACGATCACGTAACCGAGTATTTTTTTCTTCCGCGCTACCTGCTGATAATTGTTTTCGAATTTCAGCCAATTGTCGGAGGAAACGATCGGCGCGTCGTATTAATTAAAACTTTTCGCCCATCTTCGCAGTAGCAAAAGTACGAGGTATACGGAATCGACGCAAAAAATTCGTATTCGCTAATTTCACGTCCGAATGTCTAGAATTAAGTTCGATTTGGAGCTACTTCGGCACTTTCGTAAGCCTTTTAATAAGTCCAGTATACGTGCGGAGGACGTAAAAACGCTCGCAGCGTCCTCACGCGTATGCGTAGTGGACGAGACGCAGGTATAGGTGGTATATGCATGTAACATGCGCCGCACTGATGGCGGCAACGACGGCGTATAGAACCCTAAAAAATGCTATCTTCGTTGACAATGCTTGGGTGTATTAAACGCGACACTGTAACTGACACCTCCATTAGTTACATATATTCTACGAAACCCTAGAAAATGTCGACGATGAATAAGTTAGTAATTAACCGTTCTACTGGGTGAGATAGGTCGAAAAATCTCGGCGCGTTCGATTTTTTTCCACGCTATCTCTACGCTCCCAATGAATGAGAAAAAATGCCCGCAAAGTTGAAGGCCGCAGTCCCATTTCCGTCCACATATCCGGGATATCGTAAGATATTTTATCGACCACAGGAAACTATCGTGGTACGAGTGTAAACACGATAAGATGGTTTTTCGTCTTTTCCTCTTCCTTATCTCGTTGTCATTCATTAATAACGTTGGTGGTATCTGAAGCGATGTGATATAAATACATACGTGTTTACATCGACCATATTCTAGAACCATGGTATGTTTGGGTGGAGATAATTTTTCGGCCGCCGACAAATTACCTCGGTTGAAGACATTTAATTGCGACGTACTTTACCAACGCCATCTAACCTTTAAAAGGGTTCGTTTTACCTACCCGACGAATTTACCAACTACGCTAAATTACAAGGTGTATCGTTTAACAAATACCGCCGCGTGTACCCTTTAACCTCTTTGTACTTAAAATTTTACCTTACGCTCGGATACATCATCTTTGGCGACTTGTAATTTAACGCACCAACTTGCCAACGCTTTTCGTAATAGGTCATGTTTAAAGTTTATGCCAGCTCTTGGCTTTTCTAACAGGCCTGTAGTAACCCTACGACTCGGAGTAAATCAAGAAGTTCGTCTTAACTATTACTATTATGTATATAAGTATAACCTAGTTTCTTACGATCTCATCTGATTTTATCGTTTCTTTTCTGCAGGTAAGTTGACCAGCAGTAGCGTTTTGCTTCATCTTGTATATTTGTGACACTATATCAACGCAAAATTACCATCAGCCCCCGTTCTGGCAAGTACGTTTTCATCATTTGTTTTACTATACATATGTAGAATCAGTAACAGATTGATAGATTTGCCACCTCTAGGCAGGGGTGGAGGAGAAAGGGGAGCAGAAGTGGCAGATTTCCTCGAGCCCGAATTCTTGAGAATGATCGGAGATACAAATTTTGGGTTTTAAAGTTTACGCGCTGCTAGTTACATTTTTGCTTTCTTTAATTTTAATTTTTTTTTTCAAATTTTCAACAAATCTGAAAATATGAGACCTGAAAATAATTTTTGTCTTTCGCCCATTTCTGGTTCTCTTCGGTCCTGTCCCTGAGCTGAATTTAATTTTTCGTTTATCATGTATGTAACTACATACAGGATTGGAAAGATCGAGGATTAGCCTCCCCCCCCCCGGCAAAAATTCCAAACTTTATTCAATACTTTGTAGAAAGTCATTATGTACGCACCTTAATTTTTTATATAATTTAAAAAACTCGGAAAAATCCAAAACATTAAGAAAAAATGCATTTAAAAAATTCTAAAAATACGAAAAAAATTACAAAAATGAGAAAAAGTCGAAAAAGTGTCGAAAAAATGAAACTGTTGTACATTTCATCATTTTTTTAATAATCATCTCGAAATATGTAACCTGTGCTTAAATCCGTCACCTTGTAAAATACCAATGACGTATCGCGCATATCAAGCAAATGTGACAGTTTTAATCACATTATTTACTAAATAGAGGGGCACACCATGAACATACATCTAAATATTAATATAGATACATCAAAAAATGACAAAGAAGAAGTCTGAAAATTTACATCGGAGGATACTTCGCCTATCACTAATGTTGCACTTGTCTTGGATCGTATTAACACGTTCGTTACCACTTTATAACATTCTGACTGGATGGTTGACATTCTTGACATATTTTCTTCATTCTTAATGTGTACTTGGTACATTTGTTATTATAAATGTAACGCTAACCAATTGAAAAATTCTCTGTTGTTACATTATTATTTTATTAAAAACAACAACAACAACAACGCTTTTTAATGATGATTAAAATATCATCTCTTGACTTGAGACCATTCTCTTCCAATATATTTGTTTTTAGGATAATTTTAGAAAGGTTTTTGCTTAATAGAAATATTACTTTGGATTTCATTTCGGTGAAGCTATGATTTTGCAGACCTGAAACACTTGGCAAAGACAGAGTTCAAATTCTACCAGATTATTATTAAGCAAAATTTGAATATCTTGAGGTAGAAACCGATTTCGTATTTGATTATTCTTATTCCATTAATATAATTCTATGTATGTACAGCTGTACCACATTACTTTTCTGATATTTTCAAAAGTATTGAAATTAATTGCAGTTAGAATTACGGATTATTTAATTTATTTTTGTTATTGTTTACATAGAAATTTTTCAGATTTAGAGGTAATCAATTTATTTTTTCTGACAAAATGTAATATTTTCAGTACTCAAATTTTCTAAAATTATAAGTTTTCGTCTATTTATTAAAAAAAAACAAAAAAAAAAAATTACAGCTGTCCTAGCTAAAAAGTTTTACTAATTTGTAAAATTTTCAATGAATTGAAGGAGGCACATAAGACATTAGCATTAAATTCAAATGAGTTTCTCAAGTTCATTACTAATGTAGCCCCTTCAATTTGTAGATTAGGCAACAACAAATACGCAAGTTTAACAATTAGACCATATGAGTGGACCTCATGTAATAATCTACACGAACAAAGCATTACACACCATATCCTTAGATTTTCGCTCTGCGCTTAAATTTTGCGGTTGAACCGAAAAAAGGCTATACGTCACCGTGAAATTTCTAATTACGAAGCGAACGAAATTTATACGTTTAATTGTAAGACTAGCAAAATTTTTGGCCGCGTCGAAGTTGATTAAAATTCGGCGCAATTAAAAACTGCGCTGCAATTTAGAGAGATTTTTGGCGCTCGACTCGGTACTCGAGTTTTATTACGGGTTCCGCATAAAATTAGTAAGTTCGCAAGTTTTCTCATATAATGAAGGGCTCGCCCTACCTCACCTCATCTACACCGAGGACGACGGCAGTTTCACCATAAGCGAGCTTTCGCTACCTCCACCCCTCGTCCGCGCTTCCATACACGCCGCTACCCTTAACAACGGTTCCGCCGCCTGTTTCATTAATTACATTCCTAACACAGCCATTATTCTTACACTTATAAAGTACTAGGCGGCGGCATATATCGAAATCAACGTACGGCCGCGCGAATTTTCCGACGTTGCCGAATTTATCGGTATCTTTCTTAAACCGCCGCACTTTTTGGCGGCTTTCTCGTCCGCCTCCTGGTGTACGCGTTTTCGTCGAAAACCGCTAATTTCAAAATCTTACCGCATTCTAAATTCTGTTTAATTTACGCGACCGCGCGCAACATACGCCGCGCTTTAATTTATGTTCGTAATAAAAAGCTGTGTGTAGCCTGACTCGGCGTTTTCTTTGATTATCAGCGAAAAATTTTAATAACCGCGAATTTATTAAATTTCAACCCTTATTCGGGGGTGTTACCGCAGACACATCGGTTTTATTTTGGTCACGCCGAGAGGAAACGGTAGAAACAGCTTGGTCGGGAAATACCACGCCATAGAAAAAATACAACGTCTCGAGTCGGAAACAATGTTCGAAGTGCTTTCCTTTCGCGCGAATACCACCATTATACCCGCAATATCGCGAGTAATAGAAAAACGAAATTTGCATTTATTTTTTCACAACGTCGACGTCGAAATGACATTTTTATCTAGAGCGTATAAATATGTATATACCCTCGAAAGTAAAGTCGGTAAGTTATCGACACGAAATGGAGAACGCGTTAGTTAGATAATATTTTACCACAGACGAGGTAAAAAGCATCACTATCGGAGCTGAACCGCGAATAAACGCCATTTAAAAATGCATTCAATAAGATATTTTTTGTGGCCAAATTCCTTTCTCTATAAGTTTGAAAAGGTTGCTAGAAAATAATGGGCATGAAATGAATTCATACGGCTCCCCAAGTTGAAATATGCTACGTCCCCAGCTTTGAAGGGGTGGGTCAATAGAAGATGGAAGTCAAGATTTTTTTTCGAAAGTGATTCAGAAATTAACTTTTTAATACAAAGAGTGGCTGATGGAAGCCCCAACACGAAATACACTGCGTTCCCCAACTACAAGTATGATTAATGAGTGTTGGGTTTTTTATGGGGTATAGATACGGACCCACAAGTAGTTTGTGGTGGGTGTAGTGATTTTTTTTGTGCTGTAGCAAATGAACATTTAAAGGTGATTGACAAAAGCCCCAAGTAGAAGTATGTCGTGTCCCCAAATACAAGTATGATCGATAAGTGTTAGAGAATCTTATGGGGTGTAAATTTGGACACGCGTTTATTTTATGGAGGGCGTGGTGACATTATAAAATGAACTTTTTCAGTTCAAAAAGTGGCTGACCGATGCCCCAAGTCGAAATATGATGTGTCCCCTACTACAAGTATGATCAATATGTATTGGGGGCTTATGGGATCTGAATTTGATCTTGTAAGTACTTTTTGCTTACAATAGGGAAATTAGTTTTTACGATGGGTTCTCATAGATGAAAATAATTTTCGATCAAGTTCAACCAAACTTCAAATTAGCCCTTACGACACTTATGCAGTAAAAACATCCCATTTTCTATCAGCGAGGACGAATTTTGATGTTGGGGTGCATCTGATCAAAAAAGGGAATATAACCTTTTTTATCGGAAATTAGAAAATGATCAGTTTTACTAATCACAATTTTTCTCATAAATGTAATATTCACTGGAGAAAATGCAAAATTCTTAACAAGAATTGCGCTAATACAGCATGTAAGAAATAAATAAGGAACATTCATCAGCATTCCCATGTATCCTACACAAAAAATGAATTAAATCTTTATTGTAGGAAACTGAAAGTAGAACAATTTTATATTCTTCAAGTTTTTTCATAAAACTTATATATAGAGAGATAAACGAGGAAAAGCTCACAAGATAAGCATGTTGAAAATAATCTTCGACAAAAATAAGCGAATAAGTGACTTTTTTGTCCTTGGAAAGCATTTAATTCACAAAATGAATAGGAACTTCTTTGTTTAAAATTAAAAATAGATTAATTTTGTTTCTCTTCATTTTTGTTTAAGTATCATATTGACTGAAATAAATGACGAAAAATACATTTTGGAAGGTGAAGAGAGGTTAGGGGGAACGATCAGCCGATCATGTTAGTTTCTTACAGTTGAAAAGTTTGAGTATGTTGTTTGAAGTGATACTTTGGCAAATTTTCCAAAAACTGAATTCTTTCTCTTATTTAAACATTAATCACACACATTATAATTCTTCATAGGGGCTGATATCTCAAGGAGAGGTTAAGGAAAACATAATTGTCATCTTTGAGAACTCCTCTATGAAAAAAACGGATGTCCCCAAGCGTTGGCTAAAAATACTTAAGAGATCAAACTGAAAACCCATGCATCCCCAATACTAATCAATCATACTTGTAGTTGGGGACACAGCATTATTTCTACTTGGGGCTTACGTAAATTTATTTTCTGCGTATTATTTATCAGTCACTCTTTCAACTAAAAAATTTCATTTTCTAAAGGCCTTTTTGAACCACAGTAAATGGACTATAAACAAAATGACTGATTTTCAAATAAAATAAATGACCTTGCGAATGCCAGCTTCAATATTCAAGCGATGGTAGAATCATTGGACCAATTAATAGCCTCAAGTAGGACGAGCATCTGAATCAATAACCGAGTACATTAAGGAAAAACCGCATCATCAATTCTTCTCGTTACTTCTGCATAATAGGCACTTGAAAAAGTTTCACATACACGGGGCAATATGCACGCGGTTACCAACCCCGCTTTTTGTTTCACATTTACATACAATTGACCGGTTATTTATAACTTAACGACATGCAAACATCGCCCTTATATAACATAAAGAAACATCCGGTCTGATATCAAAATTGATATTATTTCTGGGTTAATGGTTTACAACGCATAAGATCCATTTTTCATAACTTTACCGCACAACGTAACCCGTACTGCGGACGAGCAACGACTTTTTTTTACGTCGCCCAAAATCTGCGCCCTGCACATTTGTCAAAGTCCGACGCTAAATAGCTCCTTCGGCCGAGTACACATTTTTCTATGTAACGTTTTCCCTCCTTTTTCCTCCCCTCCTGCGAAACTTTTTCGCCCCCATTGCGCGTAAAAACACAACACCGGTTGTTAACGTAAATTACCTATCTGTCTGATATAGAAAAGCTCATTTAAGATTAACGCTTCGAATAGGGTAGGGCTTTTCTTTGGAACTCGCATCCGGCGACGATAGGTGCGAAATTCCGTATTAAATCGAAACCCCGGTACGTCGTCGTTTTTTCATCCTTTTCTAAGACGCCTTATCTGCTATATGAAGGTATACCGTGCTACACGAGCGCCTAAAAACTGACTATATTTTATCGGGCCATATTTCACCTTGTACGGGTCGACGAAAAGTTGATAATGTTGGGATTTGCGCGCCGAGATTTAAAAAATATCGAGAGAAAACCCTAATCGAGATTTGAGAGCTTCGCCAAGTATTGGATGGAAGTTCAAATGCGGCTTTAGATATACTCGAATTATGATTAATTTTTTGTCTTGTATCGATTTATACGGATTACAATTGCAATAGTTTAGGTCTTATTTAGTGTCTCACTACAGCGAACTCTGAAGAACATTTCCAACTTCATTTATGACAGGGTACCTCTACCCGGTGGTCAGAAATGACACCAATTTCTTTTTAGGTCAGGGAGCAAAGAAAAAAGTTGAGAGTTCGTTTTCTAAAAAACTTTCCACGAAACTCCAACTTCGTACCTTTTTTTAAATCGAAAATTGTACATATGTAATTTTATGTGTTTTGTTTCTGGTTTTTCTTCTAAGATATCTTAAAACATTAATTTATTTATTTATTTATTTATTAATTTACTTTGAAAATCAATGATAGATAGATAAATAGATAGATATAGAAAAAAATTATCAAAGAACCTTAGTAATATGCTGAAAAATTTTAGCTCTTTGAATCAAATTTTTCTCCTCGAATTGGGAATAATGTTTGAAAACTCTCAGAAATTCGATTTTTGAAAAATTCGGAAAATAGTTAAATCTTGGTATTCAGGAAGACGGAGAGACTTTCGAACATACTCGCGTCCCATATGGTCTGAAAACGGCATCTGCGGAACTTATAAAAGTCATAAATAGAGTGATTGACATAAAACCAAATAATTCCGACACAATTATCACTAAATATGTCGATGATATACTCATCCAGGATAGTGATTTTATCAGACACGTCGACTACATCAAGCAGGTTTTCGAAAAAATTTACCTATCAGGAATGACTCTAAATCCGGACAAATTGGAATTATCACTAGATTTGAAATATTTTATTAAATAATTTATACATTGGTAATTCATTGTAAAGAATAAGTACCATATATGTATTATAAGCTTGATTTCTGTTTTTTGGACTAAAAATACAAATTTTACTCAATTGTTACCTTCCAAAGTTTCTCCAAGTATTTTCATCTGCATAAAATTTAATTTGAATTTTTAAATTAATAACATATTTGTTAGATGCAAATTTTTAGTTATTTTCATAGTTGCGGGAGGAAAGCGCTACTTTACCTCCCGCTCGCTAATCGCTCGGGTCTCAAACGAGCGCTTTTCTCCCGCATTTAGGAAAAATTTCGTTCACTACTCGGGAGAAAAAGTAATTCTAGATTCGTGTGACTTATCACCCTCGCTTTGCCCTCACACTCGTCAAGAATCACTTTTACCTCCCTAGTTCTGAAATATACTATATTACGAGTATTCATTTATTTTAATGGAATTTATTTCGACAGCGCTCTTTTCCTCGCATTGAAAAAAATCATTTCTTAGAAAAAAAGTAATTTATTTTTCATTTATTCTAGTGAAGCCATAGTTATTTCATTTGTAATTTTCCATCAAGTAGATGAAACATGGAAATACTGTGAGAGATTCTCCAGCGTTTGTTTTCTGTTTTCTTTTTAGTTAAACATTTTTTTAAATCCATAGCAGGCAGAATTATAGAAATCAAGATAGGTATTCATTTTACATAAAGAACTCTAAAAAAAAAAAAAACAATTAAATGTAAACATAAAAAGAAGTGAAATTATTAAAACATGGAGAAATTATTCTCGTAATTTCAAATATTTATAAATATGAATAAATTTCAAAAAATTTCGTGCTTACTTATTCGTATCTCTCCCTTCAAAAAAAAAAAAAAAAAACAAATGCCAATTCCACAACAAACCCCCTATAGAATCGGTGAATTCGGCCCTAAAATCAAACGCCACACTACACACCATCGAAAATTACACCATCAAGTATGACATCTGTACATTGACGTTTTCCAACTACCAGATGACACGGTCATTGTGTAACCATCGAGCATACGCATCCACCGTCTCATTACAGCCGTAGGAAAAAAACCTTCATCCCAAACCGGCGTCCAACTACAGTCGCCATTATTCAATTAATCCAACACCTAAATCCCTTACACGGTTAATTCTAAACTATCGCGAATGCGGAGAAGAACAAGCGAAACATTATTTCATTGTCACTACGGCGAACAGATTTAATCCTAACACCGGAATAATTGGCATGACATGAAACACCGAAATAAGTTTCTCTACGTAATGGAACCACCAACCTTAAATAATCGTATTCAGTAATTTCAAGTTTTCCGCGACCAACAAAAACAGGATTAAAGGACGCGTCGCCACCGTACACATTGTATACGCCACGCCATTCGCCTTTACAATAAATTTTACACGCTGGAAAAAAAATATATGCAAGGCAAACTCGATTACTTCTTTAACGTCGTTGTGAAACGGAAAGCTCTTTTTTTTAAGTACCATAATCGAGCATATTTTTTTAATAGCCAAATCAAAGAACAATTAATCCTACATCATACGGTTTTGAGGAAAGGCGAAAAAAATCTCTTCCGGTTGCGATTTTTTTTTCCTTTCTCTTGCTTTCATTAAACGAAAGGAAAATATTTGATAAAGGCGGGGAAGACAAAGATAAATGTTGATAGCGGATTTAACGCGGGCGCTACCACGGCGGCGAGAAAACGAGGGGTTGCGCCGAAGCCAGTATTTTCACCTCGAGTATAGTTAACCTCGAGGAAAAATAGTCCGCATTTATTGTAACCGTTCGCCATCTTCCGTTTTTCTCCACTTACTAGAGCCTATAATTTACATTATAATGAAATTACCTAACGGGTTATGACGTCTTTGTCTCGGGATGCTGCTTCTTTTTCAGGCTTCCTCCTTCCTCTTCGACGTCCCCGTTAAGTAATTTCTTTTTTCCCCTTTCGTATAGTTTTTTTTCGAGAGTGAAATCAACGTTTTGAAAATGTTTCCATATTTTCAGTCTATGCTCGAGCTGGTGTTTGGTAGGTTGGTAATGTACCCGAAACTTGTGCAAATAATTCGAAATAGCGATATTTTTTCGAGGGTATTTTTTCATTCTCTTTCTAGAGCGCTAACAACAATTTTTAACAATGAGATTTCATCATTTTTTTTCATAACTTTTTGAAATATTTTAGAAGTCGTGGGGTTACTCTGCAACCTTCCCCTTCCCCCTCAAATAAACATAGAACATGAAATATCGCAAGTGTTTTACTACTAAAATGACCAAAAAAGTAAAATGTAAAATAACCCAAAAATAATTATGTTGATTTTTAAATTATTGGAGCTGAGTTCTTCATGGGAGATTGCATACATCTCCGCATAATGCATGTGGTGAATCCCACCTATCCTCTCCAAAATCAGTAAACTATTGAAGGTGAATTTGGAATTTCTAGTACTTCTTAGCCACATCAAGAATAATGAAAATTAATATTCTGTCGGCTCAATGCGATTTGGGGACATATCCAAGATAGCTATTTTTGCTACAGAGCGAAAAGAAAGTTTCACACCTTGTTATGGTGCTGGATAAAAAAAATAAATAAATTGAAAATAGCATAAAATGCAGTGTTTCATTCGATGCAGTATGAAATTACCTTTCTAATGATTCCAAAATTTCATTTTCATGAAAACTTGGATATGTCCCCAAATCGCATTGAGCCGAGGATTCATCAAATTTGTCTTTTTTATGCTTTCCAAGTTTCCTCATATCCTCAAATTTTAACAATACGTTGTGTTAGACTCTTTTCAAACCAAACTCCAGAGTTCATATTCTGGTCCCTTTCTATGTAAATTTGGTGTGAAGATATGAATGATTCGTAAAATTTTTCGACATGATTTCTCCTCTAAAATCGGTTTTTCACTCCAACTTTCCTCCAAATCTACTTATGAAGCTGCAGTTTGAATAAACTGATGATTTCAGCTCACTCTATCATATGAACCCATCATAAAACATCTTTGACTTATCTTTTTCCCATCATATTTTGAGCACTATAACTCCTCTTTCTCCTCTCCAACATTAGATGTGAAATTGGATCTGGGATCTAGCTTACTTTTTATTCCTAATAGTCATATGAACCCTGATTTGTCGATCTAAGAAATAAAATAAAAAACTGACTTCTTTGAGACAAACAATTATTGCATCTATATTATTAAACCTCAACGCGCCACCACTTCAAATTATAGTATTTTCTTAATATGAAAGGAACATTTTTATACATTATAAGCAAAAAAAAAAAAAAAAATTATGCGTATTTTCGATCTACCCTAACGAAGACATATCATAATGGGCATTGGCCAATCAACTGCAAATAGTCTGAAGATTGAAGATGTGAGATCTCTCTCTCCTCTGGTGTATCAGGTCCGGATTAAATGGGGTTATGGACATATGGTACGAAAATTGTGAATTTAATCTGACCAGTGTTGCCAACCCAAATGGAAAAAATCCCAGGTACGGGAAAAAATCCCAGATCGTATTTTTAAAATATGAACGAACCTTTTTTTTTTGTTTGCGAAGTAAATATTCATTAAAATTGAAATTATAATTGAAAAATTTTATTAACTTTAGATTACACCTTACTGCAATTAAGGGAATTACTTTATACTTTATATTGGATTAATACAAATTATAAAAAAATAATAAATAAATTAAAGATAAAATCAAGAGATTATTATTTCTATCCTTGGACAATAGTAAAATACATTAATGCAAAAATTCTAAAATTCAATTCAACAAACTTGACTACTTGTGTGGCTTTGCAGTTTGCTTTCCCAGGTAAGCGGTAAAAATGTAAACAGATTAACAGAACGTCATTGTTACCAACTCAGAGACTTGACTAAATGGTGAACACTGAACAGGAAAAATTCGAAAAGAAAATTTAGAAGTTTAAAACATAAATCTAATTTGTTCAATCAAATTTTATGTGTAAAAACGCTATAAAGTTGAAAAAATCCCAGAGAAATAAGAAAAATCCCAGAAGTCAAGAAATGCCAGAAAATCCCAGCATGTTTTCTAAAAATGTCGAAAAATCCCTAGATCCTGGGATTTATCCCTAGGGTTGGCAACCCTGAATCTGACTCCGAGGGGTATTTGAACGGGCCATAGCTCACTCAAAATATTACCTAGAAGCCACAACTAAAAATAAATTAGTATTCACTCATTCTAGAATTGGTGTGATCTATTGTGATTCCTAATTATATATTTTTTTTTATACAAAAGTAGTAGTACCTATCCAACTCATGTCCCCATCCCCAAAAGAAATTAATCAAAAAAGCACCTATTTCTTGACTCAACCTTGGCCACATCGAAAGAATGTTGGCTACGTCACTGGCCTTGACCCCTCCTCTCAAATCAAATAGACTGTAATAACTGACTTTCTCATTAAAAACTTGGATGGAAAAGTACGATGTTTAATTTTTTAAATAAATGAAAAAAAAAAATTGCCACTCAATTTAAAATCATTGGTTTTTGAAAATTTTAATCGCCAAAAAAACATATCATCTACTTAATCTCATATTCGAATCCCGAACATGGAGAAGTAAGGGAACTTCTTGAACGAAATGGAAAACGAACTCACGATAAGGTGTAGGCTGAACACTTCAAAGAAGTGTAATTAATAGATACGTCTTATCGGGCAATCGTTAGAGAGGGCTTCGTTTCGATCGAATCACCCTAGCTTCGGTACCGAAGCGTAAAAAGCGTCTTTCGCGCCCATACATTACGAATAGGAAAAACGAAGGAGAACGCAGTTCGAAGTGGAAATTACACGGTAAGCAAGTTTCAGGCCGAGTCAGCGCGAAATTAATCCTTATTATTCATTTAACGCGGAAACGCGGAGACTACGCCCGCGTTACAAATTAGCAACGCGCATACAGTACGCGGCCATAGAATGGAGAAACGAAAATGAGATATTCGGCGTGGAATTATCGTATAATTCTAAGTATTTCGCAAAACTAAACCGAAATAGAATTAGTTGTTTTAACGTCCCAATTCAAAAAGCTAGAACCGTGCCCACAGCCCGCGCGCGGTAACAAAGCGTATTAGATAGGCTGAATATACTCTTTAAAAGTAATTATATGACGCGGAAGTTACAAAAGTTTCAAACTTTGCGCGTACAAAATCTAACACGTTAGTTGCAAAACATTACTACAGGGTTGCGACGCGCGAACATGCAATACCCTCAGACCTGCCGTCGTTACAGTCTATGACTTCTATACAAGGCGACTATCTTGTTAAATCCGACGTTCCCATTTATTCGCGCTAATGGCCGTATCACACATAAGCCTTAATACACTTATATTCGGCCGTTTAACCGACTCCTTTATGAACTTTTGTTCGAAATCGAGCGATAAATCGTGGTCGCAGTCGTACGTTCTTGAAATTCTTTAATTACACCGGCACGTCGCCGAGATAAATTGTCAACTCTTTATTAAAAATCATCGGCGATCGCGTAACCGGCTCATCTATCACCGTCCGCAACGTTTAAATGGTCATTGTACACGCATTCCGAGCACATATCGTTATCTCATACAAGTCATGCTATGATAAACGTGTAATAAGTGTAAAACCCTTTTCTCCAGCCAGATGTCTTATTTGTGAGCGACCATCGTCGTACCCTTAATTGTAATAATAGTTATAATGACAATAATAGTAACGCGGAAAATGCCATTATTCATAACGCGTCCACGAAATAACCGCAACGTCGTTCGCGTCTCTTCTATACCAGAAAGCTCGCGTCGACGATGAATCATTAGTTATGCTCCGGCAACGAGTCGACGAGTTGTAGTTCGCCTTTGTATCTACTATATAAACGCGTATTGAACATCTTCCACGGAAAATCATCGTTTGTTTGCTTTTCATATCGTAATTTCGTGTATCTTCAACGGATGCTTATTCGAAACGTCGCCCCGGTACCCGGTACACGTAGTTTTAATGTTTACAATGAGCGGTTACGCAAGAATGTCGTATTCTCAGCAATTTTATACCTAAATGCGAGGCTCATTTTTCAACCATCATTGTTATACCTTCGCCATACGACGACGTAATGTCCTTCTTCAGCCTTATGAAGTATTAAGAAGCCAAACTGATGTCTTCCATTGTTGGCGGAAAAATACGATGGATGAATTTTCATCGTCGTATCCAAGTTTTCTTCGTGTAGTTTTCGCCCATCTCGAAATTAACATTAGATTTTAGTTCAGTGAGATCGTACAGCTAGTAAACGATTTCAACCTCATCCCTTGCTGATTTGCACTTCTACAACAGAATTACTACATTAGCCTCTAGTACCTCCAGGATCGTAACCAGAATGACTCTGAATCGACTCCTAGTCTGCAAATCCTCTAAGGTTAGGAACCAATGAGTTCAGGTACAAGTTAAGGAGAGGGTGTTTGGAGAGTTACTCGCAAGTTGAAGCAAAGAAAGAAATTGAGATAGTGGTATGAAGCGGAAATCTGATACGAGAAATATTGAATTCTTGTCATCTAAAGTCATCTTAAATACGGAGGGCGTAAAGGTAACAAACTATCCGACTTTCGAATTGCACTTTTATGAGTATTTTTGAACGTGAAAAATTCCAAAATCAACTCTTTACCTAAATTTCCAGTTGTAAAGCTTGAATCAAAGGTTGATAATTGCTCTAAAACTAAATAGATGTTGAAATCAAAGTTTTTAGTATAGCCTAATGTTCTGAAAGCACACTACAAGTAGAGTCAGGAATCAAAAACTGAAGAATCATGTTGAGGTGGTATCCAATTTTGATATTTGTTCCATTCTTTGTAATCATAGTAAAGTCAGGAGCTATGTTTCAAAAATATTCCATTTTCATTTTCAAGCTGTAGAACTCTGAACAAAAGTTAATAGTAGATACTTATAAAATGATGTGAATGGGGAAGTCAACATTTTGAAACTCTATGCTCTAGAAGCATATTGGAGTCAAGAATTACGGGTTGAGAAATACTGTAACAACAAGTTTATGAATGTGGAATCAAATCACCTAATGTTAAGACAAGTGTTGAGATTAACAACTTCCTGCCATGGAGTCATAATGGAATCAAAAACTAGGTGCTAAGAAATACTGCCGACTCGAATTATATAGTCGAATCCAAAAGGTGGAGATGTTCCTAAAATTAAATTGATTATGAAACATATTACGAGTACATCTCCATACTCTAGAGTCATATTAGAGTCAGAAACTCAAGTTTGAGAAATACTCCATCAATAAATTTTAGAATTTAAGTCAAAAATAAAAACGATTCTAACATCAAATTAATGTTTAAAAAGAGGTTTAAGGATTAATCTACTCTCTAGAGTCAAAATCAGTACTTATGTTTTGAAAAAGGATGAAAATAATTCTGAAATCAGATTAATGTTGAAGTCAAAGTTTTTAGAATAGCTCGATGTTTTAGAGTCATAAGGGGGTCAGAAGCAATGTTTTCAAAAATATTCAAGCTTCAAGTAGTAAGAGTCATAATCAAATGTTGAGTATGATTCTAGAATCAGGTAGGTGTTGGAGAGAAACTTTGAGAGTTAACCCATACTCTGGAGTCATTGTGGATTCCAATCACTAGCTGATCTGTGCTCAAAAAAATACTTCAGAGTTATTTTGAGAAATAGTGGAGTCAAAGATAAATACTAAAGATGATTTTATGATCCAAATGATGTAGTTGAAATCAAGCTTTGAGAATCTCTCCATACCCTCGAGCCATACAGGAATCAAGAGTCAAATATTGAAGATCATTCTGAGAACGCAAAATTTGAGAATTAATGCTTCTGAAAAATACTTCAGTGTCATATTTTGAGCTAGCAGAATCAAAACGAGCATAGAAGATGACGCTAGAATTAGAAAGAAGACAAATTAAGTTTCGAAAATCGCTTCACACCCTGGAGTCATAAGGGAGTCAGAGTCAAATATTAAATACAGGCAAATTTTGAGAATGAATTCTTGCTCTAGAATCGTTATGGACTCCAGTCATAACCTTTGAAATATACTTCAAGGTCATCTTGTGGACAAATGTTGAAGACGATTTTGAAATCAGAATAATGAATAATGAATTTGAATTCAATCTTTGAAAATAAGGCTCAATGCTCTTGTTATGCGAACGCGTAAGGAGCAAATTTGAAGACTGATCACGACGAAATCTAAAATTGGACTGACGACGAAGGATCAATTCAATCATCTCCTTTGCACTTTACCACACTACAAAAGAAACTGGTTTCCTTTGTGTATGGCGATGCGCATCGTCCTTTGTTTGTTGTACCAAGGGGAAGATAATCTATTGTGACTGGTCCTTGTTCAACTGGTTTCCTTTGTGTATGGCAATGCGCATCATCCTTTGTTCATTGTACCAAGGGGAAGATAGTCTATTGTGACTGGTCCTTGTTCGTTGTACTAAGGGGAAGATAGTCTATTGTGACTAGTCCTTCGGGTTTCTCCCCATGTCCTTGACCTGTCCTTTTTAAACCAGTCATGATGAATCACAACGCAGCGTTGCTACTGTTGCCAAACAGTACATCTATATTATGCGCTATAATTATCATCGCTAAACAGCTCTGAAGTCATAAGGGAATCCGAGTAAAATGTTGAACATGATTCTGGAATCATGTTAGTATAGAAAGCAATTTTTCTAAATTATTCCATGTTCTGCAATCACAGTGGAGTTGGAAGCTACGATTTAAAGAATCTTCAAGCTCATGTTATGAAGTTGAAAAAAATAATCAAGTTGAATTTGGGGTCAAATATTAAAAATACGTCCATACTCTAGAGTTGTGGAGAAAGATGGTTCAAGATAAATTAGATTTGCTTCAGCATCAAGTTGTACAATAAGAGTTATGAAGTTGGTCAACTCTGAAGTAAGTTTTATTGCTCATTCCACGTCTTCTATTTTCGGTCCATTCTGGTTTTAAATTTTATTTTTTGGTAGTTTCTGTATTAAAACTAAATACCTACACTCGTTTGGTTGCTATAAATACTCCTTTTCGAAGAAAATTTTAATTCATTATTGGAGATTACAGTCTCTAAAGTAATATGGTTGTAGCTGACTTTTCTACCGGAGGATCAGGAGCTGAGTTGACTCTGGTGAAGGATGAATAAAAGAACAATCGATATGAAGTGGAATCAACCTTTTCATAGGGGGAATAAAGCAGATTTGTTCTTTCATAGTTCGACTAAAAGCAAACCTAACCTTTTATAGGTTTAGCAAAGGTAGACTTACATATACAACTAGTAGCACAAAATGAGGCACATTACTTTTGGTTTTCGAAGACGCTGAATTCAAATCGAACATTATTTCCACGCCTATTCGCAACATCACAATATTCCCATTAGGGAGACTTTATCTTTACCATAGCTTAAAAGTTGTCAGCGAGAATTCGCCATAAGATAATTTCCACCGAATCCAGGCGTTTTCCAAAAACCGGCGCTCCAAAGGCGAAACTAAAATTCCTCGCAAATAGCGAAATTACGAACACCGAGCGAAATAAAACCCAAGTAGGTTGTAAGTTTTGTAGCAAATTAACGCGAAAACGTTTTACCATTACGTTGGGGTTTTTTTCCGCGGCAGGCTTTTTCATACGCCCGAATATCTAGTAACTATTTGAAATATTATTTTAATTAAATTCGGGTTTCTCTCGCGTGCGAATTTAATTTCAGTGGCGCTCGAATTTCACACAGTAAGCTATTCCGACGTATTCGTAATGATAATCCGAAATGATAAACGAAAAGGGTGTATTTTTGCTGAAGCTTTACTATCGGCTTTTTATCGTTTCGGGGAGAACGTGGGTAGCTGGGTACGTGCGATTGCGTTCGTTATACTCGCTATACACGGTTGATACGCTGTATTTAGACCGAATAAGCAGTTTAATGTTCAAATACAAGAAAAAACTCCACTCTTACCGGTTAAATTGACGGTTATTGCGACTCGACGCGTTCCCATTTTCCACCGTACGAACGTTCCACCAGAGGGACGATACTTGTTAGATTAAAGCGGAAAAGGAAGGCGCTGTTGACGTCTAGTTCGATCCAAATTGACGAAAAAAATTCGCCCCCGATACCGGAACATATCAGAGGCAAACTTTTAAATAAAGGGTGCCGCGTTTCTTTTGATTTACAAAGTTTATATACATGTTAGCGAGCTCGTAAATTCGGTATTATATTGTCGTCAGTTTTTAAATTTATTACATTTTTCTACGCGCCCGAACTTGCCGGCTGAGAGTTCGCCTTTATTAATCGATACGTTTTATTCGAAAGCGGCACGAATTCGCGAGCTGTACGGGCTCGTTAGAAGAAAACTAATAACGAAGCTCTATCCTATACGGATACTCGGAATTTCCACGAGGCTACAAATTTACCGCCAAACGAACCCGAATCCGTGATAAAATCAAATACCACCTTAGAAGATAAAACAAAGCTCGGCGACGCTTTCAAAGGTACTAGTACCTAATGTTATCTCATGAACTCTCCGCTTTACGCGACGGCCAAAGTAATTTCGCGCCATTTCGATGACAAATGTACACAAATTCCACCCTTCGCTAATTTCGAGCAGTTTTCGGCCCGCCGTTCCGGTGTTTTAAAGAAGTACTCGAAAGCGAAGATTTTTTAATTTGCACATCTTATTATATCGCAGATGGAGCGACGTCGCGGAGCGCCGTTTCGGGTGATAAATAAGGGAAACCGAAACGCTCGAATGATGCTAATAAAATTGCCTACGTTGAAAAAATAAGGGTAGATAAAATCTGCCGGTCTTGCGGTGATTTAGAGAGCGCTGGTCGCCGCGTTTATTTATTACCGGCTGGAACGAGTTATACGTTATAAAAATTAGTAGAATTTTAAATTCAACGTGCAGTGTTTCCCAACAGTGACGTAACTAGGAATTCTCCTCCCCCGAGCAAATAAATGTCGCATCGCGCCATTCCTTCATTGATTTTTTCCCCTTGAAATTATTCCAAAAGGGTCATTCCAGATCAATTAAACCAAAAAAATCGCAATTTTCCACCTCGCGTCCTTTGATTTCGCTTACTTTTTTCTTCGAGTTAGTCTTGTAATAGAAGTACAAAAACCACCAGTTTAACACCCCTCTCCCTTTCACCTAGATTCTTTAATTTTTTATACCTTCAGATTTTTGCGAAATATAGTCTACTTCAAGGATCTATAGAAGGATCACTACAAAATCAATTATATTTTGTAAAAATCTGAAAGCATGAAAACGTATGCATATTCCTGCCCTTAATAGGTGTTGATCTGCTTTTAAAGCGAGAGCAACCTCTGTACAAAAAGTGAAGGTAAATTAAAGGAACGAGGTCGAAACATTAGTAGAACTGGTAAGGATCTGGTATCATGGCAATGTTCTTCATTTTCCACTATGATAGTAACGCCACTGCTCGCCAAACAAAATGAGTCATATATGAAGATTCAAACCTCATGATACATGGATTTTCATATTCATATGTGGTCTATCTACGCCGCATAAACACAACTGGAACTGAAAGGAACGGAAATAAGACGATGAATGGGAAAAATTCGAGAAACGTCGCGACCCCGATAAATAAAAATTAATCAGACGAATCGATTGCTCGTTTAACCAAAACCAAACGCGTTGAAGACTGGTTTCGGCGTTGAAAATAATGATTATGAATGAGAGAAGTTGCGGTAAAAACAGCGACCGCCGAGCCAAGCGTCGTTTAATTTATGCGTCGATTTTTTTCAACACCGGTCTGCCATTTTGTCCACGTCCAAATCAACGAACGCGAATTACCGAAGTCGAAGCGCGTAACTATTAATTTGGTGAATAATTCGAATCGAAATAATGGCTACTTAAACGGGTGCGAATTATTTATGACGTTTGCCCGATTCACATGTATATCGGGACATAATTATCATAATGCGGACCTAACAAATGACCGAGTCGAGAGGTTCGATAAATCTTTACATAAATTACGACTAGGTGGGCGATGCGGATCGCGACGGAGGCCAAAAGTTCCTTCGTTTAATACGAAGAATTTCAATTTCGTAACGATTACATCGAATAAGTATATATAAGCGAACGAAACGCACGGTCAGGTTGGAAACCCTCGCCCGTTTTCTTTCATCGCTTGTAACGCATTTAATGAAACTTATTTCGCAATAAAAGTTAATGCTGACGTAGAAATCAAATCACTGACAATATAAGCGACGCGCGCCGCTCTTTCCGCCAGTCACGCGAACACAAAAATTACTTCGAAACATTTCAAGTGCCCCTTTTGTGTTCCGATCACGTCGTTATGGCCGTGCGTGCCGTTGGGAACTTTTATAATTACTAACAAAAACCGAAGCTTAAACGATTGATAACAACACGCCAGGTACAGAATTACGTGTTCCAAATCATCTCCTTCAATTAATTTTCCTCTTTAATTAAAAACTTAAAACGTCGGGTCGGGGTACCGAAAAAAAAAAAACTAGTTACGTCGTACACCGGAATACCTTGTTACAACGAAATTATCCTCAACTCGCGGTACACGATGCGTCAAGCTCCATTCGGTAAGAAACGATAACACGCCACCGTTTTCGCTAACTCCCGGACAATGTTACGGTTAATTAATTTACAACCTTCAAGACGCCTATATGTATATCCAAGGGATTGTCTTATTTTACATGTTTTCATTTTACCCCCTTATCTTAGCGATCGGGGGAGTTGGAATTTGACGTGAATTGCTAAAATGAATATTTTCTCGAGCTTGTATCTTGTCGTCGCGAAGATTAACGCGGAAATACATACGTCGATCGGATTCCAAAATTTAGCCAGGCTACGAAAAAGGGTTTTACGTATTATACCGAAACCCCCCAAAGCGAATATAATATATTCGAGATCTTCATTTCCATATAATTCAACGTAGCTGAATCATTCGGCAAAATACATACCTACACTTTCTGTCGACTCATTTACCGCAAAACCTATCTTCAGTGCATCGAAGCAGGAAATGGCTTTTAAATTAGTAATCAGCACCTCCCAACACCAAACAATCGATATCTATGACGACATGTTATCAAATTTTTGAACAACCATTGACAAAAAAAAAAATAAAAAATAAAAAAAAAATAAAAGAGAAGTAGAAAATTAATTTGAAGAAATAAATTGAAGATTTAAATTTTATAAGATATCTATTTTGATATCATAAATAAATGATAAGAAGATTGAATATTCAAAAGCAAAACCTAGTTTATATGTAAAGAAGTAAATAAACAAATTAATGTGAAAAAATTATTAAGTACCCAACAATAATATAAATTTCATTTCGAATGCTAAAGATTCTATCCCATTTTATAATGAATTACAGAACTAATTCTAATAAATAATAATCGAAATACTAGAATATAAAAATCATTTTAAATCAAAATTATTCTCAAACTGAATAGGATTCCCAAATTTTCCAAAATTTGACATCAGCTCACCTAATCCTTTTGCGCACGCGCGTCTAATTTTAATAGATTAAATTCTGGAGGGATCTGTTATAGAAGAAATGTGTTTTTTTTTTCTTTCTCAAAAAACATAAGTAATCAAAAAATTAATTTAAAGTTTTATCTTCAGAGACTTAAATTTCTTATGCAATACTTGGTTTATAAAAATTTTCAAAGTAGATGAAATGCTTTTTCTAAAATTAAGTCTTCAGACCTTAAAACGCATACTTTCTGATTTTTTATACATTTTTCTTAATCGTTACTGAGCCCATGTCAGAGCAGCCGAAACAATAACAAGGTCAGAGGGGGCAAACATCTACTAGTCCCTCTCTCAGTTCCTGACATGAATTCATTTTTTTTTCTTTGATTTTTTTTAAGAACTCGCAGTCTTGGACCTCTTTTGGAATTCAGGGCATGGGACTACTAGTCAACTTTGCTGCACTCCCTGCTCAGCTGCTCTGGTCACTTGTAATATGGGGCTAGATGCAGACGAGCTTTCAAAGTTAGAGGAAAGAAGAAGGAAGTTAATGCAGATTTACTCTCACAACAAAAATTCGTTGTAGGTAGGTATCCCTTCTTAGCCTTTCAAAGGGGCTAAAGGCTAAACTCGAATTCGGCACCAACATCGATCTACACTGAAGTTCATTAAGGTGATCAGACCATTTGATGCAATTTCAATCGCGAATCTTTCGAATTAAAACCATCGCATTAATTTGGAGAACAAAGCATTTCACCATTGGGGCAAATGGAGGGAAGCTCTTTGTCAAATAAACGAAGTATCCCATCGATCGCTACCTTTTGGTAAACATTCCGTATCTCATTATGGTATTTCGCACCATAGCTCGTTCGAATTAACGACGACCCGCGAAACACAAACCTATTAGATATCACCGAAGACTTTCTATGTAAAATTTCCAACGTCAAACAACGAAAATCAAGTGAGAGTAAACATTACGAAAGATTTGTAAACCGAAACAGTAGTTTGGGTAAACAGCTCGACAACAAATTGCCGAACAAGACGCCATCTTGACGATGATTGTAAACGCTAATAAATACGAGGTTCTAGGCGTACACCGGAGAAGAAAGATTTCGCCGAAGAGGCGCGTTATTGACATATTCGTTCGTGCACGAAGTAAACGCTAACGATTTTTCGACGTAGCTTCGATGCTGATGGCAATACGGAAAAAAAACATAATATAGATGAGTATTTGCTAGCGAAGATTTTACTCAAACAGTGTTACCAATTTAACCTTAATTTACGAATTCCTCCGATTTCCATTCAACTCGTATTTCTGAGTCAGCAAAGATTCAGGACTTTATTTGCGGATTTTCAGTTTAAAAAATGTTAATTTTAGAATATCTTTCCTATGTTTCAGGTAAGTACTAGAGAAAAGCTCGAAGCTCGTCGAAGCGTAAAACCGTATCCTTTGGCGTTTCAACAGGTAAAATGAAAAAAAAAAAAGGTAAATGCTTGCGACGAATTCGCCGGCAAGCATTTCGGGTGAAAAAATTTAATTAAATTCATCCACCAAAGCGACGAGAAAAAAGCGTGAAATATTCCACCATCTTAAAAACTCGCACGAGGTTAAACATCAAAGGCATAGCGGATACATATAGAATTAAAAGCTCGTAAGCTTTTTCATTAAAATTTCATAAATATAACTTCTCCCTCGCTTATCCGAACACCGAGCTCGTTGCCCTCGCCCGACGAACGGGCTCGCATTATAATTTCAAAAAAGCCAGATTTATTTAAAATACAAATAAAATTTCGCGCCGGTGTACGTTTCAAAAGGCGGTAAAAATAGAATACGCGAAAAATTGGGTTCGTTAGTTACCCTCCGCTTGCCAGGCGACGCACCACGTATATAGCCGCATACACCGGCGTATCTGGGCGCGTTCATTTTACGCTACACTTGATTAAGTGAAAGTAAAGAAACGAGATATTCTCTAATTTGATTATACTTTTAAACTCGACTGGCTTATTTTTTTTCCGTGCCTTATCGACACTCTAATCCTCGCTTCTTTTTTCCTCAGCACGTCGCGTATTCTCTCCACCTTCCACGTACTACGAGCGTCGAAACGAGCAAAAAGTGGCTTATTATACGTGAAATTTCATCGTCGTTGTTTTGAGCGGCTCAGGAAAAAATTCGATTTCGCCGCCACGACGCCTTAATGGTTATTCACGGTCGCCTATCGCCAGGTTCCCGTATCACCATGTAAATTTCTTTGGCCTAGCTTTAAATTCGGCAAAGCGAAAATCATTTTGTATCGCATAAAGGTGGGAGTCGGGCTCGTTTAGCCGCCGGAGAACGAGTACAACGCGTCGACTTTTAACAAAATTAACGGTTATAAGGATGAATATATTTCGGCGCTGGAGGTTTTTCCTACGTATAATACGGCTCGGTTTCCACCGCCGCTGCCAGCTCTCTGTCCGCCTGTGAGTTATGAGATGATGAGCGCGAACACAGACGAAATTTCGCTATTCGGACCGCTTCTCATTTAGGCATTTAAAATTACATCGCGCCTCGTTTTCACCGCGGTTTAAGTGAAATTTACACTTTTATCGCGTCCCAAAGTACCCGTTCGCTTTTACTTTCGGTTCATAAATAATTTATTTGTTGAACCGATGCGTTAACAATTTTAGCCCCGAGAATGGCGAAAGACGAGTTATCAAAAAGGGTGTAAAAATTTGTGCGGCCGGATTTTAGGGTGCAGCGAACGCCACCGGCACGGCGCACGAGTTTTATACCTGACACGTGCAACTGGAAGATGAGAAACTTCTAAAAATTAGAAATGGGTTCGATGAATTCGAAAATGTTTCGGAATCTTCACCAACACACATATTGCGTACAGCAGATTACAATTCTAGCTGTACAACAGTACAAAAATCGATATTCTTACCGAAAATGCATTTGGAAGTTCAATACAACTCTTCTCCATAAGAAAAAAAAAACTTCAGCAATTATAAGTTCACCAATGCAGCCAAAAAAGAGGACAGTAGCTGCTAAATGTAAAAACAATGATATAATAGCAGTAATTTAGTGATTATGAATTCATTTTCAAGCAAGAATGATACTTTTTCTTAGAAGTGTATCAATTAAACAAATTATTCATGGCTCGAGTTCAAGTTGCGATCCAGCTTTAACCAAATTTTTTGACTATTAGTACCCCACTGGACTTTAAATTTCGTTATTTCTTCACCACTAATTAAGATATATTTACTGCAGCGTAGTGTTTCAAGTTGAATGATGTTGGTCAGACCGCTCTTTCATAGAGCTCAAATGATATGACATCAGCTCAACAATACATCATCATGATTGTATCATGCTACAATCAAGAAATCGATAAAAATAGACAAAGGAGCAAATATGTAAGTATTTCATTCCTAGCTTCACAGGAATACTTCCTTTTTTCTTCTTTTAAGGAGAAAAAGGACAAATTCACGATGACCTACTACCTTCTTTTCTATCTTACACCACTGGCAGTAATCATCTATTGCTACTCCCAGTAAAAGAACTATCATTAATTTTTTTTTTTCAATCTACTTTGAGAATATGTAGTGCAGATTATTTACTGCACAAAATATCTGCTCCGCTAACAGTCTGCTCCGCCAACAGTCTGCTCCGCCAACAGTCTGCTCCGCCAACAGTCTGCTCCGCCAACAGTCTGCTCCGCCAACAGTCTGCTCCGCCAACAGTCTGCTCCGCCAACAGTCTGCTCCGCCAACAGTCTGCTCCGCCAACAGTCTGCTCCGCCAACAGTCTGCTCCGCCAACAGTCTGCTCCGCCAACAGTCTGCTCCGCCAACAGTCCGCTCCGCCAACAGTCCGCTCCGCCAACAGTCCGCTCCGCCAACAGTCCGCTCCGCCAACAGTCCGCTCCGCCAACAGTCCGCTCCGCCAACAGTCTACTCCGCCAACAGTCTACTCGGCCAACAGTCCGCTCCGCCAAATGCTTGCTCCACCTTATCTACTTCTGCAACTATCTGTTGCTCCAGTTATTTGCTCTATTTGCCAACTATATACTCCATCAACTATTAGTCCATCCACTAACTATCTGATTCATGTCCGCCAGCTATCTGTTCCATCTGCTAGACATTTGCTTCATGTATGTTAACCATCTACTTCATCAAATGTTTGCTTTGGCAGTCTTACTCCACCAACTATTCTGTTTGTCTGCCAATCATCTGCTCTATTAATGTCTACTCCGCCAACCATTTGCTCTAGCAGTCAACTTGTTCATTCAAATCTCCTTTTTCTGAAAATTTTAGTTTCAGAGTCTAATTTCAAATTCAAATTTAAAAACTTAATCTGTAGTAGTTACGATAACCATACTGAGA
The DNA here is from genome assembly GCA_009761765.1 of Phenacoccus solenopsis. Taxonomy (NCBI): domain Eukaryota; kingdom Metazoa; phylum Arthropoda; class Insecta; order Hemiptera; family Pseudococcidae; genus Phenacoccus; species Phenacoccus solenopsis. The sequence continues at coordinate 41,043,666 of CM019754.1, read as the reverse complement.
AAACTCTCAGCAAAAAGCAACACTGACTTATAGCCATTATCTAGATATCTTGGCTATCATAGGTATATGAAACGAGTTCGATGCTAGTTATTATGTGATTTGTGTGTTTCGACTTTCCAACTTATATGCTAATTGCTCACCCGTATCTTTCGTGCATAATAAATGGGTAAAATGTCATATTTCTGGTGTAACGCTTGAAAATTTGTGAAAACATTTGTTTGTTGATTCCTTCTACATTCTATTTATACATTTTCACGTTATTCTTGTCGTCGGCTTGGTTTTTGTGCCTCCTATCTCACGCGCGTCATACTTGTACGCAATAAATGTTACCTAAAGCATGTTATCTATCAACTGCAAGCCAAAAAACTGATCACCTGCTTCAAATAAGATATTTAATGTAAATAATCAACTTTTTACTTGAAAGTAGAAACCCAGAATCTCGAATTTAGGTATTTGTGCATTTTAAGAATTTCAACTTGATAATTAATTCAAAGTTCGAATACGGCAAGCACCAAAACATATCATTCGATATAAATGATCTATATGTTTACTGCGAGGCTAGTTTTCCGATGTTTAAATTTCTAAGGCTTTTAATGGGCTGAATCCAAAAACTAACACCAAATTTGAATTTAACGATCCAACGAACATGCTAGATTGATTCAAAGATAAGGGAGTATTATATCAGTTTGTCCAGGTAAACTTGCAGTTGGCCTCACAGTGAGGTATTGCAAATGCCCTTATGGGTCACCTATGTAATGATGTTCCATGCAACGGTCAACATTCACTTTATAGTTGGATTGCATAACAAAGTTCCTTTCTAGGATAGACATCGTTTATAAAATTTGCCACAGTTGGTAATCTAAACGAAAGCTCGCGTCCATACAACACCAGTACTCGCTCACTGGAAAAGTTAACTGGCTAGACAATGTATGCAGAACGACAGTACCACGGTGGTCGCCAGTCTCCGTGCACCTCGCGTACACCGAACACACGGAATCGAATCTCATTTCGAGAAGAACGTCCCATGGCCGGAAGTTAACTCTTGCTAGTTGAATAGAACTGCCTAATGCTTGTCATACATAATAACGAGCCGCCAGTTACGACCACTAATACGCCGTCTACGTCGCTCTGCGCGCCTTCGTAATTTAAAAGGGCCGAAGACAGGGTTTTGACAGCGCCGGAGCGGGAGGTAGTCCAATTCAAACAACTACCGCGGCTCATTATAAATTCGAGTGCCGTATCGCTAGTTAGGCTCGGGCGATGTTGTAGCAACGCGTTAACATACAAACGAGCGGACCGATGTTTCGTTTCTCGTCTCGCGTCGTACCGGGCCCCCGAGTCTGCTCAGCGAAACTTGGAAATCACGTTATAAGCGGTGATTGTAACGCATTGTCGTCTTAACAATAGGTAAATTTGTAGTCTTGACGATGCGTCTTGTCTCCGCTCCTCGTCCGTATAAAGTCGCGCAGCTTCCTCTCCGGGCCGTGGAATTCGCCTCTTTTACAATTTCCGTACCTGTCCAACTGCTACCCTTTTATTCGCGTCTAATCAATTTGTATTCACCTGATCGATTCCGAACGTAGCGAAAAAAATAATAATAAAACGACGTTCTCTATCTCGTCGTCGTCGTCGTCCTCTTCTTATTCTCTTCTTCGCCTACCACTCCCTCGCTAATTTCACGTAAACTTATTCTGAATTCCACGAGCCATCTGGGTTTAAAAGGTGAAATATTAAAAAGACTTTTTAAAGCCAAGACGTCCGCGCCCAGCCATCAGCTGCGGCTTTCGCTACTCTTATTCGCCTTATATAGAATACAACGAACTCTCGAGTGCCGCGTCGACTATTTTACGCCTATTTCTAAAAGGTCAGAATTATGTCGTATATTTTCGCCTCACATTCGTGCTCAATGGTGTATACTTGGAACCATTTATTTTATACCACTTCAATGTAGTATAGATGGACCTTTTAACGGGGGCCGATAAGTACCTGGTGATGAATCGACTTAGCTAACAATTCCGATGTTTGGTTTGTTCGTGGCATCACGGCACGATACAATGTCATTGGTTTGAAAATATTATCTGACCCAATGTAATATTATTCGAAATCCTATCTTGGAGGTATGGAAATTTCAGACAAGCAACACAGTTCCTAAAATGTGATCATAAATCAATTCATTATCAATCCTTTGATAATTTCTAAAAAAAAAATTGTATTTTTCACTTAAAAATTTTTTTTCTAATCTTTCAATATTCAAAAAAAAATAAATAAATAAATAAAAATTCAATAGAACTGTGTCGAACATGAAAATTTATACTTGAAAAGATTATGTCGAACAATCAAAAAAAAAAAAAAAAAAAAAAAAAAAAAAAAACATTTGAACGTGAAAACAGTGAAGAATTATTTTCGAATATGGAAATTGAAGATTTTAATGTGAAAAAATATTATTCAAAGAAATATCTAAAGGAAGTTATTTCATTATTACTTCAAAAAACGTCATGAGTGAAAACATTTATAAAAAAAATATAAAAAATCGAAACAAACAGATTTTTACAAATGCTCTGAAACACAAAGATTTAAAGACCCTACCCTCCCCCGACCCTCCCTTCCGAAATCAGATAGGCTGTAATAGCTATCATTATTATGTTAAAAAACTCAGCAAAAAGCGATTATAATGATAGCAATCATACATGATATTGTGTTTTAGAAAAAAAATATCATACATAAAAATATTGTAAAAAAAAAACACGAATGCATTTAAAATTTGAAAATGAAAATTTTTATTACACGTTTGAAGATTTTATAACAGAAAGAAACAATTATATAAGACAAGAAAATATCATCAAATAAATATGAGTTCCAAAACAAAAAAAAATTGTCACAGAAACTACTTTTAAATACATTGAACATATATCATATTGCGAAGAACATTATTTTGTTGATTAAAACTCGAATCTTGAAAAAAAATTTCTGGATAAGACATTAAAAAAATTTTTTGCTCATACATTTGAAAAAACAAATATTTTAAGTTGAAAAATTCTATTAAAAGAAATAACTCAAATTTAAACGAGTACAGACATAATGTTTATAATTTTTCAAAAATTTTCACAGTAGAATGAAAATTATTAATGGAATTTATGGAAGAAAAATCAAACCAAAAAACACAGAATTCTTTTTTTCTCAGCCGATGAAATAATTTCTCAAAAAAAAATGAACAAAAAAAATAAAAAAGCGAGAATCTATTTTAAGACGAATTTTTCTATACCTAAGAAACGCCCCTTAAAAAAAATTGTCTGTAATGTCACCGGGTGGATAGACAAAGATGCACGCAATAATATCGTGACACATTAGGTCAACGGTTCGTATAATATCACCTTAATGAAAAACAATCGCCTATAAAGTAAACACTACGCCTTATCGGATGACGTGATCGTGTACATTCAATAAAGCACGATAAAACGAGAAACAAATAATAAATCTTGATAGACAGCGCGGTCGCGATGCGTACCCCATATAGCTATCATAACGCACCGTATTATCATTTATAATACGTTCCACCCACGCTAATTACAGCACGGGAAGTCCGTGGTTATCTATTAAATTGACAATTGTTAATGAATAAATTTACTACCATAGTCGTAAAAAGTGACGGAACGACGGACATAGTTTGTTTCTCATTTGGAAATGAAGACATTTGAATAAAACTCGAGCTGCGCGACTTTACGGTCGCTCGTCGAATCGTCCGGGTGGTTTGGCCGTTAATTCGTAATAAAAGAAGCTAATTTGTCATTATACGGAAGAAGTTTTTAATTTCGTGTAATATAAGAGTATAAGACAATACCTAGCCGAAAAGGCGGACAAGGAGCTGGATGGCTCGTTTATTTTACGCCGGCGAAAATAAAACAACGAGGAACGGCGGGCCGCGTATACGACGAATAAAAAAGACAATATGCCTACGGACTGGTAAGGTTTAACCACGGTATTTGCATACAAATTACTCGAAATGGAGTGAATTTCGAAGACGGTGCACTTTAGAATATGGCTTTTTTATGTTAATCCGACTTATTTTCACTAACTCGGCGAATCTTTCACAACCGAAAACTGGACTAGGCGTCGGTGATGGAGTTAAAATAAGTCGTAAGTTTATATGATTCACGTTTTCTAAGGTTTGGCAATGGGTCGAGAATTTTAACGAGTTTTAACGCGTAAGATCGCAATTATTAAAATACTTTTCGTGTCCACGAGCCTTGGTACACGATCGCGTCTTCGCGATTCCTAATTTATAAAATATCTATTTGTAATATTCGACCGCGTCCGTTTTCTCTTCGTCGTCGTACGCTCGCGGACGTCGTCTTTTTCCCAAACGACGGGTACCCATCGGCCACCCATACTGTAATATTTTCCGGTGGTACGAGATTTGACGGCAGCTATGCTGGCTGATAGTCGACCATCGGGACTCGAGTATGGTATTATTTATGGCGTTAATTTGTGCGCGACGTTTACTACTTAATGTTTAACAGCTCCAACGAGTTATTTACATTTTATCAATAATTTTAATCTTCTTTAAATAAATACCTTATCGAAGTATACGGTATGCTTGTACGGTACTTTATTCTCGATTTGAATTTTATGCGTATAAGCTTAATTTTTTATAATTTAATGACCCTCGTCAGCGCCGCTCCGCTGTGACTTTGTATATAGCCGGGCGGCAGACCGTAGGAATTTTTATCTCGTTTAATGAGCGTTCGCGGAGTCTCCGATACGCGGATGATCGCTGGGACTTAATGGCTTAATTTTTCTCAGTCCCATATGGCCACTTAATACCTTCGTGCCGCCGTTTAACTTCTGTCACCGCGGAAACCGGTTGGTGGGGTGACGGCAAGGAACAGAGTGCTGGTTTCTGAACACCCTTTATTTCGCCAAAGGCGAGTATTCATGAGCATGCAGAGCTAATTAGCTGCATCTAACAGTGGACATCGAGGTGAACCGACCTTAGACCAGGCCGGTAGCCAGTCCCTTATATCAGGAGGGAGTAACCAAATCCTAGAGGGGATTTTGATTTTTTTTTTTGGTGGTTAAAACTTCATTTTGTTGAATACAAAATTTTATTACGGACGGTTAAAGTTTTTCGAGAGGAAACTCAGCCCCCCAACTTCCTCCTTGGCAAGAGATTGTCTTGACCAAAAATAATATTAGGTTTATTACATTTTATATTAAAATTATTTAATTGATTAGGAATACAATCGATTCTAATATTTATAAATGGAATAGTTCATGAATGAATTACGTCTATAGAAGTTAAAATTAATTGAATAGGAAAATTAAAAGGAATAATTATTCTATTATCAGTTTCAATTAAATTAAAATTAAAATTTTTATTGTAAATTATATAGAAGTATAGATGGCTAAAAAGCAAAAAAATTCCAAAAATTTGGGAAAATTTGGAACGAAAAAAATCAAATTAAATAAATTTCGCAACTGACTTCCTAAAAAAAGTAAAATTAAAGTCTAGGAGTTGAGTATTACATTGTGCTGATTTTCGAGCATTTTTGAAAAATGGAATGAATATGAGCAATTCAGACCCAACTACAGAGAGGAAGGGAAGTTTCCCCTTAGCCGGGCTTTTCTAAGAGCTCATTAATGACATATGGTGTGTTTTAAGAAAATTGAAAAAACGTCTTAGACTTTCTGAGAATAAAAAATGCCTGAGTGCAAAAAATTAAAATTTTCCAAAAACCAATCTCTCTATATATTAAAATCAAAATGAAATCGGTTTTGAGATGCGCGCGCATCCTTGTTTTGAATAGCAGGTATAAAAGGTATATAGAGGATGGCACGTACACAAAGGAAAAAAAGGTTGTAAATTTTAATAAAAGCTTTTTACATGTACAATGGTAAGGTCATAAAATTGTTTAAAATGGCAGGTATAAAAAGTATAAAGGATAGCAGGTATACAAAGGGAAAAAAAAGGTGATGAATTCAATAAAAGCTTCGTACATAGGCAAGAGCTAGGGTAAAGTTGTAAAATTGTTTAAAATAGCAGGTATACGAAGGTTTGAAGGGGCGAGCTCATCCTGAAAGGAAGAAAACTTGGTGGGGGGTAACAAATACGTAAGAATAAATTGGATTGTGCAGTTTGGAATGTAACAGTACTTATCGGATAAAATAATTCTTTTTTACAATTCAACCATAAATTATCGACTTATTATTTTTTAACAATTTTTGAAACCGTCAAATAAATTCTTTCAATAATTTATTTTCAAATTTTTAACCGCTTGAATTTTGAGAAAAATAATGGTTCGAATTTTAATTTTTGTACAGTAAAACTAACTTTTTAACTTAAGAAAAAGTCGCATTGTTCAAAAATAATTCTTTCCAAAAAATTTCAAATATCCATAGCCAGAGGGGCTAGGAGAAGTTGACCACATTTTATAAAAGTTGAGCCTCCTTAATACCTTGTATTCAGTACAAAAGTATCAATCTCCATAAAAAGAACAGTTAATGTCTCATCTAGACTTTGATTTTGGTTTGCTCCCACTACCGCCCCCCTCATGAAATAACGAGCTGGTCATAGGCAGAGTCTCGGGTTACATTATATGTTAGAGGTGAAATTCGTTTCACATTTTTTAGAAATAATTAAGTCCCTATTTTTCACAATCCCCTATCCTAATTTTCGAAAACACCTAAAATCGACCCACCCGAGTTGAACTCGCGACGATTTCGCTCAAATAATGAAATTTCCTTCATCTCTACTCTCTAGCGCAACTCCGGCTATTAAGATTTTACGATAACTGCGTGACTATTCCAACGAAAACCCATTCGACCATCGAGTTACCGTACTTTCGAACTTACACAGACGAGTTTTCCGATACGCGAAAATTTTATGGTGTTGCTTCCATACACCGGGCGTAGCGCGTGAAATAAACACTTCGTAAATTATTTAGCGACGGTACCGTTGAGCGTATTTTTTGCCAACTTTCCAAAAACGGTTGTAAACTTTACGACTAAAACGGATTGCCGGAGAAATTTGTCGAAATTCGTTCACCAACAAGGGCGAGCTTTTTATCAATTTTACATGGTCGTAAATTTACTCGATGTTATAACCAAAAACTACGCTTCAGGTAATTTTATTGGCTACCATTAAGCGTAATGCGGCTAAATTGCTGGGCCGTTTGGCGCGATTAGTTCGGCCGCCAATTCAATAGGCATTGGCTCCTGATCAACGTGACCGGAGAGTTGTCAGTTGGGGTGAGCCAAATGGTCGTGTCGCTGGTGCGAAATCTTACACCGATTCAATTTGCATTTGTTATACACCATCGGCTCCTACGGTACGATAATTAAAGCGATAGAGCTTTTGTTCGGAGGTATTAGGGTATAGGCGTTCGTAATTATAGATAAGAAATGTGTATCAAAGGTCAACGGTGGGCGGAATACTCCACACAGGGAAATCCTAATACTTTTCCATATCAATGCTATGCCACCGGCTTCCTTCGTACAAATAGATAGAATATTGGCTAAGTTCATATTGTACGAGTATTTCAGTGCCTTCTCACAAAGCTGATCAGTTGATTGTGAAGGCGATACTAACTATAATTTTTAAACTTTTCATCATACTTTCCCTCCAATCTGCCTTTTATAAAAAATACAAATTACATTAGTTTCTAATGGATTTTACTTAGGGAAAATCCACTCATGCGTTCACTGTGGTTTCTTATTTAATTTTCATTCTCCGACGATAACTTGAGCGAAAATTGACGAACTGACTCTAAATTTGGAACAAAGGTAGAAGTATAGCTCAAAAGCCCCATTACTTGTGAAGTTGATCTACCCGCTGAAAGTCACGTATTCGAAACTTGAAGTTTTTTCAGTACTTGCAAATATCTCGAAAATGAAGGGTCGTGAAGAAAAAATATATAGGAACAAAGATGTAGAAAATTTTATTCTCTACAATTTTGATTTCACCTATTTTTCATGAAAGTTCACCAAAAGTTGAGTTTTTGAACTTTGAAGCTTTTTTTAATTTTTTTTTTAAATATCTCGAGAACGAAGCATCAGAAAGAAAAATAAATACCAATTAGGTCGTTGCAAATTTCAAGCTCTACAACTTTGATTCTCATATAATTTCTACGAAAGCTCATAGTTTTCCGGAAAAATTAACTGGAAGTAGAGAATCCAATAACTGGTACGTTTTGCTTCCAAGTTCGATGTTTTCATTCTCCGACGATAATTCGAGAAAAAAGGATCGATTTGTCTAGTAGGATCCACCAACTGCAGCATCCTACTAAAGCCCTCACGCATACCACCAGTTACACACATCATCCAGTAATAACGCCAAGAGTCGATGGGTACTTGGGCAGGTATCGTTCAACAATGATAAATTTAATCAACCATTTGCTTCGTGTAAAGCCAGAATACGACTGGATTGACTCCTAATTTGGAGGATGGTTAGATAATATGAAGGGTAAGAGTCCTATTGTTTTTGAAGTCGATCCCTCTCGAAAGCTGAGCTTTCGAACTTTGAAGATTTTTTAGTTTTTTGCAAAAATCTCAGGAACGAAGAGTCGTGAAGAAAAAATGTATAGGAACAAAGTTATAGGAAATTTTATTCTTTACAATTTTGGTTCTCATACATTTTCCATAAAAGCCCATAGAAAGTCGAACTTTAAAACTTCGAATTTTATTCCATTGTTACCACTTCTACACACACATCAGTTATTATTCAACATTATCATCAAGTCCACTACTTACGTATAGCCGTACCTAGTTTAATTTCAATATTACTCAACTTCTCAGTGATTTAATTTGAAATAACACAACAAATAAATTTAATTTCAGCTACACCATCAATCGGATCTCTGTACCAATCTCTATAGCTTAATAAGTACCCCATACCACCATGTACAACTGCTCTAATTCGTAGCCATTCTCACAGAGTCGCAATACCGAGCAAAAGCGACATTACGCTAATTAAAACGTCGTGTTTTCATTTATACGAATCGCAGCATCGCATTGTTTTATCTACGATTAATTCGTATTAATTTGTCGTCTCGTCGACGTCGCCAGAACCGGGCTGATGAACCACGCTATGCGGATAAACTTCGATAATCATTGTTTATGAAAATGCTCATTACTTCGCGCCCATTTCACGCCGCTTGATCCCTTAATTTAAGCCACACCGTCGCGATAGTTGGCCCCATCCTCAATAGGATTTCGGCTACATGGTCTAATTCACGCACCATACCGAAAACTGCCCAGTGCGAACGCGAATTAACATTTCGGAAAACGATATCGGCGCTAACAGGATTAAACATTCGCTTCCCAATATCGAATCGGGCTGGCCAAGATTTATTTCACGTCGACTAAATGATGTTAGGGTGACGTCATTAGAACGATCGTCGTGATTGCGTCATCCATCAACGTCCCCGCCTTAGACCAATACGCGTCCGGTAGAAAACGACACCGGACCGCGTAAATGGAAATTTCGAATGGCCCTAATAACACTTACATTTACTCGTACACCGTCATACGTACCGTAAAATGCAAAATCGTTTATTTCGTCGTGAACGTAACTACAAAGTAGGTGGATTTTAAATCGCCCTTTTAACCACGATCGTGAAAAAATTTCCACCTAAAAACCATATAACGGGAATTAATTGAAAAAGTCAAGTTGACAATGTTAGAGTAGACGTTGTAGATACTGTATTGTGTAGATACGAGGATAGATGATTATCTTTGAACGTACTTCAACATTAACGTGACCATACAAAATTTTCACCGATAATGTTATGATTTCTTTTTTGTGTTTCAACTATCCAAATGTCTTAAATTAAAAAAAAAAAAATGAAATTTCTTCAGCGTTTGATATCCTCTCTTTTTTGAAATTTGAAATCTTTTATATGTTCATACCGACTTGATCAGAAAGGAGTATAAATAAATTAATAAATCACCCCGTGATACGCATACGAGGCCTTTCTGATGCTATATAGATTCGTAAATTACATATACGGCTCGTTAACGCACCCAGTACTTTGAAAAGGCGAATGTCAGGGAACCTTATTTAATCGGTAGGTTTTCTCAAACGAAGACACCTCTTAGCTCGGTGAATCGGCGATGAACGCGTTTCGCGCGCTAAATGGGAAATATTACGCGAATGGAATAACGATGGAGACATTATTAGCGCGGCGAGAATATGACGACACGATGACAGCGATGTCGCGTATGGGGTTGTTAAAATGGCGATTTGATTCGAAATTGGGAGACGACACGACGCGAATACGCAGCAAAGGTGTCACATACGTGGCAAGGAGAGGTACTTCGTTAAGATAACATAAAAGAGACGAGGTTCTGACTTAATTGAAGATGGAAGCGTAATGATTATCGTATTTCGCGGTGTAAGCTTATAAGTGAAAACCACGTCGAGCCATCGAAGCGGCGTACGGGCGCTCGTTCCTTAATTCGTAGATTTAACCGAATAGCGCGTACGATAAGTAATGTGGGCGCGTAAAATTGAAGAATGCGGTGAATTAAGGCGAATGCTTCCCAATATAAGTGCGCCGTCGACTGTCGTAATTTGCGCTCCAACAGCTCGACAACTTCGGCGTACTCGGCAATTTAATAATATCGATCAAAGACTAGGTTGTCGGTACCTATAGTCCTATACCTACGACGACACGGCGTAGAATAATGACGAAAAGCTGGCTTTATCAAAGAGAGCTCGCGTTCGATACCTGGTCGTCGAACCACTGCACAAATATAAGAATATCTAACGGGTACACCTCATTAGAACGTTTCATAGTATACATCGTACACGTATAGGATAAGTAATGGGTACAATGTAGATATCTACGCTTTTATATCGCGACTACCATGTCCATTCTGTCGAGTAAGAACCGACAATAGAATGAATCTTATTTTCAGATATACCAAACGCGGATGTCAAATGTGATTCGAATACTGATACGTAGACAGATAAGTTGATTCTTTTGAAAATCAAACCGTACTTCGTATGAAAGCGAAGCGCGCGCGAGTTATTAATTACCGATTTAACAATATAATTATCATCACTTGTCACGATAATTACTGCCACATTGAAGGCTGGGAATTCTTTCTTTCATGTTTGTATACTCGAGAGTAATATGCGCCTGCGGTATATCGTAACAATACGGGTAAAATTTATATCGGTTATCGCAATAAATATCGCTAATAGGTGGTATAAATCAGCGATGTACCATCGATCGAGAGCAGAAGCTGAATGGACGAGACCCGCCAGCAGACGGTTCTCGAGTAATAAATAATCGACGTGTTATAAAATGTCAAAAGTAGGTATACAGTAAGGTGGGTTGATTTTTTTTTTTCCAATATCGAGGCTATGCCAATAATAGTGGCCAAATGATCTTAAAAAGAAAGTAGAAAATTTTCAGTCCATAAATTTAGCGAGAGCATGACCCAAAATTAGGTCAACATTGGTTAATTCATAATTTTCGTAAAAATTCAGAAAATAAAATAAAAGTGGCCCCTTCAACTGCATATAATTTTTATTATGATTTTTTTCAATTTTTGGTGAATATTAGATTTATTTGCTAGTAATATTTTGATTCATCATACACAGTATGCTCAAATGATCTTTGCACATTGCCCTATTCGGATTGGCAAGTCTCCTCTTTGAAACTTTACATACTCAAGTTAGGTAATGCCTTTCAGAGGTTCTTTTTCTTAAACCCAAGAGATATGACATTAGATCAAGTATACATCATCATGGTTGTATTATGCAGCAGTTGAGAAGCTATTAAGACAAATAAAGCAAGAAAGAATTCAATATTTAAGCTCTTTCTAGCCAAGCTATAGATAAATATGTACTTTTTTCTTCAAACAAAATGAAGCAGCATCTTAGCTGATCCTTCCACTTCTTTTTGTGTCTAATAAACACCTACAATTGGAATCTCTTGCTACTCTTGGTAGATGGAGATGCTTATTGTGCTTACAAAGGCCTAGAAGAACTTCACTGATTCAACTTTTTCTTATTGCACTCAAGAATTTACTCATCTGTAAATTATTGGCTCGATTTTTGCAAATTTCTATGAGTTATTAATCACATATTCTCATGACCAAAATATAAAAAGATCAAAGAAACGGTTGAAGGTTCCATGCCATTGGTCCTAACTCTTACAAGTAAAGTTATTTCGACATTCACTATAATTTGGAGTTTCAGAGGGGTTTTAGAAATAAAGATAGTTCTAGAAAAAGCACTAAAGCTAAATAGGGTGCCTCCGGATTTCCATGCTATCCGACTGTTCTTGATGTAACATTTGAACGCATAAGAAAACAGAGCAAAAAAAAAACCATTAAAAACCTAAGTTGAAAATTTCGGTAAAACTTCTTTCCTGCTTGGAACCACAAAATACCATCTCAATACTCGCAGAAAATTCGATTACCCAAAATTTCATTTTCATCATCTTATTCATTAAACCACAGAGTAAAAATTGATTGCACATGCCTTTTATTGTTCTCTTTGTGCTCCATCCATTCAAAAGAAACCACAGAGTGAAAAATGTATTGTGTATGTCTCTTTTATCATCTTCTTTGTGCTCCATCTATTCAATGAAACCACAGAGTAGAAAATGTACTGCGCATGTAGCTTTTATTATCCTCTTTGTTCTCCATATCTATTCAATGAAACCACAAAGTAGGAAATTTACTGCCCGTATTTTTGTTATTGCCCTCTTTGTAATTCACTCCAATGAAACCATAAAGTAGAAAATCTACTTTATTATGCTTAAAAACCCACATAAGGCATAAATGTTGCTACTATACTACATATATGCAGGTATGAAAATTGTAAGTATACCTAAATTTTTGATACAGAAATAGTTTCTTTGACGCACACCCTCAGTGCTGATGTGTAAGCATTTTAGATTTTTGTTGAAATTCTTATTGAATGAAGGAACAATATAACGTTAGTTCCATTTTGAGAGATGCTCCAACTAAGTTGTGTAGATTAATCTGTACAGTTTTTGAGGTTAGCAGGGACGTACCGAAAGGGGGGAAGGGGGGAGCGTCCCCCCTTGGCTTTTGGAAAGTTGGTAAATTTGGAGTTTTAGCGTAAAGTTGGTAAATTTGACCACTTGTGCAGTATTTAAATTTTTTGAAGACTAACAAGACTGTGCATCATATTTTTTCGTGGAGCAAAAAAAAAAAAAAAAAAGGTCAAAAGTTGGTAAAATTTCATGATATTAGTTGGCAATTTTTGGTTTTCTCCCCCCCCCCCCCTCTGAAGAACGTCTTCGGTACGCCCCTGGAGGTTAGTACTATTATAGACTAGTCTTCAGCACTTTAAAAAATGATTAAGAAAATTGAAAATATCTCTCTACATGTATGATTAAAATTTAAAAAATTCTACCTTCTACCTCCCTGACCTCTCCTTCGTCCTTACTAAATCAGGTAGACTGTAACAGCTATCGTTTTAAATAAAATTCAGCTAAAAATTAAATTGAATAGTCTTAAGTTAATACAAGACAAACTGAACTTTTTTTATGAAGTATTATGAAATCAAATAATTAATGATTATGGGAAAGGAAGACAAAATTAAAAAAGAAATCATAATTAAAAATGAAACATTGAAAAAATGACTGCATTAAATTGAAATAAAAAAAGCGATTTAACAGCAATACGCATTGGTACACAAAATAAAAACACAAAAAAAATTCAAATTTGAAATTATAAAATAATTACTAAAAATAATACGACCAGTAAAACTATACTCTCAGCCTAAAACGGTTCTTTAAAAGCACACACCACGCCTTATGCTATTAACACTCGAAATAAAAAGCACTTTCCGTACATATTCTCCCTTCCATTAAAGAAAACTTGAAACAAAAAATAGTACACGGAGCGTACAGCAATTCGCTACGCGTTCATTTTAATTAATCGATAAATTATATAAATGAATACGATTTCAAGTTAAATTACAATTAGAATTGGAAGCGTGTAATTTTATACTACCCTTTATCATTTGTATGAACGCAAGGACGGGTGCTCTATAAGCGAATAATATAAATTCTAAATACGATAATACGAGTACAACCGAGCATAATTACAAAATATTCGCCATGCACCCAGTAGTACCCACTGTAGCTTACAAAATAGTTTGGATTTGGTAAGTCTAACGGTCGACAAAAAAAGATTGAAATAACAACGCAATGAATATAAAATTTCTTACTTTTTCATCCTATTCAATACGTGATTCAATTTCAACAAGGAATTCTTTTCCTTTACATATTCACGATATTGCAAAACTGGAATATATGTTATATTGTCACCTGATTACTCATACATGAAGCCACAGCATAAAGAACCTGTTATAACACTATGTGACTAATTTGACAAATCAAGTATGCCAATTCACCCTTACAGAATTCAATGCGAAACCGGTTCTCGTGATTGCAGCTGAATGTAATTTACTTCACCAGTTGCCACTAACCGCGGAATATTTGTTTTAATCTTCGATCTTCGATATGAATTACCAAACGCGTTGAAATTAATGATATTCCCACCACCGAAAACGGCGGCTTATACCTGATATTCGTAACTCTTCTCGACCCTTTTTCACATCGTCTAAACGTTTCCCACCCACACGAGTTTTTTTCTCTCGTTATTATTCGTTTTTATAATAATCGAAAACCCCTATTAATTTTCGTGTCTACGTAGAAAAATTCACGCACCTCCATACCACGCACCGTTTCCTCGCGCTATAAAATTCACGGTATCTTTTTCACTTGTCGTAACTCAGGACGTTTTATACCCCATGGAGGAGACCAACAAGACGTAGCAGCCGGAAAAAAAGGTTTAACTTATAGCTCGGATTTTGCCTAGCTTATTATTACGGCCGAATGAAGCGAAGCGACAGCTGGCCGAATACGCCGCCAATTTCTCCTATTCTACTTCCGTATATCGATGCGGATTAACCGTACCCCCGTCTCTCGGTGCCATCGTCTTCCCGTCTTATGTACGTAGCGCGATCGTAAATAAAAATACGAATTATTGCGCTACATCTATGAGATTAAAAACGTAATCGAGGGATAGCGATAGACTGGGGTGGTTGGCGACTTTTTTAAATTTAATGGCAATTTCGACGCGTCCAAGAAAAATAACAGCCAATAAATACAATCCCTTTTTTATGCCGAAAGGGGTTACTCTACTATATCTGCATTACGTAAACGAGCAATCGATCAGTTTATAATCAGATTTTCACGTTTTGTTTTTTCGCAAGGAAAAAAAAAAACTCACGCCGCCGTAACATCTGACCGTGCGTGAAGTTGTGGGGTGAAGGGAGAAACTTAATTTGGCCAGCCAGGCTGAGCGAAACAATACCGAGGGGGTGGAACTTAATTTATAGCATTAAGAGGGTAAGTCAGTTATTCGGTACATCGGTATACATTCGTCATGCGGATAACAAAACGCGTTCGAATGCTACAAATAACGGGATATACAGTTATACACGTTTCCAACACGAGGGTGGATAGTAATTATTGTCAAAGGTATATTACAATCGGCAATATAATATATAGGCACCACATAACCTATACGATTGTTATATACGTGCAAACGGGCGACGACCGTAGCGGTTATTACGTTATATATTCGTATCGAACGTTTCACCACTGCCATCGATATTATGCCTTAAGTACACGATAATTAGAAAAAATCCGTTTACGACAGATTTACATAAAATTCCGCCATATTCGTCGGCCACCTCGAACGTCACGTACACTTCTGAAATGCCAAGACTTTATAAAATTCTAAACAAACGATCTTCACAAGTCACGCTTTCTTTGTTTTTTTTTTTTTTTTTTTTTTTTAAGAAAAACTTTTTCACTACGCCACCGTCTTCGAACCTCGCGAGGTGAACTGCTAAAAGCGTTCATTCGTTGGCAAAACTTTGGACGTATATTTTGCACACATAGCGGAAACTCCTACCGTACTAGACTAGCTATATCATAAATTACATCGTACTTTTAAATTAACACGCTAACGAAACTAGAACGATCGGCTCGACCTGCTTTCGCGTACCCTTCGTTATCGCGAATCCGAGTACCTTGGCAACAGTTGGCATCTGGGTGGCCGTTCGAGTGTCAACGGATCACTCCGCAATCATCGAAAGCACCACTTGAGACGCACGCCGTAAAAATATAACTTCTGGAATACCAACCCCTCCTCTTCCTATGCATGAGAAAAGATCAAAATAAACCGCACGTTCTTATCTGGTTAATTATGCGGGTTCTCGTGTACACAACCCTCTTCGTATACTTCGTATGGCGCCGCGTTCAATAAATAACGGCAACACGGATTAGCTTTCCATCTCGTCATGTTCAATAATTTTCAAACCGCTAGCATTGTAGCATTGAGTAGTAAAAGGAGACCGTACTAACGTGACGCAATTAGGGGCGATTTTTTAAGCTTGTGAATTGAAAACAGTCGCACGAGCGTTCTTTTGGTAGAAAATTTCCAGATGAATTCGACACTGTAAACAGAATCTTCTTAAGTGCTTTATCAATTTATATACCGTTTAAAAATGAAAAACCTTGTCGACTCAAAGTACTGCATTAGTGGTGTGAAGAAGTAAAGGATGTAGATCTGAATACTGATGGAGAAAATTAGGTAATTGTTTACAAGTTATTATAATATATTTTTAGCTGAGTTTTTACTTCAAAACGACAGCGATTGCATACCTAATTTGAGAAGGATAGATCTGGCATGGAGGAGGGATCTTCAAATCTTTGCGTTTCAGGTTATTTATATTTTGGTACACATTATATATATAAAGCTACAAGAAAAAAATAACAACAACAACAGGGTCAAAAAAATGTTGTTCCAATCGCCCAGCCTCTCCTAATGGACGGATTTCGATAAATTTTTTTTTTTTAAATCGCAAAAATTATTTCCCCAAACGCAACAGTTTCCCTACGATTACAGGGAGTATACTCACGAAACGTTAAACATCGCGCACTAGCCCAAAAAGGTTTGAGACTGCTTAAAGGGGAACAAGTGAGCGACTCGAACGAGGATTCAACAGAGGAAGAAGAAAAACCCCAGTTAGATCATATTAGTGGTCAGGGAAAAATACAGGAACAGAAAGAAAACAATAGTTACGTAAATTCCAATAATTCATTACCGAGTGAAATAAAACCTACTGACCTAACTAGTACACAAACAGAGTACGAGTTCACTGACGTACGAACTGCATACGTAAACAAATTACCTCGCGAGACATTCGATAATAAATACGCAAACGCCATTCAACACGTACCTTCTGAGAATCGTTCTAATAAAGAAAAATCACTCCAAACAAAATTTACCGCAATGCCTTCCGAAAAATTCCCTAAAATCACTCCCGACAATTTTTCTTGAAAACAATCTGAAGACATAAAAAACTTCTTCACAAAATTCGATACAGTGGCTAAAATATATAACTGGAATGAAGAAACAAAAATGAATATTTTGCCTGCATATCTTCAAAACGATGCCGCCATCGTTTTCGAAACCTTAAGAAATATAAAAAAAATAGATGCGTATGAACAAATAAAATTAGCTCTCTTAGCTCACTTCATAAAAGATGATTTTGAATTAAAAACTAAATTAGAAATGCGAATAATAAATCCCGATGAAGACATTTCAACCTATTACCTCGATGTTATAAATCTATGCACTAAAGTAGACCCAGGAATGAAAGAAAAAGATATTTGCGATAACGTAATAAAAGGACTCACGGCAACACAAATAGCCGCAATATCTTTACTTGATAATTCAACTTTAGAAAAACTTCGTTCAAACTTGTCAAAAATCTAATATAGAGATCATTTAGTTGGAAAAAGAATTGAAATAGACATGCGAACCAAGACACGCCAAACCACTCATAAAAAAAATTGAAAACGAAATCTATATATTAACAAACCACCCAACAAATTTGGAAATTTATGACCACAAAACCAACCATTCAAAAACACTCGATGTAAATGCCACAATCTCTGGAGCCCTAAAACTTAAACTCCCATGCCATATGGATTTGCGATCAAAAAATGAAATTCTCATACCAAAAAAATTTCCATGTATAAAAACTGAAATTAATAAAATGCAAATTCATCGAATATTACCTACACAATGGTCAACTTATGACACACTATCAATAGATAGCACATCATCAAATCAAGTATTATTTAATAACATGAGCAAAATCTTAAATCAAGACTGGAAAAAATTGACCCCAAACTTTGAAATAAAAACAACAACCCAAGAGCTTAAAGATAGAATAAAACTCATGGAACTCAAACCGCCACCAAAATCACTATACGAATCAAATTTCATAGGCGATCTCATACACCTCGTATGGCTGCTAATCCTAACAATAGTAACTCTGATAAATCTTTATTTACTTATTCGCCTCTACATCTCCCAAATGAGATCTGCTCCGAATATACTTTGCACAAATCCACCTCCTCTTCCACCAAGAATACACACTATCCGTCGCTCAATAACAAATAACTAATTTAAGATATTGTATAAGTAAATAGTACGATGGAAAAATCGCACGTTTGCTAGCTGAGCCAGCAATTCTGTTGGCCCGGCTAGGAAATGTACGAAAAAGAAAAAAGGTGGCAGTCAGTCGGAGTGAAACCAACAACAGTGCACCATCTCGAAATCGTCCTCGCGGCTTAATCTATATCTTTATGTTTTGAAATACACGTGTTATCGATATCGTCCTCGCGGCTCAATAGTTCGTCAATATATGTTTCGTAATAGTTACATTTATAAATACACGTTTTAACGATAAAACAAAAAAAGGCATTCGTTTTTTTATTTGAAGAAGAGACTGAAAAATAGTTAAACACAAAAAAAAGAGGACTAAACCTCGGCGGTATGGAATAAAACCTCACATTTAGCTTTGTTGTACTTATCTTCTAATGATTTAAGAGATTCTTTCAACTCCTTTCTCGTACGTCTCTTCCTCAAGCGCATCGCCGCCATTTTTCTTCAACATAGTTTTCGCGGCTGCCAAAGCACCTTGAGCTTGTTTTAACGCGGCTTCGCTTTGTGCAATGAGATTAGCTTGGGTACTCAATAAATTAAGTATACGTCTGATTACGACGCTCAAAAATAACGCGAATCCGGAGATATAGAAATTACGTTGTGCCCTGAATAATCTCATGTTGGCTTGCATTTCGGTATCCAAATGCTGATGAGTGTGATCGCTAAATTCAACGTTGGAATATTTCCTCATTTCGCGCACAGCGTCTAGTAAAAATAGCACTAAAATGATTAATATCAAAAAGAAATACCACTGTGCTTGACTGCTCAGAGTTTTCATAAAGTTCGAGTTCAAAAGCCTGGTCCATCTTTGGGGCGATGCGATCGGCAAGACGAGTAGTAAGGTTATGAAAATTTCCAAATAAAGGAAACCAGCGATTAATGTCCACTGCAAACTCATTTTCGATTGTTAAAAACACTTCCTACGCAAATGACACCGGTGCTAAAGTTACCTTTGAATGCAGTTGAAAATGACACAGATTAGGCACAAACTTCGTCTTTGTGAACGCGAAAATTTGTTTGAATGATTTATGATAACATCAATTCTTAGTTTTCATCATTGCTTTCACAATCATAAATTTTAAGCGACGAATTCTGGATTACCGAATAAAAATAACGTAAATGTCGTCATATCAAAATGCATGAGACATTTGGTGGCTGCTGCCTCTTTCTACTACAAGATTTTCAGGAATATGACAGCGCACCGGGAGGCCCTTATGTCTCTCAAACATTTTGCGAGATTAACACAATATATACAAACATATACTTACTACTACTGCAGAGGATTCACCAGTACGTCGAAGGATGCGGTTCATTTGACTGCTCTTCCTGTCACAGGCTACGAATGATAATGCTGATATAGGGGAAATGATGAAGCTGCTAAGTGCAATGTGTCCACAGCGAAGCGGAGGTAATGGAGAAAAATGTCATCTTCTGTCTCAAATGAGTGCCCACAGGAGCACCGAGAGAAAACTCCACGCTTTAACAAGAATGAATATGAAACAAATACAGCATGGGCACATATCCCAAGCAAGATATAGGAATTCAAAGGTGGGGAGAAGGCTACTTGGTCTTCCATAGAAGGAATGAGGTGGTTAGTCCAGGAACCTTCGAGTTTTTTTTTTACTCTTTATGATACCTTAAGTTCACAAAATTAAGCGTCCTTGTACTATGTGGTGAACTCCGTTAATGCAGGCAGACTTAATCTTAAGCAAAACATTTTTTGATCAAGAAACATTCAGTATAGTCCTGCATTACTTATTTGAATAATCCACATCATATCTGACAAAATTAGTGAAATCATCTCTCCATCTGATCTGCCGATTTGGTTTCGTTTTCATTCAGTTAAATATATTAAAAAATATACAATTAAATAAATTCACAAGCATAATGGAAAACTCTGAGTTGAGGACTGATACAACCAGTAATCTAATAAAGAAAACATGGGTACAAATGCTCACACGCAGCTAAATACATCTGAGGCGAGTCTGGATAAAAAAAAGTCTGGCAAGCATGAAAGAAATTTTAACTGTTAAATTAACTACTTAATTGATTAAAGTTTCATAAACATCACTTAGATGTGAAAAAACAAGAGTAACTTACCTCCGATCACATAACTGTTCGAGACTGTAATCAAGTTCCTATGTTCGATCATAAAAGCATTGAGTAAAATTGCACCCATCAAAGAAACCTTTTGATGTACGATTAAAAATAAACTGGTCTTATCGTTAAACCCTTGAAAACGGAGGCAATGGACGATTTCCACTTAGACTCGATTTTAAACGTCGAAGCGTAAAAACTTTGCCGATAAGATGGCGGTGAGGAAGAGGCAAGTTTAAAGAACTGGCAGGGCTATATAGAAGCGAGGCGAAACTTTAGTTATTTTATCTACATTCATCATTTCGAATCCCGCGGGAACGCATCAGGTAAAACAAGAGATGAAAACGTAGTTATTGTAATAATTTCTAATTTTAAGCTCTTGGTAATTTCCTTTTTGGCGGGCAAAACGTTATAAATATTCCCTTAATGGTGTCGTAAAATTCTTGCTGCCATTAAAGGAGTTCGTTAATTGTCGACTGTAACGCTATAAACAAATTAACAACAATTACCGCGCATCGACTATGGAACTATGCTGATGAGTACAAAGGTCGTAAAAGCAGATCCGTCGTCGATGGGCTATCGGGAGGTAACGTAGGCATATGCAGGTATTAATATACGAAAAGGTGCGGTGAAATTGGCGAAATTTTATGCGTCGATAAAATATCATCTTTTGTAAAAAGGGATCGCATTTTAATGTGGGGGCTTTTTTGGCGCTAATTTTTAAAGATAGTAGGTTTTATTTTTACGATCGAATGTTTTAGTTAATGAGGGTCTGGCCCTGATGGCAGTTTAATGGAAGTCGTGAGTGAGGCGACGAGAAGAGTGTAAAAAAAGTCCACGCAGAAATTAATTTCGTTGGAAAAATCTAATGGATTCGATACGCGCGGTACCTACTTGAATTTTAACTCGTACCGTTCGAGTGCTTTTCGTTTTCGGTACGGTTTGTCGAGGGAATTGTATTGTTCGATTTTTACGTTAAAAAAACAACCCGAAGGGATCATTTATTTAACATTAATCTATATCGAAGAGGTCGACCAGATGAAATGGTTACACGGGGCCACTTAACAATTTAGGTCCGCCAGCGTATCGTTGGGTTGGCCATATAATACGATTTTTCTACCCTTCCACCCAACCTCGCTTTACATACGAATGCCTTAGCGACGTGTGATCGAATTGAAAATATTCATAATTGGACGACGTTAGAGGAGAGTACGGATAGCATTGGAGTGGTAATCCGCTTGCTCGAAAAAACCGCTGAATGCGAACACTTCAATTCGAAATTCCAAGTTCGTTCTCAATTCGACCAGAAAATTCGAAATTTTCATCTTCGAAAACCCGACACTTCGAAATTACTCGACGAGAAAACACAATACCATCGGTCGCCTTTTTCCATCGCAACGCCTTTCAGCTTTGGCCGGCTAATGTCAGAATTTATGGCGCATCGAAAGCAAACACGCGATCACCTACGTTTTTCTCATGGTGGCGGGTACTTTTTCCCATTCTTATTCGCGGGCACCGAGCAAATAGATGGAAAGTTTTTGTTATGTAAATTGGTACAGATATCGAGTTTTGTGGTACGTAGATCGCCATCTCGCCGCAGATACACATGAAGCGTATTTATGGCGCTCACGTTCGTGTAGGTGTGGTGAATCACGCGTGTATGTTTACGGTTTTATCTGTAAATTAATAGCGCTAAAACGTTTAAACGGCATGATTTCCAACAGCTGGTGAGCGTACAATGTCGTCGTGATTGGATAACTGGATCGTGACGTCACGGAATTCGTCCTCCGAGATCGGAAATCTTCGCTTCTTCGGATTTGATTTGTAGGGATGAAATCATTTGTCGGGTTCCCGAATCATGCATTCAGTAACGCAGCAAGTGTACGCCTAGTGTAACGTTTCGTCTCGTCCTAGTTGTCGGTATACGGATATATGCGGTGCGGTATTTTTCGTATGAAGTGCATTTCGCGATCGATTGCGTGATTAATTCTTCAATTTTTTATTTTGTGTAAGCTCCCGAGTGTTTTTCAATGTCATGTACAGTATTTTAGAATATCCATATGAATACGAATACGGTAATATTTGTCATTAATTTATAAACTTAGATGATATACCTAATATACTTAGATACGGATTTATGGAAATGAACACGCTCCACAAGCCAAGTATAACTTTTGTTAATGTGTTGCTGAAATTTTTTGGAAACCTTCTTCTTTACACCAAGAAATTAATTTACATTGGACAGTTTATGAAGTAAACAATGAACACAGTATACACCAATACTTATCCTAATTTTATTTTTATACCCTTGTTAAAAATACTGCTGAACCAACTTTATTTTGCTCAACTCAATGATTTAATGCTTCGTTTTCATGAAGTTTTTCTACAGAATACGAGTTAATGAGGATGACCAAATTGTCCACACATTTAGCCCAATTTCCGACCTTAAATATATATTCGGATTTTTCTGTGTTGATCATCATTTTTTGTTCAACTGCTCTTTTTTGACAGTAAGAAAAAAGGTTTAGGTTGTTCTTGACAAACAAATCCAAATACTTAATTCATTCTTTTAAAATTATAATTAAGTGCAATTTCCATATAAACTAAAATTATAAAGTGATGAATATTGAGACTTAGCTGGTAAAATTTGAAGTGATTATTCAGTTTTGAAATAGCACTTCAAAATAGCATAAATCACTTATAAGTGGATGCTGCATTTTTCTGTTTCAAAAATTTCATAAAATCAATGCAAGATCCATATCCAAATGATCATACTTTCACTCAGTTATTAACTTTTAACATAGCCCACCCGTTACAAATTGCTATAGCACATTGCCTTCAATATTAAAATCAATTGAATTAATGAAGAGATAAATTCACTTTCAAGGAATTTATTTATTCTTCTTTGAATAAATTCTTTAATAATAACTTTTCATTCGTAATTATTACATACACGGCCTCGAAAAACAATATTTCATACATAACAGCAAGTGCAATAACCTTATCTCACACTCGGTGACATTACATTGTTGAATACCACTGGATATGCAGTGAAATGATCCAATGAAAAATATTTACATTCATGAACTGATAAGTATAAGAACAATTGAACCTTTTAATCATATTGCATATAATCTAATTCTAATTTATCAATGTTCATTTAAGTCAACGGCAGAAAAAAGTAAAACATGATAAGGACGTGATCTCACTAAATACACATTTGTTTGTAGTCGTGAGTTCCATTTATACTACATAAATCAATAAGAGATGCATGATCTTACCTTTAGACTCGAAGTGTTTATGATTTAGGAGATTTTTTAACACTGAAAACACCAAAAATTATCACGAATTACGAAACTTGCACCTCATAAAGCGGACGAACTTCAACAATAATACACAAATATCGTCACTACCGAAAATAATAGATGCATCGAATGATTGAAAAGGCTGAAGCATTCGATGTCATCGCGTTAAATATCAAAACGAAGTAAACTCATAACATAAACAAAAGAAAGAAATTCATCAAGAAATTATTAAGAAATTAATGTACGGCTTGGCCATTCCGCGAAGTAAATAAGTATAAACGAATTATGCAAATTTTCACAAAGCATAGTCTTCTTTTGGATTTTAATTGTGAATTTGACGCAACTTCCCAGTGTTACCAACCATTCAAGTAACATAATTTATGTATTAGATTTAATTCGATGTGTTTGAAGCTTGAGTAAGTAAATCTTACGCGAATTTAAACAAAATAAGCTCTTCTTGAGTGATTAATAACGTTATGAAGACTAAAGATGAGTCAACTTACAGCAAGAATTCAAAAGACGATTGCTTTGTGTCATATTATAATAATTATGTATCTAAGAATCCAGTACCTATTATTGATTCATGAAAATAATAGTCGAAGAACGAGGTGACCAATCGCCATTGCAAACAATATTCTGATAATTTCTCGAGCTTCATTCTTTCATTTGTGTTATATAATGCGAGTACCTATGTTAACTTTTAATAATTCATTGACACCAAATGTTTCAGCTTTTACTGATCATAATCTTTAACAGTGAGTAAGTTTATTATATATTATCACTTGAATGTTCTGTAATTTCTCTATTTAGATATTGTTATCGTATTTTAACAACAATTTTTTCATCATTCGAATAATTAAGTTTTTCTTTTTTACTTTTCTTATTCATATAAATTTATTTATTCCATGAATTTGAGTCCATAATAATATGCGTGGAAACAAATACCTAATAATGATTACTTTCTGGAGCATCGACTCATGGTTTGTGGGGAAAATAGATGAAAACGAGGCGTTAAACAGCTGGATATTGAGCAAATCAGCAAAATGAAGTTGGTTTGACTATGTTTTTAATTTAAACCAAGTATAATTTGTAATGTTTTGCCTGAAATTAATAACTGCATTGCATGAAATAATGCTCTATTTTTGGTATTCTTACATTTCAATTCCGTAAAAAAGCAAAATGAAAAAAGCCAGCAAAGGATGTACATAAAAAGTCAAACATTCTTCCAACTTCCCTGATGTTTTTCGTGTCCTACGAATACGAATATGTACTTTATGAAATTTTAATTTTATATAAGCCGAAAAGTAATAGTTAATTTTATGATAATAGCATTGATATCCTATTGAAGAAATGAGTTGAATAAGTTCGAACAAATATCCACATCGTCGCATGATGTGTAGTAAAAATTCCTTTCATAAATGCTTTATGAGTAAGTTAATTTCACACTTCGACTGTTGTCTTCTTTTGTCGCTAGGAAAGTATGAATAGGTATCACAAATGAAATTGAAGACAGATATTATTTTATTTGAATAGATGGATGAAAAAAGTTTTGTTCGTATATCTATTTCCATGCTTCTCAATAATGTTGATTAGTAAACTCTGTTTCCTTAAGGTAAAAAATAAAATAATATTAACGATTCCTGAAACAATTAATGACCTGTTTCGGTTATTATTCAGAAATGAAATATGTCCGAGTCCTTTTTTTTCGCCTCCGACACAGCAGAAAGGGCAAAAATAATAGAATTTTGGGCGTGTCTATGTAAAAATGATGCTGCTATATAGTTGACGAAACATGCCATTACATGGTTCTTTGAACAGGTGTTTGTCTTTGACGATAAAGTTTATTTTTTTATTCACGCTCTCGTAATTAATGATGTACACGTTTAGTAATAAAAGAAAAATTCGCCCCGACGATCGTTTTCAACCTGTTGTTTATTCTGTGATTTCTTCTTAACTCTTTGGGTCTTTAGATTAGCCCCAAATCGAAAGAAGCGAACAATAGTCCCGGCGTCTTGTTTTTTTTCTCCCGCTAGTTTCGTACCTGAAAGTGTTTTTTTTCTACCGCTCATTGTTCCAATCATCCGGATCCTTGATAATTTGTAACGTAGAACCCGATTGTAATTTGAGATATAGCACCAGGTGGTATTTTCATATTCTTTGTGGCGGATACTCTTTTCACCCTTTGTACAATGAGAATTCCATCAACGCAACGATACAATTTTTATCTGTAAACGCCATCCATGTAGTTTATACGTGTGATATGAGAGAGCCTATTTTTTCTGTATAAAGGTGTCTTATTATATCTGGGTATTAGTTACTATGGGTAGTACAGTAGTGTAAATGTCTAACTGCTTGCTTTAATGTTTACTGTTGAAGTTGGCGAATTACATAAGGGTAGGCGGCGTAGGGTTGTAGACGGAGTCCCCTTTTTATTAGTTTCGCAAATAATCTCTCGAACCTTGTCGTCGTATAAATCATAGATGAAAAAACGCCAGCCTTTTTATTATTTGTATCATGGGGAGTGCGTTAGAAATTAAAAACGTGATCTATGGTGTAAGCGTGGAATTTGACTTTATAAATGGTTCAGAAGTAATGTCTGTATATTCGATTAGTTACGGAAATCGAGTACTTTCGAATTGAACTACAAATCGTATTTTTTTTAGGGGTGAAAGATCTCGTACATGCGAAGTTTTTAATTAAACGTACAATGCGAATTTATTCGTAAAATACGTTTGTACGGTGGTAATTACGGTTTGCAGGTATAAGGTTGTAACGATTAAGTAAAACGAGGAAAAGCGTTGGAAAAATATTCGCATTCCGGGTCGTAAGTATAACGGTTAGTTGGCCAAAAAAACATATAAATTACTCGGCCAATTTAATGCCATACGGTCAAAAGTTAACATAGTTAAAAGTTTTTAGTTTTCAACGCGGCGCCTTAATTAAGTAAAAATACCGCTTTCGTGCAATGTTTGTAAATTCGGCCGGGTGAATTGTTTTTTTCTCAAATGCTCGAATATATTCGCATTCCAAACGTTTCTTAAGATATTTTGTGAGAAGCTTGTAAAAGTTTCGCATTTTTTAACTCCTTGGACGTCGCATAGAGCGTTCAAAGTATAAGAAAGATTCATCGCGAAACCAGTTGTGATCTACCGAAAAGGTCTGTCGTAACATGATATACGAGGCAGGAATTCCGCATACAATACCAGCTTACAAGATGTAATATGTGTATACTTTTTCATCAAAACCTACAGTATAGGTATGTGTATCAAGGCACACGTTTCTTGATGTGTAAAATTCTATCGATAATCTTCTTGAATTGAATCAATGATAAAGCAGTCGCCGTGAATAGCATCTTTGTGTACATCTTAAGGGGGTCGTTTAAGCACAAAGGAACCGTTTGCACACGCATACATTGAGTATAGTGTTTCCGCGACTATAATAACCCTAATGGAACATGCTATACGGCTACAAATTACAGTTGGACATGTGCAAAGATACCGATGCATGTTTTTCGGCCTTAAATTTTCCACATTTACAATGAATACGTTGCATCATAGGGTCTCGTACGTTTAAATCACGGATCAGTTAACAGTGGCGTGTTTACTTTTAAGATTTCAATGGTATGTTTTTTTCTCTTCCTATACGAACTTCTTTTGGGATTGGTAGCGATTATGAGATTATGTGGATTTAAAATTTGGTCACTTTGGTATACAATTTCGCGTCATGGTAAATATGTACTCGAAGAATAAGAAAATGTATCTTCTTTATATATTAGCTAAGGAAATATGCTAGAGAGGGTGGAAGGACAGATTTTATTGATATATCACACCGGATCATCGGATGATAGTTCGACTACGTGAATTGTGTGTGTTTTTTTCTAATGATAAATGATCCAGACTAAATGGTCGAATTGATGTCATCATTTCTTCGCTTTTTATAAAGAAAGATTTGAGCTGGGGATTAGAGAAAACTATTAGAAATCAGCCAACTCACATCTATATAGATTACGTGTATTCAGCAAATTCAGTCTCCTAAACCCTAACGGAGATCTGACTTGTCAAGATGGGTATTTTTTTCTTTTTTTAAGAACTGTGATATGCCCATTATCCATCATATTATATACCTTTAACTTCACATTGATTTAAAGTTGAAGGGGAAAGATAGTGGATAGTAAGTAGGTGCACTGAACATTTTATCCATTGAAAAAGAACGGAGAATACGCTCCCACATCCACGCCAGCCGAACTTGGCGTAGTTACCATATGCGGTTGAAGACACAAAATGTGGAAAAAAATTTAAAGAAAGAAAAAAAAACTTTAAAATAGAGAATCAAAAAAATATATAAATTCTTCAAAATTTTTTTAGCCCAATTGAGTCAAAAAACGAAAAAAAAAAACTTCATCAATTAGGTAATTTATTTCTAATACACATCGTGATAACATAAATTTTTTTTCGAAGGATCATATTTTCTTGGCTAAATATCGAAATATTTTTTCAAAAATAAATAAATTAATATGAATTGAAGAAAATATGAAAAAAACTCCATTAGTATATATATATATTTTTTTTTGAAACAAATAAATTTGCAAAAAAATTT
The DNA here is from genome assembly GCA_009761765.1 of Phenacoccus solenopsis. NCBI lineage: Eukaryota > Metazoa > Arthropoda > Insecta > Hemiptera > Pseudococcidae > Phenacoccus > Phenacoccus solenopsis. The sequence continues at coordinate 41,015,092 of CM019754.1, read as the reverse complement.
ACATATAGTTCCTCTTGGCGATCATCCCCATTTTCCTTCGAGAAGAAAAATTGGTTTACATCTTTTTGGCTATTCACTTTTACGATTTCGAGTCGACTTGAAATAGTAAAAGGCGACTGCTTCTACACCAATGTGGGGAAGCCATATATTACGCAGGTACAATACTCTGCATCGATACATATGATAACTTGGCGTTATCTGTTCAAACAACCCCGCCTTTTAAATCACTCGAATACGCCCTTTGATCTTCGCTTTACTAGTAGCTATTGTATCAGTCATAGCTATAATGAATGTTAGAAGTAACGATGGAAAAATAAAAATCTTTTCTTAGAATCTCACAGCTTGAATATTAACACCGTGATGTGTTAAAGAAGGACGATACTTCAGAAGAGGATCAACTATGTGAAGAGATAAGGACTGATTTCTTAACGATAAAATCCAAGATATTCGTCAATATTTGAGTTTTTGAGCTCATTGGATCAAAATCGGATGTCAGTTTTGAGCTGAAACCTGTATACCTTGGTATGAACATTCAATCTAGAATTTTATATTCATGAACCAGAAAACCTATCGTATAGAGTAAGGTTTTTCCAGCGTGATAAATCGTTAGCAACGTTAGATTTATTCTCGCCGTCGTCGTATCACCTCGTAGATAAAAAATTACCACGTTTTTATCCACAAAGCGCGCAAAAATAGGCGACAAAGGCGTCGCAGACGATTCGGAATAAAAGTTTCACGTTTCATTAAAAATAAAGCAGGCGCGTTGGAAAACGGTGGCGAGGTATTTTACGCGGACCGCGGAAAGAATCGAGCGACAGGACGAAATAGAGGAGAGTTGAAAAGTGCTCTTGTAAGATTTTTATTTTTGTCGTTGGGTTTTTAAAAAGCGCGCCCGAGTTTGTAACATTTTTTAGGTCGAACTCTCGACACTATAGAGCAGTTTTGGTTTCGCTTCCGCTGGTTTGGGATGAAAAAGTGTACGTAGAAAATGAAGGAAATATTTTTAATGCCTCTTTGGTGTGTGCAGCGAAATAAAAAAAATACCGTTACGCCGACGACGAAATAATAAAACACCAAGTTTAACAAATCCGCCCGTATTTTAATGAGAACGCTTGGTATTCTTTCGAAAATCTTGATAAAAAATTTCAATCTCAAGTATAACACATGGCTTTTCATCTTTCAATGTAGGTTATGGTTTTAAAATATAGATGCATATATGAAACTGCGATTACCGTTGATATTACGACGTCAGCCCATGTATGCGTAGATTTTCACAGATATAATCTGTAAAGATTCGCAATTTAAAAACTATAAAAACAAAATAGGTCGCCGGTAATTTAAAAGCGAAACAAGCTCTAAAAGCTACTATCGGTTTTATGATTTATGTAACGATAGCGATGTTATTTACGCGGTAAAGCTTCTTTTTTTCTCTATACTCCGCGGGCTTGGAAATCGTAAATCATATACATGCGGTAATAAGAACGTAATTATTTTTTTTTCAACGTTATACGTCTACGTTACCTATATGTATGGGCGTTCAAACAAACTTGCGCGCAATTTCAAAACGGCTTCGTTAAATCGTTCGCCCAAGGTTCCCTCCAACCGTATTATATCGGTGGTGATGTGTCGAAAAACGATTTTCGACACTGTGAGATGCTGGAATTGGAATATACCCGAGGTTTGGAAATATATTAAAGAATTTCTTGAACACCTCCTAACGTATATAAATTCGCCCGTTTATTCATACGCTGATTTGGATAAAATTTATTGCGTCCAAAAACGATTTGCTATTAGAGTCGACGATTTTTTTCTTTTCTTTTTACTGAGAAGATGAGATAAGAGAACTTGATGAGAAATACTATGGTTTTTAATTTCCAAATAGAAACGTATAGCAGAGTGAAAAAAAAGGTTGGAAAGGTCGACATTACCAGATGTTTACGCCACTAACAAACGACTTCTTAAAGAGCGAACGAAGTAAAAAAATGACCCAGCTTTTTGCAAAAATCGCATAATCCTGTATAAACGACTGCCTACCGTCGAGTACCATTTAACGTTTTAATAGGTTTCGATAAATTTAAACGCTTTAAAGTTGGCGCTACCTGGTAAAGCGGATAAGAAGAGACGGAAAAACTTTAGCGTTGACTTTGCGCTTAAATTATAGCGCTACGCTGCAGCTTTTCGAGCGGCGCAAATTAAATTCAAACTCTCGCGACTGAAATTAACCGAAAGACGCGGAAAATCGATCACGAAATGAAAAAAATACGCGACGAAGAAGACGAGCAGGAAAAAACATAAAAATAATAGAAAGTCGCTTGCCAGATGCTTTTCGTATAATTCACCTTATGTTGCTTAACAATATTGCTCATCAACGTTTAACCATACGCCCAAGGAATCTGAACCCTTTTACCTTACTCTTTGGTTCCCCGAGTTTTTCAGAATAACAATGGACGAATCCTTCTTCCAAATTACTTTACGCCCTTTACCTTAAATTATTTCGTAGTCGGTTTTTTCGCTCTTCTTTATTTCAAGGGTTGCTCGTGCGTTTGACATCTGTTACCGAACGCAGGTTTTTTTCCTTCAACGAAAGGTGTGTCTTTATCGTGAACGTTACAACGTCCGGTCTTATTTGTATGATAAAAATGGAAGATTTTGTAGCATTAAAAATAGGTCACATTTTCTTAATTGTCTTATCGGGTGGTCTGGCGTCACGATGAGATGGTTCGAGTTTTAAATTTATCATTCGATAGTTTGGTCTAATTTTGAACACGTGTTTTAGCGATGCGTGGTTTGTCACTACAGTTGGTTAATTTATTGGGCGCTCGCGCAGGAAAAGGATTGGTTCAATATCAATGGCTGGACTAAATAAGGAGTGGTAGTACATTATCGCTTTTTGGAAAGCAACCCTATATGTATAGCTGATAGTTTGTTTGAATGTTAAACATAACACTGATAGGTTAAACGGTGTCGGTAAATTTGTACGAGTTTGTCACGTAATGTTACCGTGATCCATCCACCTTGGTTGCCGACATCCTGAGCCTTTTATTTATAAGCCTGTGTATCTTTTGATAGCAATTTATATATTATGAATTCAAATATCGATCCTGTACCGATGACCTCGTCTAGCACTCAGCACACCCTTCGATCATTTCAGCCTGGTACATCGGTTTCCCATGGTACAGGTGTTCGATGCCCTTGAAGGGCGCGAGAAAGTGAAACTGAGAGAAAAATCTCGCTCTCGAAGGCTTGCACATTCATTAATATCCTCCAGGTACGCCCCTATTCGCGAACAAAAGCCAATGTACGCGACTTTCGCGGGTGGTCTTGGAACAGCACCATCAGTATGTACCAATCACTTAATGATCCATTGTACACCCACGTGTAGTTCGCCATCGCATATAGGAATACACGTCGCGACGAATATTACTCGGAATACCAATTACGCGCGTCGGCGTAACAGCGCTGATAAGCCAGTATGTTATCAATTTCCGCGCATACAAGCAGGAAACTGTGGCTTTGTGGCTTCGCAAGCCAATTGGAAGCTCTCCATGAGCTACGAGCCGGAATCGGGTAGCAAATACATGTAGTAAATTAAGGAAGTGTATAAATTCACGAATATTTCGGAGGCAATGGGCAAAGAAGCTTACTCTCGTGTGTCCCATCCGGCGGCCTGGCGAAACTCGGTAAAAAATGCGCTAGCCGGTAAGGCGTCGAGCTTAATGAGATTTTAATGTGGGAATTTATCTTGCAACACGAGATCCTTTATCATTTCCAGTTTCATTACAATGTAAAAATTTTTCTCGCTACTGCAAAACGTTTATTTAATTACGCCGGGCGATTATAGCTGGCGCTGGGTTACAACGTGCGTTAAAAATTTATCGAGATTTCATCTCGCGTACTGGTCGAAGACGCACGTTATTAACTGGTGTCTAGGGGGCAGTACAATTCAACCGACAAGGTTAATTCGCGCCGCGAAATTGAGATTTAGCCGCTACTGTCGGGTACAAGATAAGCAAATGAAGTTCAACAGTACTCACTTGGGAGTGAGCCGTTTTACTGCCAGCATCCAGGTTTTAAAGTTTTCTTCGCTGAAGACGATTTTCATTAGAGTTTTAAAATTTTAATGTTGGCGGAAATTCGCTATTATGTGTGCCTTTCGTAGACTACTTTAAATTCGAACATTCGAATTTATGGAGTGACCGTTAACGAGGTTTTAAATCTCGCGAATGCCTATTACAACGCCCGCTCAGCCGTTTTGTGTTCGTTAATTAGGCCTTTTATGACTTCGCTACAGAGTGGGAAATTGCTTTAACGAGATCTTCCTACGCGATGAAGTAGTACAGGGAAATAATTCGCCGAAATTTCTGGTATGTAGTGGAAAATTACTGATATAAACTTATACCATTACTTTTCTTCCTGCAGAATGAATTGTAGTGGAATTAAGCTCGAAGAATTATTAGTGATATGGTCATGAATAAATATTTTTTATCGAATCACCCATCAAATTTCATCAGATTTATCGACATTCCCTTAAAATCGCTTCACTTTATATAAACTAGCAAATTTTTATCAGAATTCCCACATTCACCAAAACCACTGTAATTCCATCAGATTGCCTCATTTTATTGATTGCAGCTCGATAATATCAAAATTGTCAAATTTAATGAAAATTACCGTGCTTTAATCGAAATCCTCACATAACTTAATAATGCTATAATTCTATTGGAATTGATACAACTTCATCAAAAGTACAACATTTTATTAAAATTGCTAAAATTTGATTTAAATTGCCAAATCAGTCATCATTATTTAATCAAAATTACCAAAACATTATCAATTGCCACATTCACTTAAATTGCTATATTTTACTGAATTGGCACAATTTCATCAAAATTGTCATACTTCATCAAAATTGCCAAAACATCTGACTTGTTATCGATATTGTCATAATAATATCAGATTTGCCAAAATTTCGTGAAAATTGCGAATTTTATTTCAAAAAAAAGTAATCATAACTTCATCAAAATTGTCATAATATCATTAATTATCACATTCATTCTAATTGCCGCCATTTAATTAGATTTGCTGAAATTTCATTGAGATTGTTAATTCAAAATCATCCTAATTCTATCGTCAATTGTCGCATTCTATTGAAATTATTATGGCATTATTTGATACCCCAAACCCACGTTGGTCGCTCGTTTCGCTCGCTCACATCCTTTAGTTTTTTATTTCTCACTCGCGTCTTTTCACTTTTGAATAACAACTTAATTCGATAAAATAGGAGAACTGGCCAGGCATAAAGAATCATCAAAATTATGGCTGTATTATTCATTCTGAAAAGTTGGCAATATTTACATTTCGTAGGGGTTTAAAGTGGTAACATTTCGCAACCAGACATTTTTTCGTTTTTTTTTTTCAATTTGACATAAACTGATTGTGTACTACCAAAAATCGAGAATCTCGAAATTTCAAACTTTTGTTGCATCTTCAAAATAATTTTTTCTTGCTACATGAATTTTCACATACCTACCTATTCTGAAAGAGAAACGTTTTTTCTTCATAATAAAGCTGTTTCCAGATGTTTTTTGGAATTACAGCGTATTTTAGAACCAACTAAAAAAAAGTTGTTCTATATGCCCGAGTCTCCCATAAATTTATAAATTGATTTTAACACAGATTTATAAGCCTTTCTCAGCTGAATTATTTCTTTTTTTCCATGGGGATGTACAGAAATGATGTGAGAAAAATTTGTTTATCATCAATCATCATGTTCATAAGTAATTAAACTTCTTCTTAAGTAGACTATTTAAATTAAATTTAAAAAAAAAATGAAATTTCACCATTTTTCATTTTATAATGCCACTATTGAGTCAAATTTGAGGGGTTAGGGTGCTTCAAAAATGAAAAATAGTACGAACATGAAAAAATCGATTCATACTCGAAAATACATTTATCAAAACAAAATGTAACGTTGAAATTTAGGAGAACCCTGTTCAAAATTTTGATCCTCCTCCCCCCCAATTTAGGGTTGGGGTTTGGATTATAGTTAAAACTATCTACACGTTGATTCGGACAAGAAATCAAAATTTCGTCAAAATGGGACCAATAGGTGCGGAGGAGATGCTAACATTTTGTAGAAGGGGCAAATTTTTTTTTTTGGTACCTACTTAAAGAGGAACCCTCGATGAAAAAAATGTATACAAAAAAATTAATTTTTGAAATATCGTTCGTGTTGTGGATCGCAAGGCGTAGAATTGAAAAAAATTAAAAACGGTCGAACGGAAGCAAAAATACGAAAATTTCGGTTTTCGCTCGATCCCCCCCTCCCATTTGGGGCTAAGAAGTTGAAAATGAGCGCGAATCATCGGGACATCGTCTTACATGAGATGTTTAGGATAAATTCGAAAAAATTTGATTTCGTCGATTTTGGTTTTTTTTTCGGAACTTAGGGCCCCAATTAAAGGGTGAAGCGTGCCTCGGGACTCGTCGAGAGTTATTACAAAAAATAAAGTACTCGAGCTGTAGAATAAGTGGCACGAAAAAAAATTCGAGACGGAGTTCCGGAAATGAAATTTTGGGCCCCCTCCCCCCCACTTGGGGATTAAACTCGAAACGACGATTTTAAAGCCTGTTCCACAACGATAGAAACTCGAATTCGAAATTTCAAAAAAAATCCCTCAGACAGTTCTCCAGTTATAAGCGTACAAAGATACAAACAATTTCTCACCTTTATAAATATGGATTGCCAAAATGTCGTAAAAAGTGCTAAAATTTCATCAGATAGCAAAAGCTACATCAAAATAACTATATTTTATGAAAACTGACAAATTTTTATAAAAAATTGTGGTAACATTATCAAAATTGTCATATTTCATTGAGGTTGCCAAAATTTTATTAAGGTTGCCATCTTATCAAAACTGGCAACATTTCACACAAATTGCCAAAATTCATTGAAATTCGCACGTTTTATAAAAATTTACAAATATTAATTAGATTGTCAACATTTAATTAAAATTGCAACGTACTGTTATTGAAGTTACCAACATTTTATTCAGTTTGTTAAAATTCCATTGAAATGACTATATATATATATTTCATTTAAAATGAGGGAGATTTTTCCAAAATTATAGATTTTCATCGAAATCACGTAATGCTAGGAAATTTTTGTTCGTTTGATTAAAATTAAAAATCACATCTGGCAACGTTGAACCAACAATCATCATCTAGGTCTCTTCAAAAGTCGGTGTATTCTTGGTGATGTCATCTTCGTTACGAAGTTCATAAGAAATGGTACTCTAGGGTTCACTACGTTGCGGATACAAATGAAAATATTAAAGGAAGGGGAATTCGTAATGTTTTTTTTTCTTGCTATAACCGCGAATAAAAAAATGACTAACGTTTGCGCGAGACAAGACGGAAAACTTGACCCCCACTGATAACAGGCGTAGGAAAGTTAATTCGCTAGTCTATGGTGCTATTTGTAGGAGCAAAAGACGAAATCAAGTTGCAGGCGAACTGACATCGGATGTATCTTCTTACTGCTTCTTAATTCCCCAGCGTAATATTACGCTTCTTCATCCGCCCCAATGCTTACTTAGCCGCGATAAATATCTACGGCAATCTCATAATTAAGTTGTAGTCCTAATTGAACGTAAAATCTTATGTGCTCGTTATTTTAAGGCGAAACAAATTAAACTTCAAAATAGGAACATTTAGCGGTATAGGTTTTTCGCCGTAGTAGGATGGTGGTAGCGACTGCGGTAAAACTTTTAACCATGTATTGGTAAAGATCGAACGAGTGAGATAACTAGAACGACGCTTCGTGTAAAATTACTCGTTACTGTAGTTTTACGAACAAAGTTGCAAAAATAGAAACTGGCAAGAAGTTTTCCATGAAAATGGCAACTCTTCGGGGCTACCGTGGCTAATTATCGGGGCAAAAATACATTAAACGGAATCAATAAATTCCTCGTTTAGGCGGTATGTTGGAACGGTGCAACGTGGAATGCGACGAAGGGGGCGAAAAAAACTGGGATGAGAGCGACGCGCTTCACGCAACGCATACACGCCAAATGACGGAACAGGACATGTTTGACAGTAACAGTCGCAAAGCAATTAAAATGCTTGGCCGGGAACCCTTTTCGCGACGTCTGATCGAAAATTAGTTTACAATTTAGCGTGTTTATTTTGAACGCGTACGCTACGTCGTGCCCCCGCGGCTAATTGCGTGGTTAAAATACAATTTGATCGTAATTCTGGCGGCCGTACAAGACGTGTAGACAACCCACGCATCTAAATTACACGCCTATGTATTCCGCATAATATGCAAGGTAGAGCACGCGATCTCGGTAATGAGAATTCTAACGAATCGGCTCATGCAACGGTTTTGTTGTGCGCTTTTGGAATTCTCTTACCTTCTGGTTTCTCAAACTAAATAATCGGATTATGAGTAAAAATGGGACCGCGAAATAATAAAATATGGTAATTCCAGTCGTACTTCTGCAACCGCGCCAGCTTTTTAAGTGGAGGCGCGGTGTCCGAGAACGTGACGTGTTTGTGTGCTTATCTGCACCGACGAAATGTTTACTTCTCATTGTCATTGGCTCGGCTCCAAAATCATTATACCTATCCTTTTAACCTTTATAGTACACCGTGGAACGTATTCGCCAAGTATCGGGTACCGCGAAAGTGCAACTCTATGGTTCCAGTATACGCGGTGTAATTACTCCAGCCGCACATGGCGCTCTTCTTAACCTCAGGTTAATGCAAATCCGCAACACGCGTTTGTACCGAAGTGTGTGCTCTTTGGAAGTCCAAAATATACGATAAATCAACTCGATAATGATACAGCAATCTGTGGAACTTCAAGGTCGAACGTTTTACCGACCACTGGCCCATGCTATCGTTCAACCCGCATATTTTTAAAGGAGCGGGAACACTTTGAAGACAACTTGTCACAATGGTACAGGTTATCGTGAATAAAAAGACGGATTGAATTTCCCCATACACCCACAGAGCTTCGTGTTCGCTGGCAGCGTATTCGGTGTACACGCACGTATTTCACACTAGCCCGTTCGAAGGCGTCCGTTACTCGGCTGGGAAATTTGAATAGTTGCCGAATGGACGTTAAAGGGGTTAAAATTCGATTAGCAGGTACGAAAGTAACTGATACGTTTGTCGTTGTTAAGAAACCGATCCGTTATCGCAGGAAATGAGTAATTTTTCCGCAACGCTCGCCTTTATAATTGAATCTCGAGCGACTTCTTTTTCGTGTCAGTCTTTTAATGTATTTTATTACGTGTTTAGAGAGTATGGTTTCATGTGACGCTCGAGCAGTCATTTAATTATCGGCGTTTTATCGGTGCTCGGTAGTCGTATGGTATTTATCGTCTATGTGAATATTTTTCCACGCTGCTTTATATGGAAGTCGAAACGTACCTTACAGGTACATTGTATAATGTTAACACCGATGTGCTGCCTTCTTATTACAATAACGCGTCTAATTAAACGTATAAGCATGTAGGTGGGCTTCGAACTTAGAGATGATTATTCAAATGTGCTTGAATAAACTACATACCTAGATCAGTTTATTATGTGGTGAATAGAGCTTGTCCAGCAACCATTTATCCAATACCAGCTGGTCGTCTTGTGTACCGTTTCATCGTAATGAACGCTTATTCATTTTGTCCACCACAAATGGTCATCGCCGTTTCACTGAGATGTATCACATTGGCCTAGTATTTATTAAGAAACCAAAGTCTTGGGCTTAGAAATGCTTGAAATTAAATATAGTTTGTAATTCGTTATCTTAAAGTTTTGAAGAATAATTAGGTACAAACTAGGTCGTGGCAATGGAAGTCTTCCATGAAAAGAGATTTGCTAATTTCGTTGTATAGATCTGAGAATAAACTAATAAAAAATATAAATTCTTATTTTATTATGCAGAACGCTAAAATGCCATAATTGAGCCAAAGAATTATATGTAAAAAAAAAAAGTTTTGTTCCCATATACTATATTATATACTAACCATGTGTTCATGTATCATACCATACCACACAATACCATTCCATCATTATGAAGATACATATCATTCATCCTGGCCGATAAAACATTTTTGTCGTACTACATACTCTATATGTTCTTATATACATCACGTCACACAACATTATATCATACTCTACTGTGTTAACCATACCATGCCATAGCATAGCATAACATACCATATCATACCATACCATACCAAATCATATCATACCATACCATACCATGCCATACCATAGCATAGCATAACATACCATATCATACCATACCATACCAAATCATATCATACCATACCATACCATACCATATCATGCCATGCCATGCCATACCATGCCATACCATACCACACTATACTATACTATACTATACTATACTATACTATACTATACTATACTATACTATACTATACTATGCTATACTATACTATAACCATAACCATAACCATACCATACAATTTTATGTTGTACTATAATCTTGAGCTCACTCCCGTGTAAGTACTTCATTTTCTTGCTAGATATAATATTTTGGCAGCGTGTCTAATGTTCTACTCGATAATATTTTTGTCCAATTTTTTCTCTTTTTAACTTTTTCCAAAAACTTTTGAATTTTGAACATTTTTCTTTCATAATATGTTTTTGTTTTTGGAAAGTTTTCATAATTTCTTTTTAATTCTTGATGATTATTTTTTTCATTTTTGGTCCTGTTTTTGTACATTTCAAATATTGCCCCCAACTCTCTTGTTCTTTTTTACTCTTTTCCATATTTTTAATATTTTCTTATACGTATTTTTGGTATTCATTTTATTTTGGAACATTCTTTCATTTTCATACATTTTTTTTTTCTTTTTCGAGACTAAAAATTTCTTATTTTTGGTCTTGAGAGAAATTTCTCCCGTTGTTCGTTCCTCTCAAGTCTCTTTATCGAAGTTACTGAAGTTATTAGAGAACATATTTTCATTTCGATAAACTCTTATGATTTCCAACTCCTTATCAGCTCTTTTAACAATCTTGAACCACCTAGACGAAAAATAGCATCCGATTCGTCGAAAAATAGTCCATATCTTATTAACTATTGAAAAATATGTCAACTTATGTTCTACCCCTCAACATCGAAATATCATCTGAAAACAAAGTAGATTCTTCCGCAAAAAAACGCAACTCATTTCTTCTACGAGTTCAACCAACATATTCCAATTCCATTAGTAGATATGAAAATCGAATTTGAAAACTCACTAATACCTTATTCCAAAAATATTGGAATCCGGTCTCAAATTCAAATAAACTCAAATCTTTCCACCTATTAAAGCTTGGAAATATCTAGCCAACGTCTAACATAGAAGCTAAGTCAATCATCTTTGCCTACATTCATATCATACATTTGCTCATGACCCATATACATATTAAGTAGATTACCTACCCCCCCCCCTTATGTAATACCCACAATGGTGTAGCTAAATATGGCAGTATATTCTGCCCGTTAAGATGTATATACTTTCCTCGAATCCAATTACATCGTATATTGGAAGAAATCCCAAATAAATAGAAAAACTACTTCGTTTCCTCATAGTATCTAGCATCTACTGTGAGGAAAACTTCCTGTTGCACATCTAGCCTGGAGATGTACATAATGTAGGAATAAAAAAAATTAATTAAAATGGTATTTTGAGCCTAAACTTGACACGAACTCAAGAGTTATCAAGTACGAGGTATTGTCTACAATAATTCAGGAAGAAAAAATAATAAGCAGAGACAAATAATTGAATAAACTTGAGGTACCATTAGAAACCAAAAATGAGGAGATAAGTGCTTTATTAAGAAGAAAAGAAATATTTCGTGGAATTAATTTTTTTTTTAGGCAATAATTACTCATTATGAAAAGTTACGTCTATTTAAAAAATCCAATTGATTATACGAGATTTAGATTTCAGTTGAGCGTAATGTTTGATGGGAAGCACTTGCAGACATGATGTATTGAATTGTTGATGCCAAATTCACTTCAATACCAAACTGAGTACCCACTTGGATACGTTCGGTGCTCATTTATTGCCGCTTACATCGCAGTTACACCCTAAAATTTTAGAACAGTAAATTTCCTCTTTCTTAATTAAACATTTTTAACCATCGATAAATAAGGGTTTTAAAGCTCACTCCACCCATTCAATATATTATGCAGCATAATAACCCTATTGAGTCAAAAATGATGGAGGAGAAGAGCAGCAATCACTTTCACGCTCTTAGTACGCGGTATAAGACGTAATGACGATACCAGATACACCCCTTCTTATAGTTGTAATTTTCAACCCCATTGCAAAACATTACTCGCAACATCTTAGCAGGCTAAGCGCTAAAACGTGGCGCTCAATTAGCGGAACACGCGTTATAATTGTCCTATTAATTACCCAGTCTGCGTTTCGGTCAGTTAGCGTGGCTGCGGTAAAGGTGACCTGAGAGTGATTCTGAGCTGAATATTGTCGGTAATTTCGGAGATTTATATTAATTATGGAAGAGCGAAAATTTGTCGACTAATGGTACTATTTTTTCCCTATTCTGTGACAAAAACAGTAAGGATTTTAAGTGAAAAACGCCACTCGAAATCCTATCACTAACGAAACACATGTAAATAAAATTTAAATATGAACAAAAGCACGCGACGCTTAAATCTCGATTACGGCGTTGACAAACGCCGGCTGGTGTTTGCGTTAATTTCGTCAAAAAGCGTAAAAATTGTCGGGAGATCAGCGAACGAACGTTTTTCGTATATTAATAATTGAAATTCAAAAAAGCGAATAAAATGGAATAAATAATCAACCGAAATAGGGGTCCCTTAGGTCACGCGATATCACCGTATCAGGTGTAATTTTACACCATATAATTAAATGTTATACCATTTCGATGTAAAACTGTCAAATACACTTTATACTCGACTGTTTTGTTCATATCACCATTAATTATTTTCAATTCCTTCCGTGTCGAGGTTCGCTTTAAATTCAGTCTCGCGATTTTGTATGAGAAATTTTTCGGTAACGAAAAAAAGCCAGCGTACCCTTTTCTTAATCCTTTGGCGCGAATCGAATTAGCGTCGAGAAAGCCCCGATGTTATATTTTGATTCGTTAAGTTCATTATACGAGGGCGCAGCGTACGGAGCTTTTCAGTTCATTAGAATCAAAGTTTGCTCGTTATTCTCGATTAATGGGTATTACAGCGAAGCGAGTTGAAAGACAAGCGCGAAACCTAACGATACAAGAATTACCCATTAATTTATTATCCTATACCCTTACCTACGGGTAATGGGTGTAATTTCACTTCCGCGTAACGTCGATTCTCTTGTACTGTATATGGATGTGACAAAGTAAACACGTAGCAACGCGTGTAGCAAATCTTTTGAGTGCGTAAACGAAAAGAAATACCAGTAGCTGATGATACGTTAGGCAAGGAGAATATTTAGCCGGGATTTATTAATATTTATACGCTCGACACGCCCGACGAAATATCAACGCGTTGCGCTACATCAATTGTTTATCTATAATGTTAAAACGAATCTAATATTAACGTTTATATTCCGTTGTCATCTTGCAAACGCGTCGCCATCGCGAATGACAAATGTCGTCATCTCGCGCCAATGGAGTGAACGAACGGCGCCCGGCGCCATATGTATATCTAAGTAGATATCTCCTTCACGTGCGAAATTTCAATATTCCAATATCGAAAGATATACGTGATTAATGAGAGACCGTCGCACATGCTCCTCCGACCACTCTAATCGTCCCTTATGCTGTGTTCAGACGTGGTCAAACAACACGTATCTTGGCAAAGTTACGATGTATTGTCGCGCACTATGTACATGTGGACAAACTCCCGCAACACTTGGCCTCTTGTTCTATGAAACCGCATCTCGTATGGAAACAAGACGCACAGCATTCCTGTACGATAAAATTCGATACTGGAACCCATAAAAAAGTATCGAAATATAATACACCGGATGATTTCATTATTTATCTCATTCACGTACCTTCAACGAAATTACCTAATCAAAATATCTGACGATAATTCAACACTGGTAACAATAACCGAGCATCAAGTATGGTATGAGGCTTCTTCCAAGCATCGGAATCCTCGCCATAATGTAATAAAAATACGAGTAACATAAACGGTAACTAATGTTTATCGTAATTTATTTGTTTATTAAGCGCGTAACATCCGACAAATTACTCGAGACAGATTTAACAGTACACGACGATTTATCATAAACTTTCTCAGGCTATTCATATAACTGGCGGGCACCCGTGCATATAATTACACAGTTTAGTAACGTAATTAATATGTTTTGATTAATACGTCGATTAGATGGACATCTAAATAACGCTACTTGAAAGTACGTCTGGTCGAACCCTCTTCATAAGTAATAGTAATCCATTTTTTTTTTTTTATAAAAGCAGTACCGTGCACATTTTTGGGAATAAATTTTTTTTGGTGTTTTATGTTTTTTTTTTTTATCGTTGATACTAATATATTCGGGCCGGATAACAAAGCTCGTATTGCTCCTTGTTGCTTTTAATCCTGCGGATTTTAATTTCCGGAACAAAGGGAAAAGCAGCGTGCCTTCTAGTGATTGCCTCGAATTTCGTTGGTCGCCTACGAGACGAGAAATAAGGGTTTGTGTGAACCGGGTAGCTTGTTTACAGTCTCTGTGCGTGAATATTTTCCTGATAAAAAATAGTATTAAGGTGCTGTTCTCTGAATCCTAATACCACTTCTAGTCTATGTGTAACTATTATCATTCATATCATATGTATATTTGATTTATGCGTAATATTGTTCTATATCAATCACATTATACCATACCATACCATACTATACCATACCATACCCTACCATACCATACCATGCCATGCCATGTCATACTATACCATACCATACCGTACCGTACCATACCATGCCATACCATGTCATGCCACCATACCATGCCATACCATACCATACCATACCATACCATACCATACCATACCATAATATGAAACTCACTCCATTGAAGAAAGTTTATCTTCTTGCTAAACACAATTCTTTGGTAACGTGTCTGACACACGCGTTTATATGCGAGGGACGCTTGAGAGGGTAGTCACATGTACATTCATGAACGAACCTTTAACGTAACATAAACCACATTATATAATAACTTATAATAATAATTATACCATGCTATATCAACTGACAATAGCATTTTTTGTCCCAATATAACAATATCAAGGAGTGAAAGTACAAAATAAATACGCTGTAATGTATGTTTTATCCATTATGCATTTGCCGAATGAAAGAATAGTATTTCAGCATACTTACTGTAATACTCGCTTCATGAAAAATAACGTAAAAACGCAATCCTTTCATCCTCGAACTTGTACGTGAGCTAAAACGCAAATCAACCATCAAATTAAAATTTTCCCTCGTAAAAGTAAAACTTCACCGCGGGTAGAAGGCAAGAAATATGTGACATTCTCGCACCGTTTATTACAAAAAACATCAATAAAATCGCCTCTATAAGGGCGTGAAAGTCGGTTAACCGCCACGATGTGTGGTTACGGCAATGTCGAAAAGCGGAACGAGAAAAGTACGCGCCGAGCACCTGTGGAGGGTGAATTTTAGTGTATGGAACATAATTTAGCGGAAACAAAAACATAAAAATCAATAGTTAGTACATAAGTCTGCAAGAGAGAAAGACAAAAGAAAAAGAGAGCAAAAAAGTCTGAATATACTATTACTGAGTATACCATGATTGCCCAAGCTAAAAGAAAATCATTAGCTTATTGTTTTCGCTTTATACATTAAGTGTTAAATTTTAAACCTTTCGTTCTTAATTCCCCTTTTGAAGGGTTCGAAACAATACTCGGAGTCAGGAGTGTAGTTATGCTGCCTCGTACTTGATTTTTGGCCTTATCGCGATTTCACTATCTTGCGTTTCGAATCCGCATCTAACCCCCTTTTTATTCTCCTGTTTTCATACACAATAAATGCTTAAATGAATAATGCTCTTTGACTCAGATATATCGTCCAATTTAATTCCCTATCTTATCAAATTTATGTAAGATTTTTTTGTTGTTTTACACGTGTTGGGGTAGCAGACGCGGCATGGCGATGCGCTGTAGCAATTTTTTTCAATAAATCGTTCCTAATTAAAGTTTTTCGAGTGATTTTTGCGCTCATTTTGTATTTAGTTTCAATTTTCATTGAGGTCAAGCGTGACTATTTTGTTCATCTGGTGATAAAATACTACGAATAAGTAGCATATTTTACCAAATAATCAGATTAAATTGAAGTATTTTCAGTTGAATGCGCGTGAAAATTTCTCTTTATAAACTTAGCAATTTTATTTTCCAGTTCTTGAATCAATCAGTATTTGATTTCACTTTGAGTGGTACCTGAGATGATATCCGCCTTTCCTAGAATACAATTAATTATTGTTTTCTTCTTTTTTAATGCGTGTAATTTTGCGGATTTTGACTAAGGATTATGCTGAGTGATGGGAAAACTTAAATTTAAATATTTTAAAACTCTGCTCGTTTGTCGTTTCTGACGGCGCCTTTTTTGAATTTCTCTTTATGATAATTTTGAAACTTGGAGAAGTTTGTTAATTATTTGTTTTTTAATGAGTTCGTCACCGCCTCGTACATTTGTAATGATCTATGCTTATTTGCTTTTAAAAGTATCTTTATAATTAGAAATTTTGTATTAAAATTTTTTTTTTTCTTTTCAGGTAAGTTGATGTGGTTCTTTGAATGAGAAGTTGAATTCATAATGTTGCTGGTGTGGTGAGTAGCCTTTAAGTAATAACTTGGAAGGAAGTTTTTAGAAGTCAAGCTTTCTCAGTATCTTCATATTATGAAACTACTCTTCATATAGATAGATGTAAAAATGCACAAGAGTGATATGATTAAAAAAAAAGAGGTATTTATCGTATCGTATCACATCATATCGTATCGTATCATATCATATCATGTATCTTATTGTACCATGTATGGTATGGTATGGTATGGTATGGTATTGTATTGTATTGTATTGTATTGTATTGTATGGTATGATATGCTATGCTATACTATGCATTCTATGGTATGGTATGGTATGGTATGGTATGGTATGGTATGGTATGGAATGGTATGGTATGGTATGGTATGATATGGTATGGTATGGTATGGCATGGTATGGTATGGCATGGTATAATATGGTATGGTATGGTATGATATGATATGGTATGCCATGCTACGCTACGCTATGCTATGCTATGGTATGGTATGGTTAGCACAGTAGAGTATGATATAATGTTGCGTGACGTGATGTATGTAAGAACATATAGAGTACATAGTATGACAAAAATATTTTATCGCCCAGGATGAATGATACGTATCTTCATAACGATGCATTGCAGTATCAAGCAATACAAGTTGACACATGTAGTAAAATATGAATGGTAACACATTCCCTCGAAAAACTTCTAGATAGACACAATTTCATAAAAAAACATCGCCCCATGTAGTATATTTTTAAAATCCGATATAACGAATTCACCCCTTAATCTACCCCCTTCTCAATAAATCTTCATTTAAATTCGACCGCGCATACGGAATTTCTACCATAAAATCGTCTTGTAAAAAAATCTTCGTTGCTTTTCCTCCGTTTTATAATTCCTTCAGGTATAGTTCGTGTAACGAGGAAATTACAAAACTATTATTTTGAAAAAGCTATTACAAGTTTTATTAGTACTACGCAAAGGGCTTGTGCGTTGGCTTTTTTCAAGTAGGTTAACATAAGGCGAATATTTTTATAAATATTTTACTGTACGCGCGCGATATATTTATAGTGGGAACAGGTAAAATAGCGTGTTGTTGGTTTCAAATAATATAGTGTGACTTTCCTTATCTTTGAACGAATGTAGTCGTTGGGAAGAAAGTTCTATTTAATGCGAAAATTAAGCGACCTTAATAAATTAAAATTTTTATAAGGGCAAATCGTAACATCGAACCGCTTTTCCGCTTTGTTCTTGTTTGTACCCGAAAAAAGCTGAATTTCGTGATAAGTGGCGCGCTAATTTTTATAATTGCGCTGTTATAAATATAAACCAAGCGTAGGCAGCTAATACCGCAGAATAGCTAAATGGATAAATACATATACGAGAAAGCTATAGCATAAACGAAAGAAAAGCTCATCTTAAAAGTACCCATGTTCGGGTTTCATGTTGGATAAAAAAAAATACAACGAAAATTACCCCCAATAACCATAAAACGTGGAATTGATTTTCTTACGCGCTGAAAATTTTTCTAAAACGGAATATTTCCCGGTACCTGGTTCTTACCATTTTTGAATATATTAGCCCGACATTTTAAAAGTTGCGCGTTATAGGAAAACCTTAGTTGAGCGAGTAAATTCGGCACGTATAATGGATATTGTGTTTTAGCTTCATCATCGTAATATAGAAAAGCCATTAGCGCAGCCGTAAAAATAAAAACTTTTCGCTATGGAGAATAACTAACACGAGGCGTAAAGGCGGCCCAGTTGCAGTGTAAACATTTAACGTAATACAACAACAATACTGGCAATATTTTCATTACATTTACACGTTTTCATCACGCCCGCTACTACGTTATATTGTGAAAAGTTATAAGGGAGAACCGCGCCACTGTGTTATCCTCGGTGCTTGTTAAAATAACACAGAAACGTTGCTGCAAAATTTCAACATCTCATGTTGACTTTAATGTTCGCTCGCCAGAGGTTAAATTATATTATCGGTTAAAAATTATTCGATTACGATGAACTTTTTTCACAAAAAAAAAGCTATCGCAGAGCGTTTGCCAGTTTGACGAGTGCAAATACTGTTCCCTCTTTTTGGTTGGTGGTGCTTTCGGTACGAATATAAATTCTGAAATTATTCTGGCACCGTCGAAGTTTCATCGTGTGTATTAAACGCCATCGCATGATCGTCGATGATGAATTTACAATCAGTTTATGAAAAACTACTTCGAAGGGTGGATCGCAAGCGGCGTATTTAACGGGTGGTTTTGATGGTGAAAGTTTCGTGTTCATTTGTAAACATTCAATTATGAGAAATAAATGGTATATTCCTACCACCAGTACGAGGTTACTTGGCGTGCTTTTTCGAAGGTCTCATAAGAGCTGGGCAATGATGATGGAACGTGGACGTGAGATGTCACGTTTCATTATATCCTCCATTTCGTATAATCGTGAGGTAATATAATAACGGAAAATTTATTTTCAAATTATTGATCGATATTATTTACCCATTTTTAGTTTAGATACCACATTTTCTGAAGTAAAAGTCTAGGGAGTTTTATCTGTCGAAATTCCTATGAATTGACATTAGAGATTTTTCAAAAAAATGAAGGTGCTTAAATATAAAGTGCTATTTTCAAAATTAAAAGGAAGTAGCATGTGGGGTGAAATAGTTTTAGAGTTGAATCAAGAGCTTTTTACCAGCTAAGATCATATATGCTCCAATTGGTTAGTCTCGTGTTGGAAAATATTTATCACAAGTTAAGAATTCTCATTACTAATTATACACCTATATAACTATATTAGGAGACTGCACCCCATGGCCCCTTTGCAGTTCAACCTTAATTATGTTTTTGAAAATAGATATAGCCAAAAAATATTTGAAAAACTAAATTTCCAGTTTCATTTTGGTTTCTTTCCATATTTTTCTCTAAAAGAGCGCAACTTGAGCTTTCGATTTAAAAAAATTCTTTCTAGGTGCAATGGGAGAGACTCGGGACTTTTTTCGCCTTTTTCATAAAATTTTGACCTTCCAGCTCAAAATATTTATGATGATTCTCTTATTCATAATAATTTATGTTTCATATTGGAAAAAATTTAGAACTGTGGAACCCTTTCAGCCCCAAGTTGGGTGCCATTTAAATATTTATTTGGCACCCAACATGGGTCTCAAATTTCTTATTCATGATGTATCCTACTCAACTATCCTGCATTCAGTAGGTGAAAGATAAAGTTTACTTCATAATTTATGTTATTCTTTTTGGGAATAACCTGTCTTGATATGATATGATATGGTATTTTGGTATATACTAAGGCACACATATAGAAATTATGATGAACCAGTGATCATTTTTAATACCTAACATGGATAGTTGAACTTGGATAGTCGTGAAGAATAAGATATTTCACTTACACTAACTTTGTTATTACTTAATACCAACTTCCAGTGCTTTCATTTTGGTTTCTTTCATTAAATTTTTTCGTTTTAGTATTTGAGCTCTTTCTAAACCAGTTGCTAAACATATTTTATTTGTTTTTTATGCCTTCTTCGGACATACACAATGTAAATGACTGCCCACTAATGCATAACACGAGAACGTGCGCTTCGAGCCATTGTGTTCTATTAAAAACCCCTTTTCTTTTATCAGAAGTCACCTATTAATCATACCATTTGAAAATTTCAATCTTTTTTTCTACTATCGAACAGCGATCTGGATGTAAAACTGAAGAAACCGATATTATAATGCATTTAACAGCTGGTCGAGTTGTCCGAAATTTACAAATGTGCCGTAAATTAATAGCACCATAGAATGTATTTTAGAAAGAAAAAAAAATAAGAAAAAAGTTATAGAAGAAGAAAAAAAAACCGAACGCATCTTCAGGTTGAAAAGGCCCGAAGCGCGGTAACAAAACGCAACCCAACATCTGCCTACTGAAGGCGAAGCTAAATTAAGGCCGATCTAATAAATTCCAAGGTACTCTCGCTGAAACGAGAACTGTCTTCGCATTCCGCGTATTTTCTCACCCGTTAAATGAACTCTATGGATTTAAAGGCTAGAGTAAAAATTGGCGAGATGAAGTGGCACGTGTATGGCGCGGTGGGTATTTTTTTCGAGCCGATGATATTCTTTCAGCCAGAAAAACCAGCTTGGCGGGTAAATTGTCCTTTTAAAATGGTAAAATATTACAATGATAGATTGAACGATATGCAAACCGCGCGCTGATGTACAAAGCAGGATATTAATTACGATTAACAATGGGATTTAATCGAGTATATGTAGGGCAAAGGATAAAAGCTTTTATCGTATACGCGCACACGTACATATATTAAAACCCTCGCCGCCAAAACCAACTCTCGCATTCGCAGTTTTATCTTTCGATTTTAATCAGATACGGGATATCGCATTAACAAAACCTTCCAAGTACTCGATCCGCGAGTCGTCTATTTTTCAGTTGAAATAAGCTGATTTTCATCTTATCGTATAATCTGCGGTCGGAAAATATTACGGTTCGTCGAAGAGGGTATTTACATTTCGCAACAAGGATTTTTTTCGCCACCATACTTCGGTATTCGGTAATTGTAAAATATACTCGTAGCTGCGAATAAAACATCTATGGAAAGAGGAAATTTTCGAAACCTGAAATGGCTTAATGGCAGGAAAATTTAAGCGTATAGACATAAAAAAAGACCTTAAAAAAAAGCGCTCCGAAGATGTGGTTTATTGGTGGCTAAGAACTTTTATCGATCGCCCACGCCTTAAATTCGGATTTACTCGGCATACTTCGACATTCCTTCGGGTAGTGCTTTCTCTATCGCGCGTTTTATAATGCCAGATTTTCCTCTTTTAATACTGTACGTCGCGCTGGGTACGCGAACGCGCCGCCGTCGCAATTCGCTCGCGTGATTACTAATTACAACGCGATGAATGCCTTCCTCGGGCTCTATTCGTCTATTATAATGGATTAGGTATCTATTGCGTACGAATATGTACGATGCTATTAAAATGGGAAATTTCACTCCCTTCGGCGTTTTCTTTTCAGCGGCTAAAAAAACGCTCATCGATCATTTAATAAAATAAAACCTTATCAAAGCGTTTTTATATGCACAAAATCTCTAGCACATCGCTACCCAGGAGACATACAATATCGTAACTATACCTCATCCATTAAAGACGACGAGCGTTAATGAATGTAGTAAATATGACGTATAGAATGAACCATTTGCTGGTAAATTTATTTTTTACTTCTTGTTGGGTTTTTGTTTTTTGTTTTTGTTTTTTTTCATTTCGATAAGAAAACATCTAGTATAGGTACGATTGGAAGCTAATACAATTGATTCCTATTCAATCATCCTCTCTCCTATGTGTATGGTATTGCGTGATGGCTAAAACCGCAAACCAAAGCATTTCGCTATAAGCCACGAATGCACGACAATTTCCCAAGTTCCGCGGTGAACAGCTTTCAAACTGTCAATATTTACTAGATGAATATTAAGTCGATTGGAAGCGCAGATTAGGAAACTTAATCGCCTTCCCGACTACGGTATTAAATTGGATACGATTTGGTTGGAATTTTCGGTTGGTATTTTTTCAAATATGATCGAATATCTATCAATAGCGAACATAGTTTTAGGTCCCCTTATTTTAAGGCGAGCAGGTTTTACAAAACAAAGTACTCATTACTACAATTGTCTTTATACCCAATGAAGAAATACAAGCGGTTAGGCGTGGTCATTCCAGCTATCGGAAATTTCTAGTTAAATGCTATATTATCGAAAAACTAAAAACTTTTCATATTTCGTGTGGGATTTGACTAATGAGAGTTACGTGGGTGTTCTTGTACAGAATTTCATTCACTGTAGTGAGAAACCAATGCTCAAATTATGCCCTTTGATCACTCAAATTTTTCACCTTATAATTTTTAATCAGGCAACTTACAAATCTTGTTGACTGAAGTTGCCCACTTTTCCCTTAAAATTAATGAAACACGCTGAATACTTTATTAATGTTTCAGGTTCATAGATATAAAAGAAAAATGAATGAGATTAATAATATGATTCGTTGACTCCACGTCAATTGAAAGTATTCAATAATGTCTTTGTTTCTTTCAATTGAAATAAAGAATCAGTTCCTACGCTAAACAGAAAGAATAAAAACTTTATATTTCCATCATTTTCTTTAAAAGTGAACTTTAGAAATAATTTTGTGAAAATTGAAACTGAAATCACTTCATTTAAATTGAAGTTGAATGTTGATTTTGTAAACCTTGAATCCTATGAAATAATTTCACAAAAATTAAAATTGAAAAAATCGTTTCATCAAGATAAATATTATTCATTTAAAAACGTATTAAATACATTAATTTTGCAAAAATTAAAATTGAAATCAAGAAAATGAATATTATTAATAATATGAAGAAAAAATTAAAATATTTTTTCAACAAGAAACATTTCAAAAACTGAATTTAAAAAATGATTTTTCAAAACTGAAATTGAAATAAATAATTTCACAAAAATAAAATAATAAATACCTTATTGAGTAATTGTTCTGGAAATGAAATAAAAATTTTATTCACTGAATTAAAAAAAAAAAAAAATCTTGGAATAAAAAATTTTTTCAAAACTTTCAATGAGAAGCAGAAGGTGTTCAAAAAAATCGAATGAAGATGTATGTGAAATACATTATTTGTGACCTGGTATTGCTGCAATGGGATGTAGTGCATCTAAAATTGTATAATTGGTTTTCCTACAATCACGAATTTTTTTCGAAATTTTTCATTCCCCCCCCCCCCTTCCCATTCCCCACTAATACACGTAGGATGTACCGAATATAAGTTTTTTTTGAAAAAGGGAAGAGGGTGAGGTCAAAATAGTTGCTAAGTAACCTCAAAAGTAAGTCATGAAAATTTTAGTCCCTATCCCACTTTAAGGCCCCTCACTCTCTAAATGAAGTCAAAATTTAAAAAATTCTCAAATTTTCAAAAAAATTCAGGTAGTTCAATTTTTTTTAATTTCAAAGTCATTTTTGTCATTTAGAGAATGAAAAAATTTTATCGGTTAATTTTTTTTGAAATCAAGAAGTTGTAATGCTTTTTTGAATTTTTTCAAAAAGCAAATCATTGGTTACTTCAAAAATTAATAGCAGACTGGTACTTCGTTGGTCTTGCGCATAGTGAGAGCTCGCTTTTGGCCTCTTCAAACTCAAGAGGCAAAATATGCTCAATTTTTGCTCCTCAGGGAATCCTAAAATATAAGCTTTTTGATGCTTTAACGTCTGTACGAAGTCACTTTAAAGCAAGAATGTGATTTTTTGGGAGCATTTATGGGATAAAAACTGAGTATATTTTACTCTTGAGTCTGAAATAGCCTAAATTAGGTCCATACTGCCAAAACGCCTATAAATTACTGAGTTGACGTTCATTTTTGAAAATAACCAGAATTTTTGCATTTTGTAAAAAATTCAAAAAACGGTCCAGCTTTCCTAAATTAAAAAAAAATTAAGCGCTAAAATTTCTTTCTATCTTTGAATAACATAACATGACTTTGGAACTTGAAAAGATTTTTAATGTCTGAAAAATTCAAGTTTTGACTTCATTTTGGGAAGTCAAAAAATTGAATTGGTGGGGTGACATTTTATGACTTATTTTGAAGTCATTTAGTAACTGTTGTGACCTTGATGTTTTATTTTTATTTTTTTGAAAAAAGAAAAAAAACGAAATTTGGCCCATCCAAAATGTTTGTCATGTATTGATAAAAATATTTTGCTTTCTTCTGTAATAATCACATCGGGAAGAAGAGGGCAAAGATCGGGTTTCTAAGAGGGTCCGAAAATATAAATATTAAATTTGAAAAATGTTCGTAATTCTAATTAGAATTTTTTTACTAAATTTTTTCAACGTATTTATTGAGTTTAAAAAAGAACTGAAAATTGTTTTTGCCCCGTGACTAATTCCGATTCATGACTTTAGGTAAAAGATTAAAAAAATGAGTGAATTTCTAATGGATAAAGTACTTGGTAAAATGCGATCGCTGAAATAAAAATTATTATCGATGCTAACCCTGATAGAAGAGGGTAATGCGTAAACTATAAACTTAACCAGGTTCAATCAGGTCGTTAGTTGTAATTTAAATAACTCGTTGGGCGTTAATATGCTATTTGTGTATATTTTTCATAAAATAGCCGGTAGGGGCCGATGTTGCTACTGGCCTCGTATGATTACCGCTAAGCACGCGAATAAAAACGACGGGCAGTTTTTCGTTTTCGCTCAAAGAGAGCTTCGACCGGAAGGAAACATCTTCAAAATAGCCGACTGAAAACACTGCGAAATTTGGGGCCTGTCGTAAATAACACGTGGTGTAAACTTAAACATCGAAGGGTGATAATTATAATTCCGGGACGCCTATATTAAGGTGTAAAAATGTTTTGTTTATTCGATAATAAGGTCAGCATTTCGACCTATATGCACGAGCACGACGATAACCTTTTTAAGGCGCGTTGGAACGAAGTGGTAAATAGGTAGCGAATTTATTACAGCTGAAGAGCGCTTGTGCGATCGTATTACGGCGGATTGTACCTATATTTTCGTAGACAAACCCTCGAGCTCGGTGGCCGGCTCGTTTGGTCGAAACACATTAAACCCTCAGCTGCAGAAAACATTCGCATATTAATGCGCGAATTCGTTAAGAATCGCTTACAGCCCAGTGAAAATATGTCCTATGCTCGATTGTGTAGAAATGGCCTCCGGGAAAAAGGAGCTTTCGTAGACGACGTAAAGGTTTGTTTATGCCTTTTCGATACACTGGCGTGCTTCCAGAAAGCGTACGCTGAGCTTCGATACCGAATTAAATTCCTAGTCGTGTTTTTTTTTTCTTTTGCTATGATTTATGCATTTTTAATGTCTGATTTGGGAAAAGTTCACGTAAATCTAGTGGCTCGAATCATTTGTTATGCGACGGCATTGAATGGCGTACGACGTTCTTGGTACTAATGCATTTTGAAAAATTATCCTACACTTCTAGTAACGGGTGTCCCTTCGAAGCCTATGTCAAATTAATATTCTTTCGTTGACAATATAAATAATATTAATTGTCGGGAAAAAACGTTGAACGGCGACACGTGCGTATAACCGTAGCGCAAAAAATCATCAACTCGAAACATCTGTTACGAATCGCGAAAAATTCTTGGTAGAAAATTCGCCGGAGCGCAGGCCGTCATAAATCAACGATTCCTCTAGACTTCGTGTATTATTGAAGCAGCCGATCTCGTACATAGCCTCTCTTAATAACGAGCTTTTACGTACACGACCTACAGTCCGAGTACTTTTGCTGCGTATAAGCTCGACCGAGTGCTTTTAATTTGCACGATTAACGTACGTCGAGGTATAATTCGTTCATTCGTGGATGTAATTTTGTTGCGTCGTGAAAATTACACGGCGGCGTGAGCTTTCACGAGTAAAATTAAACGTTAGTGCCGAACAAAATTTCCAGGTAGCTTGAAATTAAACATTAGGCGTACGACAAGCCGGTCCGTTATTTTCAAGTTGACTACAACGCCTAAGAAAATTTAAATTATGCAATTCATTTGACGCCAGGGTCTACAAGAGTGAAATTATACCGACACACTGTACTTAGTTTTGGCAATATGGTGTAGTGAGGGTAGGGAAGAGCAGTTCCAAATGAGAGCGAGAAGACAGAAAAAAATTTAATTTGTCAAAATTAATGCGAACATCTTCTCAAACATCGAAAACTCAAACTATCAGCAGGCATCATCCACCATTTAAGACATTTTATTTACTGTAATAAATTCAAAATTATTCATCATCTCTGTGATTACTTAACTTAAGGACAATATTGTAATATTTCTGTCACAAATGGCCTCGTTGTCGAGCGACGTAAAAATAAAAGAATTAAAAAAAAAAGCTGATGTGAAATCTGAATCTTTGAAAGCTTCTAGAAATTTTGGAAAAATTGAGTTTTGAAGTAAGTAGGTAATTGGAATTTTTTTACCCATATGTTTTAATTATTTTGTTTTTTTGAAACCGAAAATCAGCATCCTAATTTTTATTAAATTAAGTGATCTAAATATTTTCCATGTTTAATTGTTCATTGAAAAAAGAAAACACATCCCAAATATTTTCATTTATCGTTCATAAATGAATCAGGTTTTTCTTGTTTCATTTTTTTATTTTTTAATAGGGAGTCTCAAAATGTAGCTTATTCAGGACGAAACCAATTAAAATACTTGAGTTATATCATTTATTTTAATGTGCACGGTTTACGTCTTAAGCTAGAATTGGATTTGAAGTGTAGCTTGATGCTAAAAATTTTTTCATGCACAAGGTGCTATCTTTAAATTCCATTTTTCACTAAAGTTATAGTAGCTTTGAAAAAACTTGTTTGTTCTCAAAAAAAAAAAATGACGGATGGGTAATTTTCGGTCGTTTGTGCACTATGACCTTAATTTAGGCTATTTCTGACTCATGCTCGATCTTTACCTAACAACGCTTCTCAAAACATCACATTCTTGTTTAAGATACTTCGTATTGTCCGTCAAAAAGCATGAGCTAAATTGTAGGAAATATTAATTGTCGGGAAAAAACGTTGAACGGCGACACGTGCGTATAACCGTAGCGCAAAAAATCATCAACTCGAAACATCTGTTAAAAATTCTTGGTAGAAAATTCGCCGGAGCGCAGGCCGTCATAAATCAACGATTCCTCTAGACTTCGTGTATTATTGAAGCAGCCGATCTCGTACATAGCCTCTCTTAATAACGAGCTTTTACGTACACGACCTACAGTCCGAGTACTTTTGCTGCGTATAAGCTCGACCGAGTGCTTTTAATTTGCACGATTAACGTACGTCGAGGTATAATTCGTTCATTCGTGGATGTAATTTTGTTGCGTCGTGAAAATTACACGGCGGCGTGAGCTTTCACGAGTAAAATTAAACGTTAGTGCCGAACAAAATTTCCAGGTAGCTTGAAATTAAACATTAGGCGTACGACAAGCCGGTCCGTTATTTTCAAGTTGACTACAACGCCTAAGAAAATTTAAATTATGCAATTCATTTGACGCCAGGGTCTACAAGAGTGAAATTATACCGACACACTGTACTTAGTTTTGGCAATATGGTGTAGTGAGGGTAGGGAAGAGCAGTTTCCAAATGAGAGCGAGAAGACAGAAAAAAATTTAATTTGTCAAAATTAATGCGAACATCTTCTCAAACATCGAAAACTCCAAACTATCAGCAGGCATCATCCACCATTTAAGACATTTTATTTACTGTAATAAATTCAAAATTAATTCTATCATCTCTGTGATTACTTAACTTAAGGACAATATTGTAATATTCTGTCACAAATGGCCCTCGTTGTCGAGCGACGTAAAATAAAAGAATTAAAAAAAACAAAACTGAATGTGAAATCTGAAATCTTTGAAAGCTTCTAGAAATTTTGGAAAAATTGAGTTTTGAGTAAGTAGGTAATTGGAATTTTCTTACCCATATGTTATAATTATTTTGTTTTTTTGAAAGCGAAAATCAGTATCCTAATTTTTATTAAATTAAGTGATCTAAATATTTTCCATGTTTATTGAAGAAAAAAAACACATCTCAAATATTTTCATTTATCATTCATAAATGAATCAGGTTTTTCTCTTGTTTCATTTTTTTCATTTTTTTAACAGGGAGTCTCAAAATGTAGCTTATTCAGGACGAAACCAATTAAAATACTTGAGTTATATCATTTATTTTAATGTGCAACGGTTTACGTCTTAAGCTAGAATTGGATTTGAAGTGTAGCTTAGATGCATAAAAATTTTCATGCACAAGGTGCTATCTTTAAAATCCCATTTTTCACTAAAGTTATAGTAGCTTGAAAAAACTCGCTTGTTCTCAAAAAAAATGACAGATGGGTAATTTATTGGTCGTTTGTGCACCATGGCCTTAATTTAGGCTATTTCGGACTCATGCTCGACGCTTCCAAAACATCACATTCTTGCTTTAAGATAACTTCGTATTGTCCGTCCAAAATAGCATGAGCTAAATTGTAGGAATTGCATCGCTGAAAGCCAAAACGGAATGTCATCAGGGTTTGCCAAACTAGATTTTTGTTTACTTTGATTTTTTTTTAGCTGAGTTTTTAACAAAACGATAGCTATTACAGCCTACCTGATTTGGGAAGGGAAGGTCGGGAGAGGGTGGGGTCTTCAAATCTTTGCGTTTCAGACCATTTGTAATCATCTGGCAAATGTCCAACTTTTTGGTATATACATATATATTTTCCCCCACGCGTAGCGCCGGCGAGTATTCATAAAATTCGCTCAAAATTTGGTGAGGAACTCTTCTTGAAAATGCGCAAAGTTTTTTGTTTTTTCGAAAATTTCAAAATGGCGGATCACTCAAATTTTGAGGGGGCTGGAGAAGGGGCAAATAGCTCAAATTTTTCGTTTTTGATTTCATATGAAAGAGTGAGTCACGGATACTAACATATCCAAATTTCAGCTTCTAAGTGCATATTGAGAGGAGTTAGATCAAAAAACGGCTTTTTGAGGAAGTTTTGAGTCATGAAATTTCTTGAATCTTCCATATCTCCCCACCAAATCAAGTTAAAGAGGTCAAATTTTGTGTGTGAGGTTAGTTGGTGACCACAATATGACCTCTTGAATTTGGATCAAAATGGATTCAAAATGGCGGATTATCAAAATTTTGAGTAGAGCTTGAGGAGCCTCAAGTTGGTAAAAATGTAATTAATATGAATTCATATGGTTATTGGGGATAAGTTGTATACTATATCCCGAATTCACTTCCATACATGATGTTGGAGGGGGAAGGCGGGGTTATCAACCTAAAATAGTGGTGGGGGTACAGGAGGGGTCGAAAATTTTTTATTGCTGTGTCATATGATAAAATGAGCCCAAGTGACAAACGTATTTTGATTTTAGCTTCCTCAGTGATTTTGGAGGGGAGTTAGAGCAAAAAACGGCTTTTGGAGGGGAAATTGCTGCAGGAAATTTCATGAATCTTCCATATCTCATCACCAAATCGGCCTAGAATGGTCAAACTTTGTGTGTAGGATTAGTTTGTGACCAGAATATAACCTCTTAAATTTGAGTCAAAATGGATCCAAAATGGCGGATTATCATGATTTGAAGATAATTTGAGGACCCTCAAATAGTTATAATTTGAGAAATATGTGTTCGCATGATTATTTCATGGCAAGAAATACTACATTTGTGCCAAATTCAACTTCTTAAGTGTTTTTGGAAAGGATAGGGTAGGGGTTTTCAGACTTGGTATTGGGTGTGGCCTGTAGTCATGAATGGTTAAGCAAGGTTATTAGTAAATCAAAACAAGCTCCAGTTAAAAACTCAGCTCCAATAATGCGACATGGCTGCTTACGTTTTTTTTTTTTGATTTGCGAAAATAAACGCGTCCAAACATGATATCAGATTATGTTTGAATAATAACTATTTATCCCAGTGAACTCAAAAAATTAAAATATATTCGTTATCTTATTCTCAATATTCTCATCTTATTATTTTGGTTTAATAATACTTTGGGAAATTAAAAGAATTTTTTTAAATTTTTGGCTTATGGCTTGCGCAATTGACACAATTTAGCTCATGCTATTTTGGACGGACAATATCAGAAGCGCATTAAGAATTTTTCACGTCCAAGATAACTTGAAAGCTGATGCTCTATTTTCATATTTTTCATAATTTTCTTATTTACTTTATTATCTTTTACCACTATGCTGTGTATAGTGTACACTATGATGGGCTGAATTTCGGTTTTTTCTAAAAAGTGAAAGAAGTGAGGTCCGAGTGATTGGTAAATGATCTCAAAATGATGTCGTAAAAATTTCAGCTCCAAACTCAATTTTTAGAGCCTCTCTAAAATGGAGTCGAAGCATTAAAAATTTTCGAATTTTCTAGAAAAAAAGATTTTCTGAGCAATTTAATATTTTTCACATTTAAAGTAATGTTTCGTCATTCAAAGCAGAAATGGAGAAACCGAGCCAAAGCGGAAACGAAAAACCGAAAAGAACCGAATTATTTCGAAAAGAAAATTAGATCAAGAACTAAATCCTAAAATATTGAAGAATCGTAAAAGAACTGTAAAAAAAAAAACAAGTTGTTTAAAGGAATGAAAATCAAACGAAAACTGAAACCCATATTTTTCTTAAACTGTATGGAGAACAAAAACCGAATTTTTATGGTTCTTCCATTTTTTGAAGCTGATTTTTCCAAATATAAAGAAATTGTAACGCAACTGAAATGAATTAGATCGACATTAAATTCATTACATGGAATTAAAAAATTTTCTAATGTTTAAATCATAATTTAAATGTTTTTAAATTTTCTGAAAAAAGGTTTTTTTGTGCTGGGTGTGGCCCCGAGTCCACTGAACACACGGTATTCCTATGATTCATTTATACATTTTTCTGTATTGAAATTTAGAGCGAGAAAATTTAAAATAATACAGTGTTCCTATAGTAGAGGCTTGAGGAGAGACTCATCAAATATCAAATAACAATGGTACAAAAGCTTCGAAGTATGGTCTGACCAATATATCATGAAACATTCGCCTGGTTACAGAGTAGGCAAAAAGCGTTGCAGGGTTTTTCAATATGTGAAGGACAGTTTAACTGTTTGATGAAATATTATATTGAAATTAGTAATAAATCGAGTTCATTATGCTTTTTGCACAAGTCGAAAAATTCAATAACATTGGGCTGACCCTTCAACTCCATGCAATGCAAATTAGTAAAATTCGTTCCTAATACTTTCTTAACTTTTTACATTTTTTTTTCAATTTTATAAGTGCGCTGTTTTACTGTTTTTTGGGTTTTGTTATTTTTATCAGTTGATTTTAAGATCAATAATTGAATGTTATTCAGTATATTATAATAATTTTTTTTTCATTTTTTACATTTTTTCTTCAATCTTATAATTGTGCTATTTTACTGTTTTTCAACATGAAAATGAAATGTTGTTCTTCACATTTTACGTTGAAATAAATTTTAAAAAATCTTGCGTACGAATTTTGACAAATTTTTTCCTTTTCCTTCACCTATGCAAACCTTCAAATAACTTAAACCTTAGGAGGGGGGAATGGAATAATCTCAAATTTAATAAAATTTTTAATTGCTGAATAATCGCAAATTTTATAAAATTCATCATCTGTGCATTTTCGGTCAATTCTAGGACTGAAATTCACCTCTCTGCACCATTTTCTTTAAATCAAAATGGGCTCATTCCAATGATACACACGTGTATGGGTTTTTCAAGTTCCTTTTTTTTTAAAGGAGACTCGGAGCTTTGCAGCAGTACTTGTCAACATGTAAATACGCTCGTCTGGCGAAAATGAGTTGTTGAACCAGTAAACAACGAAGATTAACTTTTCATCGTTTTAAACGCTCTTTGCATTTTTAGCTGCATCGTCTGGTATATCATTGAAAAAGGGGTTGAAGATAGGGGATCATTGGCGGTACGCTATCATCTTCCGTACACGTAGAGTACCTAGACCAATCCGTGGCGCGTGAAACTTCACTCGAGTGCAAAAAATTATTAATAATTTTTCCGCGGGAAAAGGTCGTCGGTGATATTTGGAGGATAATAAAAAAAAAGCAACGAGAAAGGGAAGAGAGTAGAGAAGAAGCGCCATCGTAGAACCGTATAGTCGCCGGTTCAAGTAAATAACAGTATTGTTGTCAGAGATAAATTGCGCAAATAAAGCAACCAGCAGTCGAAGAAAAGCGAACAATGAGCCGAAGGGCAAAGAAAACGCAGCAGAAGCGCTTGGTACTCGTTCGTTGTATCTGAACCACGTATACAGTACGTGAAAAGATGATAGTGAAAAATGACAAGAAACGCAATATGAATTTGGGGATTTTAAAGAAGATTAGTAATAAAACTTCACTCCTTTCTGACACGTAGATTTTCTCTTTATGTTTGTTTATATTTCGTTGACATAATTTCGCAGAATGAAATTTCACTCGGTTACATCTTGTTCGGCGTGTTTATTTTATATTCGTCTACGTCGGCGGGCTGCTTTTTCTATCCGAGCTAATTTAGTTATCGCGTTTTGCAGGTTTTATTAGCGCTCCGCTGTTCGTTGGTTTTTATATTCATTGTTCGAAATCGAGTAGGTATAATAAATTTTGAGCGAATGGCGAACAGAGAGCTGCCGTATCGTATATGAAATACGCGCCGATTTATGACGCCACCGCGCTCCGTCTTTTCATGACGCTTATCTGTTTTATCGGTAATCGAATTTTCGTCGACGTGCGGCTCCGAGAAAGC
Organism: Phenacoccus solenopsis; assembly: GCA_009761765.1. Lineage (NCBI taxonomy): Eukaryota > Metazoa > Arthropoda > Insecta > Hemiptera > Pseudococcidae > Phenacoccus > Phenacoccus solenopsis. The sequence goes on along the minus strand of CM019754.1, from coordinate 40,981,974 downwards.
CTAGAAACGTCGAAGAAAATTTACGACCGTAGACACACCATTCGAACTATGTGATTTTCTCGTGTCAATTTGAGAGACGGTCGTCGACGTCGACGTTTCAACGTACCAGGTATACGAGAATCGACCAACGTGGATGAAAATTTCGCCACACGTCGGCTCACTATTTACCCGCTAGTTAGAGAAGCGTACTCCGCCACAGTGTCGTTTTCACGCTCCAAAAGGTAATCGAATTCCTGCCACGTGATTGGTGTTTGGCGCTCAGGTTAAAATTTAAACAGGCCGTTTTCATGTTTTTCACGCAATTTCGCCGCATTCGGCGGTGTTTGCTCGACGAGAAAAACTTCTCGTAGGTTAACAAAGCTACTTTGGTACACAGTACGTATCTGCGTTTGTTTTCGACTTATCAACGTGCTGCCGAGTCCCGATGAAGCAATTGTACCGTAGGCTTGGCGCGCACGTGTCCGGCATCTATCAATATTACCTATGTGCGAGCTTCGTTTAACGATCCGTGACGCCGAGCTGAGGCCTGATTTTCACGTTATGAGTTAATTTGTCGCCGACGTAAGCGAGCTGAGTTGGGTTTTTTACGCGCTAACTCCAAATGAGTCACGTGAAAGTTTTTAAAACTCGTAATCCGATTATACGAGCCGAGGTGCAGATTACATTCGCTGTACATTGGAGGGAAAAAAAACCTCGACCGTCGTATAATTTAATTCTCGCGGGGCTAATCAATATGACTTCGTTGTAAAGAATGCGTCTCCTCTGCGCTACGAGCTCTTCCCAACGAGTTAACGCGGACTCGGCCGTATCTCCCTGTTGGATTCTGCGATCGCGAATTTATCTCTTTTTTCCACGTCGCGCCTATCTGTACACGGTGGAATATATGTGCGGGTATTTAGTGGATGGTAAAATGGCGCCGTATAATTATACGTTCGGTTGCCTAAGCTGGAGTTTCCGAATCACTGCCAAGAGCCTGGTAGCTCGGTACAATCGTGTGAAACGTTGTTCGATAAATATTTCACGGTTCGTTATGCATATCTCGGCTAACAAAATAAAATGCAAATACTACGCTTAAAGAAAATAGACCAAATATAGTAACGAATTTATTTGCGGAAATGAAAAAACACGACGAGCTTTTTCGGCTACACCGAATACCATATATTTTCTGCGATCTGCGTATTATACCGAATGCACATCATGATGACGAGATTTAACGAGTCGCGCATTTCATGCAATCGTGTTGGTTTCACGTGAACCGAAATACTTATTGGTACCGTGTTCTTTTCGCTTGAACTTACGCTCGGCTAAATCTGTTCACAGGGCACCCGGGTAATCGGTTTTACCGTGCTTGTAGCTTGAGCGGATCAGACGGAGAGACGGATAGTTCACCGACCCGACCGGTTCGAGGAGGCCGTCCAAGACGCAGCAACATCCAACAACATACGTACCATTTACCAGCAGGACTCAGCGACTCGTCTCCAAATTCTGATAATGTCTCAAATGCCACGTTGACAGACTCGGAGGTGGCGTTGGCCCGAGATACCACGCTCTTAGCTCATAAAAGTAAGTTCCAGTATTTCCTTTCTAGAAAAAAAAATTAATCTATTTGCATGAAATGGTATCAAAATAGATCAAATTTCATTGAAGTTGATAAGAAACCTGGATCAAATTAGGTACAGGATAATTCTTTTTAATACATCTTGGTCTACTAGAATACTAGGAATTTTTTGAGGAGCTTTTGGAATCTGAGGATTTTTCTACCAACAAATCCGCAAAAAAATGAATTTATGTAATAACTTGACAACATTGCTTTACATGTTCGGCAGTTTCAACATTGCAGCATTCGATGATTTTTATTATTACCTATGTAAGCAGGCATGCCGTATTGCTAGAATTGGGGCTCGTTCAGGTTTACAAATAACGTTGCTAAACCCCTTCTTGTCTGTAAGACCACACCCAATATCATGTCTGAAACCCCTACCCTATCTTTTCCAAAACCACTTGAGAAGTTAAATTTAGAACAAATGTGGTATTTCTTCCAAGAGAAATTTTATAGTAACATTTCTTACAATTATGAGAAAAGCGAAAGTAACTTATTTTGGGAGTGATTCCTTTAAAATTGAGGAATGTTAATTTTTTTTAGTAATGAATTCTAGAATATATGAATAATTTTACCAAAAAAAGAAACTATTCCTCAACATTGCATAAATCACTCCTAAAATAAGTTACTGTCAATTTCTTCCTTCAGTTTTCGTAATCGTTACCATAAATTGCAAATTATTTTTATCAGTGTTGAGGCTCCTTAAATTATGCTCAAATTTTTACGATTCGCTATTCTGGATCCATTTCAAGCCAAATTCAAGAGGTTATATTCTGGTCACTAACTAACCTTATATACACAATTTAATCTCTTTAGGTTGGTTGGAAGTAATGCTACAAGCGGTTCCCAATCAAGTAGTGTCGTGTGCGGTAGAAGAAATTCCCGCAAAAAAAAAAAAAAAGGATCCGCAGGGAATGGTTTCTCCATAACTGGACAGAACGGCATCCGCCGGGGAACGTCCAAAAGGAGGGGAGTCGGGGCGCGTGGTGAGGGCCGGAGACCACCGTACACTCGAGAAGAGCGCATTGCGCAGACATGGCCGAGGAGCAAATACTGGTACGGAAACCCATCAGAGGGAAGTACGGTATACCAGGGAAAGGACGAAGCGACAGCTGAACTTCCGATGAGGAGGGCTCCTGGTGTGCAAGCCAGCACATCAGGGGGAAACTCCCGAGGGAGACGTAGGCCAGTCGCCAAGGTGCCCCTACTTGGTTGGAAGTAATGCTACAAGCGGTTCCCAATCAAGTAGTGTCGTGTGCGGTAGAAGAAATTCCCGCAAAAAAAAAAAAGTTGATTTGTTGAAGAGGTATGGAAAATTCATGAAATTTTCTATAGCAATTTCTCCTCCAAAAGCAGTTTTTTGCTCCAACTCCCCTGAAAATTCGCTTGGAAGTTTAAATCAGAATTGGTTAGTAACTTTGGCTTACTTGATCATATGATAGCACAATAAAAAATTTCGACCTCTCGTATACCCGCAACACATTTTGAAGTTGATAACCCCTCCGTCTCCCCTCTAATATCATGTGTGAAGATGAATTTGGGATTTAGTATACTTCTTATCTCCAATAACCATATGAGTTCGTATTAATTACGTTCTTACCGATTTGAGGCTCCTCAAGTTCTACTCAAATTTTGATTATCCGCAATTTTTCATCCATTTTGACCAATTTTAAGAGGTTATATTGTGGTCATCAAGTACACACAAAGTTTGACTTTTCTAAATTGATTTGGTGTGGAGATATGGAAAATTTAAGAAATTTCATTACTCAAAATTTCCTCAAAAAGCTATTTTTTGCTTTAGGTCCTTTCCAAATGCACTTGAAAAGCTGAAACTTGGATATATTGGTATCTGTGATTCACTCTTTCATACGAGATCAAAAACTAAAATCTTGAGTCCTTTGCCCCTTTCCTTGTCCCTCTTAAAATTTTAATATTTCGCCATTTTGAAATGTTTATTATCCTTTCGATTCATCATACGACTCACCTTTTTGAAACTAAGCATCATGTAATGCACTGTCACGTCACATTTAGTCGATATTTTATCGATAAAAAAAATTTCATCGTCACGTTTTCTAACTTCACATTCCACACATTGTTATTCTCAAGTCACTGATTGTCACGTCACATTTAGTTGAATTACAATAATAATATTATTGAAGAATAGAAATTTCATTGTCATGTTTTCTTATCTCATATCCCATATATTGTTATTTTCAAATCACGGTTTAGACACGTAATGTCGATGTAGTAAAAAATAAAAAATTAACATTATAGTCATATGTTTGCCACTCGCACCATACACCTCATGTGTCATTGTTTTATCGTCACAGTAAAAATTGCAAATTTCATTGTAATCCTCGAGTCACGGTTCAACTACATTCCACCTTTGGTCTCATTTTTCTGAAATTGAGCTTCCTGTAATGTTACTGTTACTTCACGTTTCTAATCACCATAAAAATTTCATGTCTATCGGTCAACCCTAATGTCAGTTATCAGAAAAAAATGTCACAAAAATGAGCTCTGAAGCTCCAAAGTAAGCTACTTGTGCACAGAATTGCACGAAAATTTGATCAGCTCTTCTATACGAACTACATTTATTCTAAAAATTTCAAGTCAATTTGATCTGGTTGATACATCCTTTTTTTTTTTTTTTTGTCATTACCAAGGTTGATTTGACTTTTTTTCCCAGGATACCTTAGTCATTCTGAAGGCAATTGATATTCCCCAAAAATCCTATTAATTTCTACCGCATTGGTAATCGCATTATCATCCCTCTCTTGTAATCTGTCGCGTAAGCTTTATGAAAGGGGAAAACAGCTTTTGGAGAAGAACAATCCAATCAATTTTGGTATTTAGGGGTATAAATCAGAATTGCTTGAACCCTTCATCCCGGTATCAAATTTTCGCGTAAAATTTTCAATTATTTGGAAATCCTATGCTGGGAATTTTCAATAGTCTCAAATTCTAAATTCTATCTTCTACAAATGTATCATAAATTATTCTGAGTACTCGAAGGTTTTATCTTCTGCGATAGAAAGTTTTTTATATTTTCGTAGTTGCTTTGATATCGAAGATAGGTATTGGAAAATTTGAGTATATTTGGCTCCTTTTAAATTATCCGAGCTGCGTGTAGTTGGCGGCTTAAATTCAAAAATAGGATCAACGAAATTATATCTCTATTATCCTCTTTCTTGTATCTATTATAGCGAGGTATCTTAAGCGGATTATTCGAAGCTTGCTCTCTGTATTCGTTTACTACACTTTTAACGAGTGGCTGCACATATTACGAGGTTGGATGAAGGCGGCGGGGTGGCGAAAGGAAAACGTAATTTCTTTCCCTTTTTGTCTTCGACCGGTACGACTGCAGCTCGACAAACAGAAGATCGTAAAATGTTTAAATGTTTCGTATCCAGCGTAAGAACGGTGCTCGTGCGAAGCGAGCTTTAGACATGGCGGTCTTTTTTCGCCTTCGTTCCCTCGAGTTTAAAGTAATCTCTTTTGTGATTGACTTTTACAACTTATATTCGTCGAAACGAATAAAACTTCGTACCTATATTTAATATTCGTTTAACCTCTGCTTATAAAAATGGTGGCGCGGAGCGTTCGAAACGAAATGGAAACGAATTTAAACTTCATTATTTAGCGAACTCGATGAGAGTTGAAAACTCGATACTGTTGTAAATTAAACATTAAATTACGATTAAACAGTTTTACCTGACTCGAATAAGGTGAAAAATTACCGGAATCGTGTTTCTTATCAATTCTTTCAAGCTCAAAGCTCGTAATTACCTTGGGTTTGGGTTTGAAAACGCTGATACTGAAAAGACTGCTCGATGAGCTCACCAACGCGGAAGTCAGTCTTGGGAAAGGGGAAAAATTCAATTAATTTTATTCGCGACTTAATTAATTTGCATCGAGCTTATCAAAGTTTCGTTTCTTCAGACCCCCTTAACAGCCTCGTTGCTTTTACACGTTTCATTCGTCGTTGGTTTGTATAAACTTGGATGTTCTGATGTAAAGAACAATGAAAGACGGTACCATCGTTGCGCTGGTGTGTGCGATGAGATGTATTGTGGAGATGTAATTAAACGTTTGTAACTTTGTTCTAAGTTTCATTCAAGTTTTCTTCCGTCCTGAAATTAGAGGTCAGCTGAGAAATAACCCAAGTTAATGGCAGTAAAGAAAGTTCGGTGCGCTGTGGTTGGTTCGGTATCGATGCTAAATTATTTCGGTTTCGGTTTTCATGTTCCTTTTGTTCCTTTCAAGAGTACTCATAATTTTGATCAAGATTTTATGCAATTAAGACATGGAAATTTGAAATTTTTTTCGTTCAAAATTATAAACGCTTTGATACTTTTTCAAAGAATGTTCGAAAATTGAATATTGATAGCCAGGAAACCTACAACGAGAGATTATATTTGAATGAATGAATTGTTCTTTAGTGAAAAAATAAAATAAAGAAGTCTGTAAATTTCGAGACTAAAAAACCGGTTGAACGAGTTTTTACAGGGCCTATGAGTATTAGAATTTTATTGATCGAGGTTTATAAGTTTCGGACTAAAAATCTGGTCAAGTGACTTTTTACGAAGCATAAGCATATTTAGCTTCATTCGTTAAGGTGGACAAGTTTTTGAGTTTAAAAGCAGGTTAAACAAGTTTTTGTAAGACATGATCATGTTTAGTTTCATTACTCAAAGTTAACATGTTTCCATTTTTATAAAGCACATGCGTATTTAGTCTCATCGATTCAGGGCTATAAGTTTCCTTGGTGCAAACTATGTTGAATATGTTTTTGTTGGACGCAAGTAATTGTAGTTCCATTAATCAAGGTTAATTTAGACTAAATAAACCTGTTCAATGAGTTTTTACAGGTCATAAGCATTTTTAGTTTCATTAGTTAAGGTCAATATGTTATAGGCTAAAAGGACTACTAAGCGAGTTTTTACAGAGCATAAAAATTTTTATTAACATTGCTCAAAGTCAATAAGTAATTGAGCTATAAAAACAACTAAAGTAGGTTTTACAGAGCATAAGGAAATTTACTTTCATCAGTGAGGTCTATAAGTTTCCAAGTTTAAAATTGGGTTAAAAATATTTTTATAAGATGTAAACATGTTTAGTTTTATTGATCGAGATCAATAAGTTTCTAAACGTGTTTTTCAGAGCATAAGCATGTATAAACTTCTAGGCTGAAGAGTCAGTATAAGCATGTTTAGTTAAATTACTCTGGGTCGATAAGCTTGCGGCTTAAAAAACGAGTTGAACAAGTTTCCATGATCCATTGGCATTCTTAGTTTCAGAGATCGAAGTCTGTAAGTTTCCAGGCTGAAAACCCAGCTAAACGAGTTAACATGTTTCCAAGCTGGAAAACCGATCAAACAAGTTTTTATAATGTATGGGAATACTTAGTTTCATCGCTCAGGATCGATAAGTTTCTGTCCTGCAAAACTGGTCTAACAAGTTTTCATAAACCATCGACATATCTAGTTTCAACAATCGAAGTCCAGACTGAAAACCTACTCATTGATGAAACAAGTTTTTAACCAGGCATAAACATATTAGGTTACATCAGTCAAGGTCGACAAGTTTCTATGTTGAAAACTGGTTAAACAAGTTTTTATATGGCATGCGCGTATTCAGTTTTATCGGTCAAGGTCAACAGGTTTTCTAGCTGGAAAACTGGTTAAACAAGTTTTTATAAGGCATGGCCGTATTTAGTTTCATTGTTCAAGACGGACAAGTTGAACAAGTTTTTACAGTGTGAGTTTTGTTTCAAGAACTTCAGTTAGGTTCATATTATGTACAGTGGCGCAGTCAAGGAGGGGCTAGCGGGTTAAAGCCCTCCCCTCCCCCCCCCCGAAAAAATTCTTCGAAATTTCAAAAATCAATTATGAAACGTATACGCGTAAATTGCGGAGAAAAATTTAATCTTTTTATCTTGGGTGCCATTGTAGATTTGAATTCCTGTAACAACAAGTACACCAGAAAGGTCTTTTTCAACCTTGAGACGACTTAAAACCTATCGGGCGAAATCGTTTTAATGAATTGGTGCTACTAAAATATTCTTCGCCAAATCGGCGTAACTGCCGACGCGGTCTTGAACATTTTAGTGAGGAATCTTCGAAAATTATATTTACTTACTTACTTAATCTTCATTTACGTGCTATGCACTGCTACAAAGGCCAGAGGCACGGAAAATAAGTTAAAATAATGTAAGGAGGCCAGACTGTCTGAGGAACAGGAAGAGCTGATCGATGGTTGTTTCGTCATTTTGAAGAAGATCCCTGAGTGTGGTTGGCAGTGACTTTGTTCTATAATATTTCAATATATTTCATATAGAGGGCTCGCAAATAGCTCATTTTAAAGATATTGAAATGCAAAATGATTAATTTTTCTAAAGTTACGGTTATCGATTTACTTTTGGAAATAATTTTGAAAACTGATTTTTTTACTTTGCTATGAATTATCTTAAAAAGTAAATCAATGACAATTATTTTTCAAAAGTGAAACACATTCAGAATTTCATACATTTTTGAATGAGCTACTTGTAAACTTTCCATATATATTTTTTCTTGAAATATTTGCAAAAAACTAAGCAAAAAGTTTATTTATTTTTAGTACTGGAGCTCATTCACAGAAGGCGCTCTAAAATGAATTGATTTTATTAAAATAACTCGAGACTCACATCGATGCCAATAATGTTTTAAAATTAAATCATGTATAAAACATCAAGCTTTTTCGAATTAGCTTTTTCCGAACACTCTAACTCAATTTTTATCCTGAATATTAATAAAAAACTTTCTGACCATCTGTTTTTAACATTTATGAGTGAAAAATTTGTTTATACGGGGGTGAAATAGGTGGGTATCAACTGAAGTTCGAGCCTCCTTTTTTTTAGCCCCCTCCAAAAAAAAGTTCTGGTTGCGCCTCTGATTACGTATATCTCTAATCTTACTGTGTTCTGAAAAATCGCCTTGTTTTGGGGAAGTGAAATGAAATTCCTGAAAATTATTTTAAACAATATAAGGAGGTTGAAATTGAGATCTAAGAAAATAAAAATGAATGTTTATAAATTACTAAAAATCACAGCTTGAGAAATCGAGCAAAATATTATTTTTGGTAAAAAAAAAAATGATTTTTCAATACAGAAGGGGCAATGAAAATTCAAACTAAATTCACGTTTGTACACATCGAACTGATTATTCGTTTAATTAGATACAGGATTGACCATCTCGCACTCTTTCAACGTAAATAATTCAATTTGGTAAAAACGTCGGAAAAAAATCGAGCAAACATCGACGCGTACTCGAATAAATGAAAAATACACGCAGAAAAATTTTCCAATCCAAATAATTCTCATCGAGGGAGAAAAAAATCCAACGAAACGTTTCCTTTTTTCATATTTCATTCGATAAAATTTCCGTACACGAATACTAAAATCACGTAGCTCGGCAGCATCGCGTATATTTATTCTAATCGTCCGGTATGAACGACGTCTGCGGTCGAATTACCGTAATATACGAAAGATACCGGGGCATAATAAGGATATCCCGTGAAACGAATAAAATCTCGTCTATTCGAACCGAACCCGACGAATAAGAACAGTTGTAAGATTTTTTTGATTATCGAATGTTACGGGCGAAGCGATCGCGATTTCGTGATGCGGAATGAAATATTTCTCAGTTCTGTCGCGAAAATATTTACCCTTTTTCACCAAGGACGAAACGACGAACGAGTCAAATCGACTTGAAAAAATTGCGCTTGCCGACAATGCTGGTGACATTTCGCTGACATTGTGGTGGTGCCGGTGACGTCACGACGACCAATGTCTTTTTATTAGAGCGCGCCCTTTGGAGCGTTAAAAATGGCCATCGGACGTGTCAAAAATTCGACGAAGCTGGCGTAAAAAATCGAAACCTAATTACGACAAAGAGTGAAGCGAACGGGAATGGTAATATAGAGGCGGAATCGCATTAGGCGTTTGCTAATTTAAAAATATGGTCGAAATAAACGGCGGTGAAAATTTTAAAACGTAAATCATCATTATCGTTTGCTAATACGTTTCCCTATTTTTGTTAGCCGTTTCTTTTCTCTCTCGCCTACATCTATAGAAAATAACGAGAACACATTAAGTTTTCTTCGCAAAAATGATACATAGCGTATTACGCGCGAAAAAATTCCTTCGCAATTCTAACGCTGAGGGAGCCCCTGTGTAAAGACATTTTACTCAGATAGCGGCGAAAAGGCGAAAAAACGACCAAATACCCCCGAGATTTTGCGCGCTGCAAAACGAAACGATATAAGTAGACATAACGCAGATTAAAATGTATACGAATGAAGAAGTTGAAAAAAAATACCCACACAGTAAACCGTACACCGATGTAAAGAAGGAAATAATGAAAATAATGCGAAAAATGAAAAGCTTTTACCGAGTTTTTGTATATTTTTTACGTGTTCGCTTTTTTCAACTCGGTTACTACGAGGGATCGTTTCGAACGGAATTCCAAAAAACGAATTACATTTTTACTTCGCATTTATACCGAAACGAATAAGTATTTATTTTAATTAGAAAACGCGCTCGCGTTTTTATATTTTCGTACGAGGGGAGTGTAGGACTCGACGATGGGTTTTTCCCTTTAAATTTACAATATGAAATTATTTCCTTTTCCGATAATACCGTCTCGTATATTAACGTTTTGCGATTTAGATTAACAACCTTTCGGAAAAGCTAAACCCATAAAAGGAAGGAAAAAACCGAAGCCAGCTCGAAAGACATTTATTTAAAGCCTATTAAAGTTTCGCGTTCGTTCGTTTCCGATGACGGTGGTTTTTTCCTTTGTTTTTCCCTCTTTTTTTCGCTATAGGTATCTTTTTTTACTGTTTCGAATTTTTTTTTCCTTTCGATTTTCTCGTTCGTCCGAAAATAACCATAAATTCAGCGCACGTTTTATAAAAAGAACATCCAAAATAACAATAAGTCCGGCAACGTACGTTGTCACATCATAAACTCCGTTCACTCGGTCGATAAGTTTATCGAGCTCGGAAATTTTCTCATGTTGAAACTTCGTGTACGTAAGCATCCCGATGATATATACGGCAAACCGAGTATGCAATTTTATTAACACTATCGCGAGCACATTGTATAACGCTCATATCGCAGGCGCTTCCAATATAACTTCTAGCTCATCGCGAAAATAATAAAGAACGAATGTTAATGAAAATTTCATTTTGTTGATAAAGCTTTTATTTTATTTTTTTTTTATCGAAGTATATTTAATTCGTTTTCGAATCTCTGAGAGGTTTATTGCGATTGAATTGGTACGCTGGATGAAGTTCGATGGACAGAGAATCGGAAAATTACATTATTCGAATGAAACGCCGAAAGAATAGAATTTTATACGTTTTAGCTGTTTTTGATGATTGACGTGCACTGTTGGTATGAAGTTTTGATGGGAAGTTCGCGTAGAGAAAATGTATTAGATAATGAGATGGATTTTTGTCAACTTGGATATTCGCAGTTGGGTCGGATGAAATATTACGTGGGGTAATATAAGCGCTGGCACCAAGCTTCGTCATAATTATCTCCAATAAGCTAAGTGAATGGAGTTTACTTTTGAATTTTAAGTAAGTGTTAGTGGTTATATGCACGTTGGCAAAATTACGTAAATATTTTCATAAGGGTTGGGAGAAAAGCAATTGAAATTTTATTTGCTGTGGTGAGGATTTTTCATTTTTTTCTGCTTCTTAGGCAACTTGGAATTTAATTCATTTATTAATGAAGGCGATTTATTGTATTTTTATTTTTTGTTCGATAGTTTGGAGAAAAATATAAATGAGAACAATTTTTTTTTTCATTTTTTTTTACAAGTTTTTTTTTTTACTTTTTTTTTTTAATTCAAAAAATTGTAACTCTTGATAGCCAAAAAATAGCATGGATGGTAGTAGAATTGAAGTTCTACTTGTTTTTGTAGTGCCAGTAGTTCTATCTTTTTAGGGATGTCATTTGAAATTTATTTCACTTAATTGCTACTTCAGTATTTTTACCATATTCTTTTCCACCTTTAACGTATTTAGGATAATTTTGATTTTTTATTATGTTTTTTTGAGTTTTTCTTATGAATTAATTTTTCATCTTTAACAAATTTATGATAATTTACTCCTCGATTTTTTAGTAATTTTTGTCTTTATTTCCATTTAGGTACTGTTTCAAAGAGGGATTGGGAGGGAGGGGGAAATGTCATAGAAGAAAATCTGTATTTTCAGGATATTTTTATTTTGATATCAATAGCACTTAAATAATACAACAAAATGATCATATGTATATTGTATAACTTTGATCTATTTCTAAAATCGAAGGAGCTATAATGGGATGAAAATTTTAATGCGCTGTAACCCTTTCAGTTTTGGAGCTAGGTTTAATTTCATTCAGTTTTTTTTGTTGTCGTTTCAACGTACTATGGATTACGAAAAAAAGCAAATTTTTTCTCCTGTGACGTCAACATCGTTTTTCGAGAATTTTTTTTTTCGATAAATAGTATTTGAATGCAACATGCAACCAAAAACAGTTATCGAGTTATTCAGTTAATTCGTCCGCTTTCTCATTGGTCTTACGTCACGCGTGTAACGACCAATCACAAGGCTAGAATGTGATAAAATCTAGGATATTTCATTTCTGCCTTCCTTCATAATATCGTTCAGTTTTCATTGAAGATTGACTGAACGACGGAAATTTGTTTGTAATTTGAATCATCGGCTGATTTATGTTTTCACGAGTAAGTGCAGGTAATTTAGCACTTTCCGACTTTCTGATTGGTTGTTACAAGCATGACGTACGACCAATCAGAAAGCTGACCAGTTACCTGTTGTGAAATTTGAAAGATGACAAATTTTTGGAGCTCTTAGCTCCTTCCCTTGAAGAGATATTAAATTTTTGTGTATCACTTTTTCTGCTTCTTTTACAAAGCACTATGCATTTCATTAAGAAAAAAAAATCATAATTATTAATTTTCCTGAAATTCAGATTTTCACAACACTCCAATGATGCCGTCATGGAGAAAAGTGTGGCTTTGAGTGGGTGCGTCTGTTTCATGTTTTAAAATAGGAGTAATAAAATATCAAGGATTTAAAATTTCCTTAATTTTTGTGATTTCTTTGAATTCAAATTTATTGAAATTCTTGATAAATCTTAGATTTTTGGAACTTTCCAGATATTTGGAATTCTCAAAAATTTTTAAATTTGTCAAAATTTGCTCACCTCCTTCGAAATGACGAATCCACTATAGTCCGGCTGTTCCTCTTCCTCAGAAAAACTAACCTCCTATCCCAGATCTAATCTAATCTTCCGTGCCTCTAGCCTTTGTAGCAGTACATGGCACGTTAATAAAGATAAGTAAGTAAGTAAGAATCTTCAAAATTTTTTAAAAATTCAAAAAATTTTGTTTTTGAAGGATTATTGAAATTTCAAACGAGTTATAGTTCTTGATCAAAATTTTTATAAATAATTACTTATCATTTAGTCTTTCAGAAGCTCACAAACTTTCTTGTTTACCCATATCTCGACTCGTTGCATGTTTTGTTGGTACAATAAGGTATGAAATTCTCGTGAAATTAATATCGAATATAATTAGAGCACATTTTGTTGGTACGATAGGGTATGAAATTCTGGGGAAATTAATATTGAATATAATATCCGATACTTTTACTTGGAAGAATGAGAAAAATGTACAGAAAAAGTGTCTAAAAAAATAATTTCAATTTATTGCTATATATATTTATATCGTTCTTGAAAAATGCGATTACGGCGCTTCCAACAACAACAAAAAAACACCTATAAATATTGCCTATCTCTTATATTGGAAAGCCTGCGATATTAAAAAAAAATCAAAACCTCCTACCTAGCAGACACAGAGGGCAAAAAAATAGCATTATGTCTCGAACTGAGAACAAAGTCACATATCAAGCGCTACATAGGGTTCATCCGATCCACCAAAGCGATAAAAAAATAACTGCAGTGTAGCGAGGTAACGCATAAAAACGCCACGTCTATACCCCGAGTAATCCGTTGAGCAGATAAAACAGATCGAGTTCCGACTACAGGCTCGGTATCCCCTCGGCTACTAATTTCGCAACGCATACGTCTGCGGTGATACGTACACGGTGTACGAAATAAATCCGTAAAATCAATGAGCCGTGGAAGCGCGACCGTACAACGAGAAGTAAATTTGCCAAAGCGTAGTGTCGGGCAAAAACTACACCATAGTATATACGAAGCTCGGAGAAAGCTGGCAACTTCTTTGGTAATTTATTTACGTAGCAGCATCGTAATCCGGGAATAATCACCTACATCGCGTCGCCCGAAAAACGGAGAACATAAATTTACATAATAGAATTCGAAACATTTAACATTCGGCGACAAATAGAATAAAACTGTGTATGCGCCGAGCCGAGAAAGAATTAGCAATCCCTGAAAGTTAAACTTAAATATCAAAAGTTTAGACGGTATTAAAATAGCAAACTGTAGATTAAGCTTTGGTTTAAGTTAATATCAAAATGGGAAAATTCACCGTTACCGAGCCCCGAATGGAAATGCCGAAGCCAAGAAGGGTAAACATTTACTCGTTACGTTATTAAACTAACATCTGCATCTACGCCCCTTCGCCTTTTATAAAGAAATTACTTTAAAAGCTCCCAAATTGATTAAATTCAATATCCGCTGTGTACGACGATGGGCTACGGTCGATTAGTAATGCAAAAAATAAATACTTTAAAGGCGACGGCGGTTTATAGCGATGTGGTTAAAACAAGCGAATTGCGAACGTCGATTCGAACTTTGTTAGATGGAAAATTCAAAATTTACGACACTTCGCGCGAGTACAAATCTCAAGCGTGCAGGTTATACACGTGGATCGCGCGCCGAGATACGAGATGGAAACTAAAAGCATTAAGGGTGGGAATTATTCGTTGTCTATTGCACGTGGTATTGTTGTTATTCCACCATCGATAGTACCCTCACATTGTATCCTTTGCCAAGGTGCATTAGAAACTCACAGGGGTTCCAGGGGGTTCCTATAATATCCTCGAAAGCCATACAAGAGATGCAAAATTTCACTGCATGAATATTCAAACGTAGAGGTATTCTGGGTTGACGAATTTTCCAATAAGGGACTTCATTCGTGGTAAGGAAAAAAACTACTAATATCGACCTCGTATGTCAAACCCAGACCGATGCCACGTCGCAAAAAAGCTCGTCATATTGAGAACCACCGATCAAGAAGAAAAAAATAATTTCGTACGAACGCGGCTGGATACTATAGAAAAGAATTTCGACCGGGGTTTTTTGCCTGACGACAAGTCATCAATCTTGACATGCGACCTTCTTCGGTTACTCCTCTCACTTTTCGCATGTCTCACTTTTCAAAACCTCAAACCTTTTCACGACTGTTTTCCATCACCGTTGTAGCTGTTTTTTGACCGCAAATATGGTCTCGGAAATGCGATACGTTGGATATTTGTTCGCTTCTTTCTTACGCTGACGAAATTTAATATTCGTCTGCGCGGTAAATCTAATTTCCACAGATCGTGCTGCTACAACATTAAGATGGAAATGTTATACATTCTTTAAAAAGGTTGCATTTCAGAGCCCACATTTCGGATAAAAATATAGCCCTCTTGTGGCGATAAATTAATAAATTTACGTTGCACGGCGTACCAATAGCGCCGACGTTATTGGCTCAAAAAATCGAATTCTCTGGAAAATATACTTCCGCCGGTGATGTTAATCCTTTTATATTGATTTATTAATAATGCTCGGCCGGAAAAATTGTCATCGGTAGGTGAATTTTTGCAACTTTTCGATGAATTTTTAATCTACCTTTCCTCGCGCTAACGTCATCACCTAAGGGGAAACGTAACACCTGCTCAATGAGACATTGTAAAGCTTTTTTTTTGAATGCTGTCAAATATTTGCTATTTCTGTATGTCCTAGTCGTCGATATATAATTAACTTTTGAAATGATTTAGGGAACTAAAGCCTAAATAATTAAGGAATTTTATTTCGCGTTAGACCATTAATAAATGAATAATATAGGAGATGATCAAACTTTTAATTAATCATTTTTTATATTGAAAATAGGTGCTAATGTACTTTTTAGCCCTTAATCAAATTCAAAATGAAATTTCCTGCATTTTGAGTACCCACACGATTATATTCCGAAGAAATAGAATAATCATTGTGCCTTCAAATTTACATGTATACAACTTATGCACCATGAACGTCAATTATTTTACACAAGACATATTAGAAGGTGTTTGGAATTTATTGGACACTCTGTATCAGTTTCATTTTTTTTTTTTTTTTTTTTTTTTTTTGTTAGTAATGAATATTTTGTGAACAATTTGTGCTAATGAATTTTTTATGGTATAATTAAATTTAGAATAAAATTTCCTTCACTTTGAGTATCCACACGATTATATTCTGAAGAAATCGAATAATCGGCGATCCTTCAGATTTGCATATGTATGCAACTTATTTACCACAAATGAAAAAGATTTGGCGTACGACATACTAGAAGGTGTTTGAAATATATCGAACACTCTGAATTAGTTTCTTTTTTTTTTTTTTTTTATTGAAAATTTTGTGGATAACCTATGTTAGTGAAATTTTTGTGTGTTATCGAATCTACAATGAAATTTTCTTCATTTTGAGTACATACAATTATACTCCAAAGAATCATAAAACTTGCTATAATAAGGTATTTGAAATTTATTAAACTCTCTAAATTACATAGTTTCATTTTTTTAATCTAGAAAAGTTTTGGAGAATTTATGCTAATGAATTTTTAATGATATACTTAATGAAATTAATAAAGAAATTTTGAATACCTCTCACGATTGTATTCTGAAGAAATCGAATAATCCTTTATTATTCAGATTCATTTGTGCATATGCAACTTCTACGCTATAAATGTTAATGATTCAGCATAAAACTTGCTAGAAGGAGTTTGAAATTTATTGAACACTTTATATTATGTACTTTCATTTGTTTCATGGGGGCATACTAGGGGCGTAGTCATCAAATTCCAAAATACCCCTCACGGTTTTTCTTGTGGCAATGTAACAATTCATTTTTTGGGCAATTTGTCATTTTAACCTCTAATACACTTGAATTTTTTTTCGGAATTTCTAATCAATCAGGATTAAATATTTCCCTACTCTGAAAAAAAAAAGATCCTGTTATCTACGCTTATAGACATAACTGAATTTAGAATGCAATTTCCTTCATTTTGAATACCCGCACGATTATACTCTTAAGAAATTGAATACCTACACATCCTTAAAATTTACACATATGCAACTTATGTGCCATATACGTAAGGAATGTTGCATAGGACATGCTAGAAAGCGTTTAAATGTTGTAAAACTCACTGTATTAATACTTTAAAATGCATTCATATGGATACTTATATTGAAGAGAATTTGATGCTGAATTTAGTGCTTCAAATGAAGTATCTCTATTTCATAAATAACTTGAGTCAACTACTAAATTACAAAAATCGATGACTGAGGATGAATGCTAAATTGAATAGTAGAATACATAATACAGCAAAACGAGCAATTTCCCTCCAGCGGTTCTGTGCTTATAAGTTGATCGGAAAATTTTACTCAATTCGAGTCGCAGAACGACGTTATTAGTAATTTGTAAAATTCTAGTTCACATCAAAGAATTCCATTCCATGCGAATCATCCCTTCGCATGTTAAAGGAGAAGGCCACAATCGCGGTTTTCTTAAAACCGGCGTCGAGATAATTTAAAAGGAGTTGTTACTTACGAGCGAGTTACCCGAAACACGATTTCGGCGCGTTTTTATACTTTTGTACGAATGTCAAACGATAAAATACGAACTTCTTTGAACTTAAATTGGGTACACGCCCTTTCTTAAATTCCCGGATGTTTTATAGGAAATGGGAAGCGCGGTTTGGGCGATATTTTTCAACCCTACAGTTTGAGTGGATTTTTCGCAGCCGTATACGAGACGAATTAAGCTTGACCTGGATGTTGGATAAATTTTCGACTTGATGTTTATTTTGGGTACGGCGCCGGGGAGAGAAACAAAAAGGGGTCGTGAAATGAAAATATTTTTTACTTAATGTCAAACAAATATACCCCGTGGCTTATATTCGAAGTCGTGTGTAAAAAATTCGTTAAAACCGATGGGTCGACGACAGTTCTCCTTAGTAAATTGACACTTATATGGCAACTGTGTACGTAATGACTGAGCAAACGTGACGGTCGTGTGTTGAGGATTAAGGGCACGCGTTACGTATCTGCTATTTCGGTAACACGGCTACGATACGCGACCCTTTATAATTTAATTCGCGCTCGCCCAAAAATGCGAATTATACGTAATAAAATATCTGATTTAGCTTTTCAATTCTCGTACGGACGTTTAATCCAAATTGAAAATAAATAAAAATACCGTCGACGTTATTGATACAACTGGGCCGGTTATTTGGAGGACGTATTTCGTTATGACGTAATATGGAATTTCGGATGACCGATTTTATTAAAAGTAATTATATAATAACAAGCGAGCGCGGTATATTAAAGGTTTTCATTGCTCCCAAGGTTTCTATACTTTGGAGTTACGAATTATAAATGAAGCAATTTCGTGTGCTTAATAAAGTTTCGTAATGGAATTTTTGTCCGCCTTTTGGCCTAAAATTTCGCTCCGATACTAGATTCTGCTTTTTAGTTCAGTCTTTGGTGAATTTTCACGTATCGTGGGATCTGTTTGAACCCTCTGTGTTGACTGTTGGTATTCGATGTGGCGCTTTTTATGATGGAAATTCGCTCGAAAACAGCCATTTAATGTGATGGATGGAGTATAGAGAAAGGAAAAACGTGGACGCAAGTAGATAATGGTTAAAAGCTAAGTTACCGAATCAAATTTAAGACGGGCTGAGTAGTGGTCCAGCCAAAGGAAGTGAGCGATTTAAACATCTTTTCGGGTATTTTGCGTGTAAAATCGTTAAACGTTGATTGCCTTTGATGTGTCCATTAAATAAATTATAAACCGAGCGTATCGGGCTTTTGAAAAGGGGTAACCTTAGCGTCAAAGGAATTGGCCGATCTCATTTGCAACGTACTGGCTCGAGAACGAGTAATATTAATTTTCCATTGGATAATGCGTCGTCCAGTGCCAATACTAGGGGTTCGGTTAGATAATCTATATTTGTAAATTGATAAAATTAATCATCGTTAGCCCAATTATTTACTCAACTGTTCATAAACACTAGAGCTACCTAGATTGTCGAATATGACGTGCTCTGTGTGAGATCGTCGAGTTATTTGTCGATAAATCGAAATGGAAAACAGTTTCTGAATTATTGCCAAAATTCGTATACTTATCCTCTTCTAGGAAAACTGTTAAGAGTAGTCTCCTTATACAGAAATACTACTTTAGAACGGTAATAGAGTTGATTTTTTCTGAAAATTCGACTAATTATGCGACGAACTTTTATCGAGCGTTCATGCAGCTTTATGCTTTTCAATAAAACAATGACCCGAAACGTCGATTTTTATTTTGTTTTTTCTTGTTTGACTGTAATGGCTTCCGATATTTTATTTTTTCACGGTTTAAACGAGCGATCCTATAATGCTTTGAATTTGCTTCGATAAGCCCTAACCGAGGGAGAGATTCGGACTTGAGTCATGAACAGATCGTAGCTTCATTATATTTCATTGGGACATCCTCGTAATGATTTATTTAATGCTGATGAAGTGCAGGACACATTGTGGACACAGCGATGCCCCTATTTAATCAGAGCGTTAGAAAATTACTGGAAATTTCCAAATAGCAGTTCATAATTCCGAACGGACGCGTATAGAGTGGGATTGGAATTATGATTGGAAGGGGAGGTTTTTTTTCACTAAGCCACCGCTCGTAGGTAGTCAGTGCGGCTCCCCCTCGACGATACCGTTTATTTTCTGCCAATTCATCAAACTGTCATCGTTGTATTTTTTACTATAATGTTATCCCATCGTGCTCGACGAAGGGGAGGAGGTGAGAAACTTAATTCTAAATTAGCCACTTCAAACGAACTGGGATCATCGAATTTGCGGTTAGCGTGGATTTTTGATCGCGCTTCGTACAAGAAGGTAATTACTGTGGAGCCAATTTTCGCGCATCTAACGAGCTTAATTTAAATGTAAAACGGCGCGTCATTAATTTAGGGACACCTTATACATATCGAGGTAGATTTGGTGAATGGTGTAGAAAATGAACTCGCGGCGGTTACGAAAGGGAAGGAGCGCGCGCGTCTCGTAACGGGGTGGAGTACGTCGATATCTTTATAAGAGCTTAACGATTCCGTCGTATATACCCGCCGCGACGAATAATCCTTTTCTTTTTAGTACCGATTGCTTGATTGGGAACGAGTGAAATCACCCTTGTTGAAAAGTCCCTCTCTTTATTCGCTCGTCGCCGCCGAATCCTATCATGTACAGCTGTAAATCGAGGATAAGAGGATAGATGAGATATAACGATTCGCGAAGACGCGGCGGCGCAACCGTACCAATTTTCCTGTTTTGTTTTTCGGCCCGTTACGTACTCGGTAGGCTGAAAGAATTGATTTTTCGTCGTCGCCACCACCAACCTGAGAGCATTTTCTGCATTAAGAACGATTAAATTTTACAATAGGTTTTGAAATCGAGCGAATTAGTGCAGTGTTAGCGAGACGATAAAAATTAACGACTTTAGGCCGCAGTTTGAGAAGTCTTATCAAACGAGAGTGTATCATGAACATTGGCCATTACTTTAATAATTATGGCGTGCGTATTTGGATACGGCGCGTGGTACATGTCGTTTCGGTAGAGACTATTTAAGCTATGGTCAACTGTTCTCGTTAGCTTCGGGCTTAGCGGTTACCATGGCGACTGACGCCGTCTATGATTAAAGCCCTAAACTGCACATCCGAGTAAATTTGTTTGATGATTCTAAAGTCAACATAAAGTGAAAACAATGTCCACCCTTCTATCGCAACGCTCGCTGCTGGTTTAACTGCATCGCCTATAGCGTAAGTAGTGACCGCATATCGGACCCTTCGGCGAAGCTTTCTTTCGGCCATAACGATGTCGTTGGACGGTTATTTAACACAATCTACCCGGTCAGCTGTAATTTATGTATTGTATTTTCACGTATTAATTGACTTTTCGGTGGGCTTCGTACTTGGGGTTGCTGGTGTTGTTCTATTAATTATTATGCATTATGACTTAAAAATAGGAGGCCGATGCAAATTTCACCTCGTTACTCGTTCCGGGTGATTTGCTAGGCCATAGAATAATCTGGAGATAAAATCGAGGTATTAGTAAATCGCGGTACTTACACGTGCACCTGCACTCATACCAATGCCTAAACTTTTCCCAAGTATTAAATTCAGACGGAGCAAGGCAGTGGCGTGCTAGTGTCGCTTCTGTTCATCAACATTCTATAAAAGTGATCATGTATTTTTATAAATATTTTTTGATATTATTTTCTTATTTAACGAGTGTCTCCACATAACAGGTAGCTCAATTAGCATTTTTCGATATTTTTGCTGTGCAAATGCGTGTGCCTTTTACTTTTATATTTAGTGGCATTGGTTTTTTAAATAATTTTGTATGATTATTTTACTTTTCATATGTTAGTCTTCATTTTCAACGTGTTTTATTACTTGAGTTTGAATGTTATTTTTTTAATAATTTTTAATTTTTGTTACCCAAGTGCATTACTTGTTTCATCTGAAACATAATTTCCAGAGTCTGTTATCGAGTATTTACGAATATTTTCCCCTTAATTTTTAAATTCAATTTTTGAGTTTCAGCTACCGACATGAGTTACTTGTTTAATTTTATATGTTGTTTCCAAAGTTTATTTTCAGTATGATATACGGAATGCGATTAGGTAAAAAAATTTTTTCTCAATTTTTGAGTTTCTTTATTTTTGGTTACCCATGTCAGTTACTTTTTTATGTATAATTTTAGAATTTAATTCATTTGACAAATTTCGTTTGGTAAGTAATAAGAAATAATAAAACATCATTGAATAATAAATTACAAGTGAAAAGCAATTTTAGTTTTCAACGCAGATGACAAAATAAAAAAAAATAAAAAGAAATTAAGGTCGCTAGAAATAATACGTAACGTAAAGTAATTTTCTTAGCGCAGATGACAAAGTAAAAATAAAAAAATTAGGGACGCACGAAATAATTACAACAAACCACAATGATAATACGAATAAATACGAAAGTAAAGGGCACACCGCATACGCATGCGCATAGCAAAAATATCGAAAAGTGCTAACCGAGCTACATGTTATGTGGAAACACTCGTTTGAAATCAAGAAAGATATTAATTTATAGGTATTTATTTCCAAATCTATCTTGTTATTAGTACCCAAAATCACTTTTGAAAGTTTTCAGAAGTTACCACCGGGGCGCGATTCTCAGGGTGCTCCATCCAAATACAAGTAGATTCTTCATTTTTACGAGCTCGTTACGCAGTTCTCTCGAAGCAGCGACGTGGAACGAGGCAGTTGTCAATGGAGACTCGAAAAAGGTCTCCTTGCATTTTTATATCGGTGCTCGAATGCCTGTCAAAATGGGAAAAATTAATTAAAATCGCTCCGCTAGAAAATTCAATTGCGAATTTTTCTACGTGACCGATTAAAATGTCATTTTTAATTGCATTTCGGACTGTTCTCCCTTTCGTTTACCTTATTAAGTTACAAAACGTTTTATAAAATGTTGAAATACAGGATTACGGTACATTTAACGTTTTTTTCCTCTCTTCACTTATGCAAGAGTTGGAGTCGACTACGCCTTTTTCATGTGATATTGAATGATGTATTTGATTTCGAGATACTTCATTTTACTCGTACTTTGAAAGCTCGGTTCGGTGAAGATGAATTTAATTTTGGATTGGAAATCCCCCTCGACATTATTTTCCTCGGAGGAAAAGGATAATATTTTAAAATTGAAGAAAAATATGAGTTTGGAGTTGAAGTTGAAAAATCAGCTCTAAAATTAGGTGAAATTATTTTGAAAAATTCAAGGTTTGAAAAACAGCTCCACTCTTCATCTGTATATCTCTTTCGACTTCATCTTATATGAAAATGAAAAAAAATAGTATTGACGTAGTCAGTGGATTCAGGGGGTTGCACCTATTTTCTTGTCCTTTCAAAGCTCAGCAAAATTTTGTACGTGATAAAGATGAAGTTTGAAAAATCAGGCCCATTCAATAAACATGTCTAACTTCACCACTGCTTCTATTTTTCCGAAAATACTAATAAATGAGTTGAAGAAATCGAGTAAATTTTCTGATCATCTTTTCGAGAATACTCGTAAATGGGTTGAAGGAAATGGGGTAAAATTATTTCCTTTTTTGGGAGGAGGGGTAAATTCAGTGGAATTGAGTGAAGATTAGAATTTATTTTTTAAAATTGTTTTGAAGTCAAGTTCAGTTGAAAGTAAATTTTAGAATCGACTTTGGAATTGAACACACTAATGGAGTTGGGAATTCTGTTTCTTGGATTCATTCTAGAGTATAAAAAAGCCAGAAATTAGGTTTTGAAAATTATGTGGGGTGGAAAAGTGGATCAAAGGGATATATTAATTGCAGAATACAGTCTCATTTGTATGAAACTGCTTTTGACATTTTCATTGGTACCAATCAAATAAAAGTTTCCTTGATAAAATGA
Organism: Phenacoccus solenopsis; assembly: GCA_009761765.1. Classification (NCBI taxonomy): domain Eukaryota; kingdom Metazoa; phylum Arthropoda; class Insecta; order Hemiptera; family Pseudococcidae; genus Phenacoccus; species Phenacoccus solenopsis. The sequence goes on along the minus strand of CM019754.1, from coordinate 40,958,641 downwards.
AATCAGCACGTGCCACTATATTTCGAATTTGAATAATCGTAGTTTTTCTAAAAATGTTTAATAAACGAGTTTTTGACCATTGAATTTTTTTGTGGGTCCAAAGATAAAATCCTAACCTTCAAAAGACAAAAAACTGGCAATCAATTTTATAAAAATTCGGAATGTCTTTTTATCAGTTTAGGCGACGAAGAAAATTTACCTGTTTTCATAGATTTTGGAACATATATGTATTTCGATTTTTCATAATTTATTGTTGCTATGGAAAATTAATGATTAATTTCAATTATTGATTAGATGAAAGAAACTTAAATTTGGATTTGCTTCACAGTAATAAAATTTGTAAAAAACTTTGACAGCGTTTATTTTTATCGTCAAGATTCTAAACATCATCTTAAATTTTAAATGCAAAAAATTTTCACACCTGACAAATTGAAATTCAAATTTCTGAGAATTAAAAAAATATAATAATAATTCTTCAGAACTAAAGTCCTTTCAACAGGTGTTAATCGAATTTTATCATTGTGAAATTTTTTGAGTTCTCATATTTGTTCAGATAGATTGAAAAAAAACTAAATGGGGAGTAGGATTTGTAAAATTTTCTCTTCACTGCGTCATTCAAATCTTGTCAGCCAATAATGCTCGCCTTTGGTAAATAGAGATTGCCCAAAAAATGAAATTTTTCGAACGCAGGATATTGTGGGACAACTTGTTTTAGAAAAGAGTAATGAAGTGCTTAACAGTACGATTTTCGCTACACAACAGCTCGAGGGAAGCATAAAGAGAAGGAATGAATTTTCGCAAGGATCCAAGTGAACACCGTCTCATCGGTGTGAAAAGTATGTAAAATAATACACCCTTCGCATTGATCGTTGGCTGTGGGCGCGATGTAATTCTTTGTCGTAAAAAATTATCATTTCGAAAAAATAAATAGCTCGGCGGACACGATAAACTTACATCGGGGAAAAAACATTAATCAAATTTCGCCGCCATCTTTAGCATTAGCGAACCGCAATTTGCGAACGGGATGCCGTAAAGGGCAGAGAAACAATAATTTATGAATCGAGCGAATCGATTCGTCTCAAACTTGCGTATTTAAGTGTCGTGCGCTATCATCGTTCCGGATGGTAAAGATGATTAATGCGAGTCATTTCTAGGTGCTCTTCGGTATGTCGAGACAAATTTACGTTCGCCCTCGCGTTTCGCGCCCTTTTTTATGCGCCGCGTTCGTTCGAGCGTACCAGCAGAAACGAAGGAGTACTGTAACCGCCGGCGTGAAATACGAATTCACATTCGCCCCGGTATACGGAAATGTCAACCGAACAATTGCTCGGACGATCAGAGCTCATTGGTCATACCAGCGTCACAGCGTCGTACACCGATCAAATCAATTTCGCGGGTAAAAAATTACCATCTTCGATGGTTCCAATGGCTCGTACCGCGTGCTATATAATAGGGATAGAAAGTAAATACATTTCTATACTGTATTCGAGATGAGGCGAAAATAGTGAAGAAAAAAAGGGCGAGTATGTTTGCATAGAGTGGTGGCAAAGTGTCACTTTACTTTCGGAATCCCAGCGGGAATAAAGCGCTCGTAGAAGCCGCGTATTGCCAACAAATGCATCTTATTACGTATGTTACGTTCGAGTGTTTTCGTAAAAATTCCTTTTCACTGCGAGACGATACGCAGCTGAGCTTTCTCAAAAGAAATCTACCTCTGAAAGAAACCTCGTCGAGCGTGCTCCTTCGGTACGTACTTTACATACGTGGCGAGGCGATTCTCGATAACGTTTAAAATTTCAGCGCACTCGGTCAGTCCGAAATATGGATCATCGAGCGAGCCGTACGATCGCTCCCCAAGGAATACCACCCAATTCGGAATGCGGAAGATACGTATGCAAAGGCGAACCAAACCGGGTGCTGATATTATAATTTTCGCCCGCAAACATCTACATAACAAAAGAAGGTTAAAGAACGCTATTCTGAATAAACACCCAACAGCGGAGCGTTGAAAAAGCCCATTTCTTTGGAAATAATGACCTCCTGTATTCGGTTTATTTTATTTATATTTTTTTTCCTTCATATAATTTTTACGCTGAAATACCTTGCGAGAAAACGAGCTTTCCACTTTACACGTTAATAAAAGTGACGAGGTAGTTTCTGATATTTTTCAATTCTTTTATTAAGCCGTAAAGGAAGAAAATTGTAATTCTTTACGAAAGCGTTCCAACAAACCCTATCAACGGAATAAAATTGCTTTAAACGGGCCAATAAGAAAGGAAAAATTCTATTTTAAATTGAAAATGAAAGTCGAAACGTTTCGTCTTGCCTTGAAAGAATTATTATACGTAATACGAGCTAAAGATATACTTACTCCAAACATGCGTCAGAGCTGATGCTACACTTCCGGCGAATTAACCCATATAAACGTTGATTTAAATGCAAAACAAAAAGTACCTACTGAATATATATTTGGGTCCAAATAAGCTTCCGCTGATAGATTTCCAAAAACTTTCCAATGACAATGGAAAATTCCTCTTTATTACGTATAACATGCGTATGTACATGAAAGCTCCTCCCATACTCAGCCTCCGAAGTGTAAAGCCATCGTTTGGTCGTTAGGTGGAAATTTCGATGTCATAGGCTGGAAGTTTTTTACTAATATAGTATTCTTTTGGTAACTCAGCTGCCTGCTGGTCGTCGTGACCGTGTAAACCAATATCAAGTTCGTAAGCCTACGTGTGTTTTAGCTTTACGAGAAACGGATTATTTGCAAAACGAATAATATAAAAGTTTTTCAATGCTGTCCCGCTCGTTATTTGTTAAGTTTTTACCCGTAAGGGATTTGTATAGGATTTAGTTTCACCTTTTATTATTTTCTCGTTGCGCTGCCGAGAAACTTTTGTTTCGACAAACTTACAAATAAAAACGAAACACGTGATGGATTTGATGAATAATTGAATGCTCGGATATCGTGTCCGGTCATTTTTATCTAAGTTTATTGGCTAGCCGCTTCCAACGTCTTGGTTTATACGCTGTAGAAACAAATACGCGTCGAGAACAACCGTTAGTGGATGGTTGGGGTTATGTGAAGCGAAGTTCTTCGAATATTCAGATTCGCATTTGCTGGGAAAGCTGTGAATTGCTGCACGTCCATTGTAACTCTAGATGGTGAAGGTAAAATCACATTGGGACCCGAACGCGAAGTGGCTGACATCTAGTGGCGAAAAGTATAAGTGCTGTAGTGAGGATATATGGGGCCTGTATAATATAAATAAAGGAAATTTTTATCATAATATTGTGCTCAGTTTCTTTATGTTTTTAATTAGTATTTTGAAAAAATTGCTGGTTAAATGTTGAAACAAGTTCGCGAAATTAAGGAATCGTAAAACAGTGAAATTACTGATAAAAATCATGCAGTCCTCATTATCATCTCTAGAACATTAGCGCTCAAGCAGTTGTTCGGGTCCCAATGGGCTATTTGAAGCTCCCAGACCTATTCTCAAATTTTCATCATTTGCCATTTTGAGTCTGTTTCGACTAAATTGTAGGCAAATTCTTGATAAGTACCAGTAATTTTGTGATAAATTACCAGTAATTTTGTGATAAATTACTAGTAATTTTGTGATAAATTACTAGTAATTTCATAGTAAATTATCAGTAATTTCATAGTAAATTACCAGTAATTTCATAGTAAATTACGAGTAATTTCATAGTAAATTACCAGTAATTACATGGTAAATTACCAGTAATTTCATGGTAAATTACCAGTTATTCTTGGTAAATTACTATGAACTTTATCTTCCTTTTTGGCCTACATAATTGAACGAGTTCGCATTCTTCGAATTTAAGCTATTTTGCATCGCTTAGAATTCTGTCAAATTCAAGGCACTATTATGGAGTCGTTGTGTTGTGTTTCTTAACCAACTTCGTATACGAGGTTGTTGAAATTTAAGCTTCCTGATTCAATCTAACGAGGAGTTGAGAACTACGTACATAATAAAAAAAATATCATGTTCGAATTGACTTCATAAGAGAGGCATTAAGGACTACAATTGTCCTTGAAATCCATCTCATGGGCTAATATATTAATATAACGATATCCTCGATCGATAAGACCGAAAATAACACTTTTGAGCTTTCGCGACTCTTTCAAGCCTTTCCCTCTCGAGTGCTTCGTTTGGAATAAAATGAAAGATCTGGAAAAATAATACATAAAGAATACTCGACTGAAAGAATCGCATACAGATCTGGTTAACTTGGGAATCGGGCCGAAAATAGGCAGCATTTTCAACGCTGCTGTATAAATTGTATCAATTTTCCGTGATACAATCACCGCGCACATTTTCGCTCGAATCTCGACGCTAACAAAGAGTCAATCGAAATCTTGGAAATTGAAATTTCCCGTTTGTTAGATTGAATTTGTTTCGGGAAAATATGTATATAAAATTTCGCCTATTTCGCGCATTTTAATTAGTTCGTTCGGCATCGATACAACGCCGAGTGAATTCCGAGTGGAAAGGCGAAGAAAAGCCTATCGACCGGAATTTGTAAACTTTTCGACTTGATTAAATGTGATTTTTATCGGCAACGTTTAGCGAAACAATGAGCCGTAGAATGCGTACACGCGATAGAAACCAAAGAGGGGCAGACGAGCGTTGAAATTAGAATTTTCGTTATATTCTTGAAAGTTAAAAACTTTCTTTGATTAGCGGAAATAGGGTAGGAAGGAGATGTTGAAACCGTTGGAGGTCGGCGCGAGGTTGATAATGTGTTGAAAATGCGTGAGTTCGCTTTTAGCGTATTTAAACAATGATTATGAAATCAACACATCGCGACGTTTCATGATATTACGCGACGAGGTGAGGCGAAGTATAGCGCGACGATTTTGAAAAGGGAAAACGCAAAAGGATCGAAAGTTTCTCTGGTGCTAGCGTCAGAAATATGGCGAAGAAGAAAGTTGGATAGTTGGTAAACTTTTTGGGAAACTTTTATAACTTCTCTCGCAGCAACGTCCGAGTGGATAATTCAACATTATTTCTTTTATCAACAAAATTCTAATACCGGCGATAAATTTGTTCGTTCAATTTTAATTTTCTTTGGACCCAATTCGCCGTTTTCTCTCTCATTTAGCGATTTTTTCCCTCCCCTGTACGATAATTGGAAAAGTTTTTCAGTTGAATGTTCAAAAAGGTTGGCAAAGGGAGGGAGAGAAAATAGCCCTTTTATTAAGACAAACATACTTCAGTTCATACAGTTTCGCGTGTACGCTATTGATCCGCGTATACCTTTGGAAGGTATTTTTTGTACACGACTAGTATGGATGATGGGAACAACATTGCTATCTTTTAAATCGCCTTCTCAGAATAGACGCGAAACTTTCTGGAAATTTAAATTACCGACCAGCTGGACCGTGAATGGACGCTCCGATGGTTAAATAACGTTAACCATATATTTTTGCGAGTTAATCAAATAAATCCGCGTATAAATACGGATTTAAAGCAGCTACGACGGTAGACTAGCTTGGAGTTGATTAATTCAAAGATACTCGCTTGTCGGAGCGATTTGCCTGCGCCGACCTTATCGACGAGCTCGCAAGTTCGCAAGTGGCGAGGCAAAAGCTTAACAAAGATTACCCATGAATTATTTAGCAACTTTCTTTCGATGCTTTTGTATAATTCTTAGCCGGCGAAATGTATCATTTAAGCTGACGGTTTGTGCGAATGCTTCATAATTCTCACGCGAAAAAGGGTCAGGTGGTAAAGAGCGTGCGAAATAACCGTAGCCCATATTGTTTCAATTTCAATAATACCCGATGGTAATAAGTTATTTTAATTTGGAGTAATCCGTTTACTCTCGCTTTTCGTCGACACCTCTGCGCTTCATTTGATCATTTACTTTTCATCCACGGTTCGTCGATGAAATTTCCATTAAACTGGATGAAACGAGGTATTAATTGGTGCAGCAAACTTTTCCATGCGTGGATTTCATTTTGGAATAATTAGCGAAGCCTTCGCGCCATATGGCTAGTATTAAAATGCCGAGAAGATGGTATTTTAAAGTGTCGAGCAGATACGTATATCTGTGCGTGTCCGTACCGCCGCACTGATTGACAGGCACGCGAGCCTTGGAGCTTTCTTTGCGCCGAAGACGAGCACGCCATACGTCACGAACGAACGCTATTTGCAGCGTTGTTGCGAGCTTCTGAGAAAGGTGGCCATTTTACACTTGGGAACAGATAAGTTGAGAATTATTTGTGTAACCTGATTTGACGTCGGTTCCATTCCATAAGCTGCGAGTGGAAATTTGCCGCCGCAGTTACCTCGCGAATCGAAGTTCGATGTGGAAAAATTCACTACATTGCTTTTCCATCGGTATGAATCGAGGGTCGGAAATTTCGCCGGAATAATCGTCTCGAAAGTGCTCATCCGCGATTCTCGCTATATAAGTTTTCTTTTTTATGGTTTTAATTTAATAACGCTCGGAGGAAAATTCCTTCGACGATATTGAATTCGATTGTTGAATAGAATTACGACTCGAGATTCAAGGTTTCTGCGACGTCGAACCATACTGTAGTTGGAGACGCATAAAATATTTATACTCGCAACTTCACGTTAATCAACTTTTCGAGCATCGTTCACTCACTTCTGTACTTCAGTTTGTATAGAACAATGTGTCTGTGAATATTTCAAGCTCTTTAGACGACTTTTAGCCTATTCTTGCGTTCATAAAAGGTTTCATTCATTCCATGTTTGGAAAAAAATTAAGTTTCATTAATTCATTTTGCTTTCTCTACTTTTGTGTTCAAAATTCATTTCATTTTGATATAAAAATTTTATGCCACCTGCAGAAATTTAATACACTACTTTGGATACCAACATGCTAATAAAGTTGCCGATGAGTTATCAACAAGAGTTATTCTCCTTACATAATGCAACATATAAGTACGAATGTAACGATAGTTGCCTATTTCGTTGTAAGGTAACATTGTTACTGTCTGTCCAATATAGCTTGAGACTTTTTGACAGCGCAAAGTTAGGCAACAATTCATACATGGTTACTCAAAATGTGGATTGTATTACAAAGTAGGTAAATATGTTATTACCTATTACCTCATCGAAGTTAGCAGGAAACCACGGACGTTAACTATAATATCTGGATATTTGGCTGATCGCAAAACGTTGCGGTGGTGGTGGCTTATAATTTTGAATTTTAATACTGTTTAAAGCAACGTTGCGGTGGGCGTGGCTTATATTTCTATTTCAGAGCCGTTTTATTTACACGCAGCCAAATATCTAGGTATTATAGTTAACGTCCGTGAGGAAACATATTCACAGAATTTTTTTTGTGCTTTACTATTTCGACGATTTGATCAGCATTCTCAATTTGAACACATTTTGGGTAGTAATGAAATCGTGAAAATTGTCGCGCTTTTTGCCTAACTTTGCGCTGTCAAAAACTTTCAAGCTGTATTGAACAGACAGTACTCATTTTTGTATTTTGAGCATCACCTTGTGCGAGTTTTTGTTTTCTGAAAAATTATAAATGATAAAAATATTCTTGACAGAAAAGTTATATTGTAAGATTTGATTATGTACTTATGAACAAAAACAAAAAAGTAAGAAAAAAATTAACAAAAAATGAAAATTTTTTGTGGACCATTTGATGAATTTTTTAGAATTCTTTAGTTTTGATATATTTTGATTCAACTTTAATGGATCATATTCTGATTCTCAATCTCAACCAACCTTACATACAAAGTTCCAACTTTGTGGGTAGATTTGATGAGAAGATATGGATAATTTAAAAATTACATGACTCAATATCTCCTTAAAAAGCCATTTTTCGTTCTAACTTCCCTCTAAATTTATTTAAGGGACTTAAAGTCGGTTATATTAGTGTCCTTATTTCACTCTATCGTGTGACGTGAAAATTAAAGTTTTGAAGTATTTGCTCTCCCGGCAAACTCTCTTGAAATTTGAGTAGACATTTATTTTGAAATTAATCAAAAATTTGAAAGAAAAGTGTCTCTAGATCGTCCCAGGAATAAACTCCAACCAAAATACTGAGCAATTTTAATTTACATTTCTTTTTGCTACAAAATGAAGGGAATGGGGGGCGTGAGAAATATTTACTGAGAAAAAGTTGAACCTTTGCAATATGATTAGAAATGGTCTAAGACGCAAAGATATGAATACATCCTACTCTTCCTTTCTTTTCCGAACGTGCAGGAAGTTAAATAGAACAAAATATTTATTATTTCAGAGGGCGCACAGTGGGGCCGATTGCAAATCTAGGTGGACAAAATTCGAAAATGTAACTTTTTACTTTTAAATAAGCGTACCGTATGTTTTTTGAGTCGCTAAACTCGAATTTGATATTAGTTTTTTCCTTCCACCCCTCAAAAAGCCCAAAAGCCCAAATTTTTGGAAAATTGGGCTTCAGGGGAATAAATTATTTATGCATATTGAATTATATGTTTTTGAGGTCGCTGAATTCGAATCTGAAGTTCTTTTTGTGATGCAACCCCTTAAAAAGCCCCAAAAGCCCCAAAAAAAGCAAAATTTTTGAAATATTGGGCTTCAAAGAAATAAATTATTCATTCATGTTGAACTATATGTTTTCGAGTCGCTGAATTCGAATCTGAATTTTTTTTTTGTAATATAGTCCCTCAAAAAGCCCCTAACGTCTCGAAAACTCCAATTCTCAAAGAACTGAGCTTCAAAAAAAGCACAATACATTTATATTGTGTAATATATTTTTGAGGTTGCTAAATTTGAATTTGAAATCATTTTTGGAATTCAACTCCTCAAAAAGCCCCAGAACACCAATTTTTGGAAAATAGAGTTTCAAGGGAATAAGTGATTATTGATTTTTCAATCATATGTATTTATGCTAAAATTATATTGGAAATTCAACTCCTCAGAGCACCAAAAGCTCCAGTTTGGAGAAAATTGATTATTTAGAAAGTAGAAAAATCCAAAGGGGGTTAAAAACCCTTTATTTAAACAAAAAAAAAAATTAATAAATTATTCAACAACCTATGCAAAGAATGTAATTAGAAAAAAAACTGAGATTTTTCGTGTAAAAACACTAAATTTTAACATAAAATCCTAAAAAACCTACTTTCGGCACAAGTTGGCGCAACTGAAATCAAAATAGGCGTGTAAAGGAGCTTTGTGCACAACACCACGTCGCCACTTTTAGGTCTGAAGAGGTCTGTGGTTTTGTAGGTAACAAAAATTGTAAAAAAACACCAAAAAAATACGAAAATAAAAAAAATTCTCACATAAATGTGATGATTTGTAAAAAAAAATTAATACCGTGAAATGATTCATTATTTAACGTATTTTCATGAAAAAATATCATTCCCCCTCAAAAGTGAATTTAAAACCACGAAATCATTAGTCATACCTCAGCGTTTTCGTATTAGCGAGATATTTTGAACGAAGAAGTAGGAGGTTGTGTTACTCATCCCCCTCCCATGACCACTACGGTTGAGTTATGGCTCTTGTGGCTTTTGTTTCTTATAGAAGAGGGATGTACACAACTTTTGAGTGGATTTTCAACCAGAAAATTGAATGTCACTTGTCCACCTAGAATCGCAATCGGCCCCACTGTGGGGTGTAAGTAGCTGGTATTGCAAAATTCCATTTTCCCAGTTTTTTCCGATGCATAAAATCAATGTTCTGCAAAAAGAATATCCGACAACACAGCATCAAATAATCATTAGCAAGTAAAATTCTCGTTAACGAAATTAATAGCATCTGGATGGAGTAAAAGGTACAGACAAGAAAAAAAGTATAATTGCACTCTCATAAATATTTATGAAGTGAAGAGGGGCGAGTCGCGTTTAAAAGTACAAAAGGATTAGAGCCATTTCGATGGGAAAGCGAACGCACGACGAAGATGGAAGAAAGGCGTTGCGAAATAATAAAATTTTGCTTGTTTAATAAAACAAAAACACCGTAATTGTTGTAAATAAATTAGCGTTTCGCGAGAGCGCGGAATTGAAATTACGATTCTTTTTTCGTAAGTTTAATTATGTATCGCAATTGGACTTGGAGACGCGAATTCCATTGTTGCGATCTCGAGCCGCTCTCGGATAACTAATAGAACGGTGTAGCCGGTACAAAGGAAAAGCAGGGATCTGGGACTTTTGCGTTGACGAGATGTACGCGTTTAATTTTGCGAACGGTAAAAACCTCGGCTGGAGAACTCTAAGTACATTAAGACGAGGGCGAATTTATTTATTCAGAATCTGCTTCTTTTACAATTTTAATTAGTCGTCTTTGTGATAGCTTGCGAGCGTATTACGAAGGATGGGACGAATGTTGCGAAACACTGCGATGTAAAAGTTCGCGTGCGGTATTTTGGCAAGTTTGGCGAGTTGGCCTAAAACCCTGCTTTCGGTAATTTTTCATCTGCGTAGCTTCTTGATAAAAGCGCTAAACGGCGCCTTCAATTCGAGATACTGCTACGATAAATTATACGTCGAGTCGAAATAGCGGTTGCGTGGTCGGTACGAAATGTTTATGGAAATTAATGAATCGGGGTTTTCTTTTTGTTTTAGGAAGTCTATTACAAGTGTCTGGACCAGATGTACCTCCCAGAAACTCAACCATGAGTCGACTTAATGGGCGATTGGGTACAACAAGCTCGCACCATCGAGCTGCCGATTTGGATGGTGATTTTGAACCTTCGTGCTTAGTGCGGACTCCATCGGGAAGCGTTTACATTCCACCAGGTAGTGGTATTTATGATGTACATATTTATTAATTATTTAGATACTGCGTGTTCGTAGTGTTGATTTGATAGCTCGAGAATCTGCCTAAGATTACCAACTAATTTAATTTTTACCATTTCAGCCATTAATAAAAGCAATCTCGAATATAAAACAAATTTATCATGTGATAATCCTCAAAAGACTGATTTACAAAAGACTACTGAAAGGTGAGAAAACAATTATTAGCAAATGTACTTTGCGATGTGGTGGAACATGAAAGATCTATTTAAATTTTCACTTTTCACAGATGCACGATGAACTTTACTTCTCCGGTGCCAGTCTTACCAATTAGAAATAACCTTCATCGTCCCAATTCAACGCATCACTTCCCGCCACAGAGATTCCATTTCCAAAAAGGCGTCACATCGAAATGCACCTGGAAGTGCACAGCAATCGTATTAATATTTATAAGCATAGTGATGGCTGCGACTTTAATCTACTTAACAAGTAAGTATTGCGGTAAACGAAGCTTTCTCTTTGGTTTACCCATAATATTTATTTATATGGTTTATTCGCAGTGTCGAACCTACTCCACTGGTCGTACCAAAGCTCCAGCACGTGTACGGTGGTCGTAGATGAAGATAACAGCGAAGCATTAGCCAAAACGGACGAAAACATATTGAAAAACGTAACTTCAAACCGATCTCGTGCATCAGCAGCGTTAGGAGGTTGGTTCAGCACGTCTCAGTATGGTTTGTTTACGGAAATGGTAGATTTACTGCACGGCGCCTTCGAGCCAGTAGCTAATGCACATCCCGCTTTGCTTTCTAACGCTAATTTTAAAACGTCCGCGGTGTGGAGTAGTCGCAAACTTCTAGAATACGATGAAGAAGAAGAAGAAGACACCGAAGAGAATAATATCGATATCGTTGGATTAAACGAAAATAAAAATAAAGTCGAGTATCGCAATATCGTATATGATCATAAAACCGATGTTAATCCTAAGGAAGTCATTCATGTTTCTACGGAATCGAATAATGTCCCAGATGTGAAAACTTCCTTGTTTGATCCCACTAAGAATGATATTCCGTCTCCTAAATCGGATCATATTATGTTGAATATTAGTATCGCATCTGATAACAAAGTCTATCAACCTGTTTCCTTATCCTTCGAGCTTCCTGCTAACGTGAATGGATCTCAGATCAAGATCGATGCTCCTTTTAATCCACCTACTACTGTTAAGCCGAATCCCACCACAAGTGCTGTGGAATATCGGTATATAGGTGGTGAATGTCAGTGTTACTGTCCATGTTTGCAAGAAGATAATTCCAATGAAACTGACTCCAATAACACCTCACTCGAGGTCACTACAGAACTTCAGTTGACAACAGATGATAATGATGTAACTTCCAGTATGTCTACAATGGATGGAAATAATGTTACTTTTATGGAATCTTCAGATATGCCTAATTCCACTGATGGAGAATCATTATCCTCTTCTGAAGAGTTCACGGGTATTGAAAACTCTACCGATGAAATGATAAGTACTACGATGGCTCCAGACGAGCCTGTATATTTGATTTGCAAAGGTACTTCATTATTTTACATATTTATGTTACATCATTGAAACAAAGAATATCATTGTCGACTACTATCACACGTCAGATAAGTATAGGGTGATGGGTTTTAGTTGGCTTTACAGCGTGCTTCAGTAGATTGGGTGTTTGGTTATGGTAGTTTTGAATATAGTTTTCATTCATTGCTTCTGTGGTTCTTTGAGTATGCTTTGAAAGAGAGACTCTCCAATTTTATCACAAACTAGTGTCATTTTAACAAGCTAAGTAACTCTTATTGAACTCTGTCCGAGTAGCCTACAGCTATATCAGATGGTCGAGATAGAATATGATCATTGATCACCTGCATGAGTCCAGGGCTGTCAGAGCTGTGATTGGATCGAGGGAGATGATTTTTGAAATTTATAAGTGGAATAGTTTTGTGAGCCCATTTCTCAGCAAAATAGAAAATAAAAACGAATCTGATAGTTTTTCTATGGTTTCCCATTTTTTCGGATGGCCATCGTTTTCATGAATTTTCACATTTTTTGGCCTGTTTGATTTTAACATTTTTTTGGTGTACCTAATTTCTTATGAAGATCGGTTTATTTGGAATATTGATTTTTTTTTAAAGCAAAAATTGGGATTTTCAACCTTTTGAGCCTGTTAAAAAGTCAAAATCTAGAGATACCGTATCACCTACCTCCACCAGTAGCTTCATCTTTAGCAATTGTAACTAGGGGTAGATGGGAAGCACCTCTTCAAATAAAGATATATGGACTGAGCGTTCTATTAAGAAATTTCTGCTAAAGTAAATGAACGCCGGTAAAACCAAAACGCTTCTGCGCATGCGCGAATTCTTATTGAGGTATTCAGATTATAAATGTTTACAAATTATACGTACTCGTAGACCGAACAACACAAGCTGGCAACACCAATATCAGCTGATTTGTGATAGGCCCACGTGGTTTTGTGAAAAACTCTTCATGATGTGGACACAAATTTAAAACATGCTCTAGTACAACCCTTACTTTTTCATGTCTATACAATGTTGCCAATAGTTCCCTTATTAGGCATATTGTTCGAGACATACATACATAATTAAACTGTTAAAAGCTTGTTAAATTATGATAAAAATGTAGTTCACGCATGCGCAGGTGTATTTTGGTCCTACTAGTCCTCATTTACTTTGGCAAAAATGTATCCTATTTCAAACAATCAAAACGCCAAGTCTATATCTATGTATTCAAAGAAGCAACACTATCTCCTAGGAGGTGTATTCCACAATTCAGTAACACTCCCATGGTACTATTAGTGTTGAGAGTTGAAGTGAAATGGAGAAGGAAGTCCAGCAAGTAATTGAGAAGTGTAATTGTTTGCACTTTGTGAGAAACCATCAAAGATAAAAATGAAGAGAAATTTGTTCGCAGATTTTTTATAGTTGTAACTCTCTTGTGATTCAAACACTGTCTAAGCGTCCATTTGCAAAAGTTACCTACAGTTCGGAGTACAAAATAGTACCTTAAGCTTCTTTCTGTTGCTTTCTCTTGATGATCTTGCATGAGATAGAAGAATCATTTTTTGCGTGAGCGATTCCTAATTTCTTACATATTTGACTTTAAATCAAGTTTATTAATCATCTAATTGCAAAAACTCTCTTTACTCGATATGAATTGAGAATTTGAGAGGCTAATAAAAAATCGATAAACGGTTTACCCTCAAAACTTGATAACTCTAATTTAATTCATTCGTTCTCAATTTCCATAATCTTTCATCTCATTTTTAGTTTTGAACTTCGGCTAATGTGTTTTTGCACGCTAGTAGTTAATTTTAATTTAAATGGAGTTGAAAAAAATAGCACTTCGCATGAGCTATCGGTGCTCGTTAACTTGGCGACGATACTTAATTACAAACATTTGACTCGGTAGGAACGAAAACGCAACCCACTAGGACTATTCCTCCAGATGGTACCACATTTTCGGAGATTAAATTCGGCCAAAAAATCACCAACGAAGTACCTCCGTATAGCTATTGGAATATGCAGTTCTATCAATCGGAGCCAGCGTACGTGAAATTCGATTACACCTTTCCGAGAGGAGCTAGTGTCGCTGTGTATGGAAGAAAGAACGCTCTTCCTACTCATACACAGTATCATATGGTGGAATTATTAAATGGATTTAAAAACAGGGGCACTAGAACTTCACATGTAAGTTGTCATCTATCCAGGATCTGTTTTATTAACGAATTGTGCGGAACTGGTGAGTTGACTGTTTGTTTGTCGGTGTAGCCTCAAACTAGCGTTGAAAAGGAAGTCACGCATTTCTTGGAACCTGGCCAGTGGTTTTTGTCGCTTTACAATGATAATGGTGATCCAGCTACTATATCGGTGGTAGCGGCTATATCGGAAGATATGACGCAGAACTGTCCTAATGGTTGTAATAGTAGAGGGCATTGCGTTCTTGGACGATGCAAGTGTAATACTGGTTTTGGTGGAGATGATTGTAGTCAAAGTATGTTTTTGTTTCGATTAACAGTTTTAATTTCATGAAGTGTGAAAGGATTACATCTAATTACAATCATGTTCTTTCTTTAGATGTTTGCCCGGTGCTATGTAGTCAACGAGGAGATTACATAAATGGCGAATGCCAATGTAATCCCGGATGGAAAGGAAAAGATTGCAGTCTTCGACATGACGAATGCGAAGTGCCCGATTGTAATGGGCATGGGCAGTGTTCTAATGGTCAGTGTGTTTGTATACGAGGATTTAAAGGGAAATTTTGTGAAGAAGGTAATATCTCAATATTAACATAACTCAATCATATCTCTTATTTCCTTAATTAACTTAATATTCTTTGAAACAGTTGATTGTCCACATCCCACTTGCAATGGTCATGGATTCTGTTTGGAAGGTACTTGTGTGTGTAAAAAGGGCTGGAAAGGAACCGACTGCAGTCAGACTGACAAAGATGCCTTGCAATGCCTTCCGGATTGCTCAGGGCATGGTAAATTTGACCTAGAAACGCAAACGTGCAATTGCGATCCTCTGTGGTCTGGAGATGACTGCTCGAGAGAGCTTTGTGATCTAGATTGCGGGCCTCATGGACACTGCGTGGGTGATTCTTGCACCTGTAATTTGGGTTGGAGTGGCGAATACTGTAATGTGAAGTTATGTGACCCAAGGTACCAACATTGTTGTTAAGTTCATCTTTGAAATCTCTTACGAGGTTTTTTAATTCATCGAATTGTTCTGCAGATGCAACGAACACGGTCAGTGTAAAAATGGTACGTGTCTCTGTGTGACCGGTTGGAATGGTAAACACTGCACGTTAGAAGGATGCCCAAACTCTTGCTCTGGTCACGGGCAATGTCGTGTAAACATCGATAACGCTTGGGAATGTCAGTGTTCCGAAGGATGGTACGGTAAAGACTGCAACGTGCAGTTAGAGCTGAATTGTAACGACGGCAGAGATAACGATAAAGGTGAGTCGAAATTCTTTACCAAAATAAACATTCCAAAAGGAATACGAAACGTGAAATATTTCCATACCAACGCATACGCTAAAACGAGTAAAAAAATTCGCATTTAACAAAGCGCGGCGATTCGAAGGGTTGCCCTATGATCGATGCGCTCTCTCGGCGCTAAATATACATTTTCATAAACGTCCCTAACATATACAATTTCCAGATGGTTTGGCCGACTGCGAGGATCCGGAATGTTGTAAAAACGAAGCATGCAAAAGCAGCCAATTGTGCGTTTCCGCTCCGTTACCGAAAAATATACTCAACAAAAAGCAACCTCCCATTGTTACCGCGTCCTTTTTCGAACGTTCCAAGTTTCTCATCGAAGAAGGAAGCTTACAGAATTACGCTAGACAGGATAATTTCAACGAAAGGTAAAGAAGCTTGTTATACTTATTTTAAGCCTACCTACATAATGTTAGCTTGCCCCGAATTTTCATAACTTTTTTTACATAAATAAGAAAATTTTTAAACGAAAAAAACCAAATAATTTTCGTAGGTAGGTTAATCATCTTGATAGCACTGTTGCTCTTCTTCTGTTTTTTCGCTTTTGTGACCATGTGAAACTGTTCCAATTTCTGTCTTATCTTCCAATCGTAATTTTATGTTCGTTGGTCGAATTACATTTTTATTCGAGAGGAATATTAACGCGATATTTCTACTCGAAATAAGTTATACTGCACTGGCGTAATTTAGATTTGATAGGATTTTTTCAACATTGAAGGATTTGGTAAAATGATATGGTAATTAGGTACACATTTCGAATCGAAATCATACCTACATCATCAACTACATCATTTTTATCTTTGCATGAATATAACAAGTTATGCATTCATCTCCATCCAGAATTATTAACAATCTATAAAATTCAAAGATAGAGTTTCATTAATGAAGGATGATTTTACATTAACTTCTTTATTCATGGATGGTTTGGTAATAAGAAGCACTTGATAAATATAGTGATTATGGAGTGTAAATTGTGCACTTCTTGGTATTCGGATTTAAAAGCAAAGTGACCTCTGGTGGAAGAAATGAGAAACATATTTGGAGAGATCAAAAAATAAACTCTAAAAACTATAGATAAACAAATTGCTATAGAAATTCTGAGCGTAATTTTTAACCTACGATTTTTTTTTAGATCAACAAAATGTTTGTCTCCAGCATAAAACAAGCAATCCTCCTCTCTCCATTTCATTCCAAAATTCGATTTTTTTTTTTTTTTTTTGAAAAATGAAAATCATGCCATTTGAGAGAAATTGAGAGGATCTTTCAGAGAAAGGAAGCAAAGTTCGTTGATAAATAAAAACAGTATTTTAATGTTTTCTAAAATGTAAGTTGATAGAAATGAAGAAAAAAGAAAATTTGTTGCTTTTACTTTAATATTGATGACAATTTCAAATTAATATTTAAAAATCTTGAAATATCGGATTTTAAAAGAAGTATAGAAAGAGCTGTTTGTATGTAGTGTTAAGCATGCCTTCTTTATAAGTTTTTCAAAAAGTTCCAAGTGCAAAGTTGCGCTCATAAACTCGATTTCAATTTGTACATAGGCTTATGTGATTTTATCCTATGATCACTCAAATATTTCCGAGTGTATTTTATTCGTGCAAAACATTCACGATAGATTTAGGATTCTAGGGTATCTTACAATTTTATTTTATGGCTTAAAATCAGCCTTTTTGGTTTAAAAATGTTTTCGGAATAAATGCCTATTTATATATTTACATACTTGGTAATCGTTTCTAATATTGCCACATGATTACGCCAGTGATAACACGTATTATATGTGTTGAAATTAGTGCTACTAGCAATTATATGTAGTAAGATAATTGTGTATGTGTTGTAATGTGTAAGAAAATTCCAACCTTTACAGAGAATTTTTTTCTTTTTTTTTTTTCCTTTTTTTTTAATCAAAAAGTAAATAATAATGTTGCTAGTAGCACACAATAAAAATCGAAATTATTTGACATTAAAATTTATTTAAAATCTCTCTTAATGCTGCTAGCAATTATTGGAGTCATCTTAATACAAGGTAAGAACTAGAAAATTGAAAGATACAGCGTATTTTTATAGTAAAAGTATGTTAGAGTAGACGTAGATTAGATAACGATACGATTAAAGACAAAAACACTTCAAAAAAGTAATTCATGATACCTAAATAAAAATTCCAAGTTCAGTTACAAAATCTGTAAAGGTTTCGCTTTTTATACGAATTTTCGTGAATTTCACAGAATACGTATAGGTGCGTAAGGTAGCGTTGAGAAAACTGCATGATTTATGGTTGAACTCTTTCCTTGATCCCTTTGTGTATTTGTCTGTTGCAAACTCCTTTTTGTTTTCGCTTTTGTACGCTGCTTATTTACACGTGCGCTTGGTTTAATCGTTGGTTTTTCGACAGCATCGCGTATTGAGACGTTCTCGACATATAAGATTAATCGCAAATATATGCGGACGTTGAAGTGAAAATAGGATGCCCTTTACTATCACCGGCATCATAGAGAAAAACCACTTTTATTCGTTTACTTATACACTTATTATAACGTATTAGTTCATGCACAATGTTAAAATGCTTAGTT
Source organism: Phenacoccus solenopsis (assembly GCA_009761765.1). Lineage (NCBI taxonomy): Eukaryota > Metazoa > Arthropoda > Insecta > Hemiptera > Pseudococcidae > Phenacoccus > Phenacoccus solenopsis. Next base: position 40,940,270 of record CM019754.1, on the reverse strand, counting down.
GGCTTTTTTTGAAGCGATGATTTTCAAAATTTGATCATTCTAAAATGCCCATTTCGTCTTTATAGTCGATCGGCTGTGGTCAGAGGACGCGTCATCACCAGCATGGGTATGGGATTGATGGGTGTACGTGTTAGTACGAGTACGCCTTTGGAAGGATTCACTTTGACTCGAGAAGACGGAGAGTTTGATTTACTAGTCAATGGTGGAGGTGCAGTGGTGCTGCAGTTCGGCAGGAGTCCATTTAAACCACAAAGTTATGTGACCTATGTGCCGTGGAATGAGGTGGGAATTTCATCAAATATTGTTGAAAATTTCAAGACATCTTTGAAGGTATTAACGAACTTGCAAAATTCTAGATCGTGATTATTAATACTGTTGTCATGTCGTTGGGAGATGATAAACCAGTGATGACAATACCACAAACCTGTAAATCACATAATTATGATTTGATGAAGCCTATTGTTTTGGCCACTTGGAAACATAGCTTCCAAGGTGGATGTCCCGACAAAAGTGCTATATTAGCGGAATCTCAAGTATGTACCTCAATCTTATTAGTTTCCTAGTTACGAATGAAACTTCATTTTGGGGCATAACTAATGTTAAATTTACAGGTGGTGCAAGAAAGTGTCCAAATACCAGGAACAGGGTTGAACTTGATTTACCATAGTTCCAAGTCACCTGGATATTTGTCCACTATACAGCTCCAATTGACACCGGATGTTATTCCTCAAACGTTGAAATTGATACATCTGATTATCGCTATTGAAGGAATTTTATTCGAGAAAACCTTCGAAGCTGATCCAAACATTCGATACACTTACGCTTGGAATAGGCTAAATGTCTACAAGTACGAATATCTTCAAGTATTACATTCATTATAAAGTTCTGATCATTCTTCTAAATTCCTCAATTATTCTTATAGGCAACGAGTATATGGTGTAACAACTGCAATCGTTAAAGTTGGATACGAGTACACCGATTGTAAAGACGTTCTCTGGGATACACAAACAACGAAACTCAGTGGAAACGATATGAGTATCTCCGAAGTAGGAGGGTGGAATTTAGATATCCATCACAGATACAATTTCCACGAAGGTATTCTGCAAAAAGGCGATGGTGCTAATATCTACCTGAAACATAAACCCAGAGTGATTCGATCAAGTCTAGGAGATGGTCATCAAAGACCACTAGATTGCTCAGACTGTGATGGCAGTTCTGGTGAAAAGACTCGTTTACTTGCTCCTGTAGCTTTAGCTGCTGCTGCAGATGGATCTTTGTTTATTGGTGATTTTAATTTAATTCGGAGACGAATGGTGGATGGAGTTGTGAGAACAGTAGTTCGATTGAAGTGAGTTTTAAATTATTAAAGCATTTGGGTTCATTATTGTTCTGAGTGTACTACTGAACGATACTTATTTCTATGTTTTAGTGTGACGAAAGTGGCATATAGGTATCATGTGGCGTTGAGTCCTTTGGACGGTACTTTATTTATTTCTGACCCAGAAAGCCATTTAATTTTAAAAGTGCGCGATGTTAACGATTTTTCTGACCCTGATCATAACTGGGAACCTTTTGTTGGATCTGGAGAAAGATGCTTGCCTGGAGACGAAGCACACTGCGGAGATGGTGCTTTAGCCAGAGATGCAAAATTAGCCTATCCTAAAGGTATGTAGTAAGCCATGAGTTATAGTTAGAAATTCATCTAAAAGAATAGCCATCTCTCTTATAACTTTGTTTTTCTTACATAGGAGTTGCTATATCCGCTGAAAACATCTTATATTTTGCGGACGGTACAAATATAAGAATGGTCGACCGTGATGGTATTGTGACCACAATCATTGGTAACCATATGCACAAGTCTCACTGGAAACCAATGCCGTGTGAAGGAACTCTCAGCTTAGAAGAGGTAGCTTACATAAATTTTACTTACCTGCAGCTCTAATTTCTTGAAGATGTCCTAAACTTAATTTTATGTATAATAGGTGCATTTACGATGGCCTACGGATTTAGCGATAAATCCATTGGACAATAGTTTACATATTATCGACGATCACATGATTTTACGTCTAACAGCTGATGGAAGGGTGAAAGTTGTAGCTGGTAGACCATTACATTGCCCTCCAACTGCTCACTTAGATACTGATTTGGAATTTGCCACTCAAGCAACTTTAGTTATGCCTCAGAGTATTACATTCGCGACCAACGGTGATCTCTATGTCGGTGAATCGGATTCTCAAAGGATCAATAGAGTCAGAATTGTTGGTAAGTAATTGCAAGTTGATAAATTAAGCATCATAAATTCATAAGTTATCGACATATAACATTGGGCTTCTCTAACTCAAATTTACAATTATAGGAACCGATGGAAGAATCATACATTATGCTGGATCGGAATCGAAATGTAATTGTTTAGATAAAAAATGCGATTGTTACGAAGAAAGCCATTTACTAGCCGCAAATGCTAAATTCAACACCATATCAGCAATCGCCATTACACCCGATGGTGTCCTATTCATCGCTGACCAAGCAAATTATAGGTAAAGATCTTTTAATATTCACACTAATTCTTACAGGATGCTTTGAATCTGATGCTAATATTGTGTATTGTCGTGTCTTAGGGTGCGCTCAGTTACCACTAGTATTCCTGAGGAAACAGATGAACGAGAATATGAAGTATATTCCCCGGAAACTCAGGAACTATACGTTTTTAACAGATTCGGCCAACATATTGCCACTAAGAATATACTCACTGGGGAAATTAGCTACACATTCACCTATAGTGTCAATACGAGCAGTGGAAAATTAAGTACTATAACGGATACTGCTGGAAATAAAGTTTTCTTACTTCGTGATTATTCTAGTCAAGTAAGTCCATTTTGATAAGGTCATATTTTACTTAATTGACTTCTTCATTATAAATTTAGCAGTAAAAGAACATTGTACTCTTGCAAAAAAAACACTACTAGTAACTAGTAATGACCACTACCAGTACTTAGTAGTAGTATTTTTCAATATTAATCACTACAAGTTACTAGTAGTGGTCACTACAAGTGCTTATTAGAAGTGACCACTACTAGTAACTTGTAGTGATTAATATTGAAAAACACTACTACTAAATACTAGTAGTAATTAATACTTATATTTAACTGGAAGTCCAGAATACTATTCATTTTCTCATCGTCTAAGATGGAAAATGGTTTTCAAAACTTTACAACGCACCTAAGGATACATTCAAACCATTGGTTCACACAAAATGTGCAAACAGTCCTTCAGTTTGTTGGTGGAAGTGCGTATTTGCACTTCAATCACAGTCAAATTAAACTCTTCCTTATATGCATTACTGCAACACATTTCATCTAAGAGAAGCAAAGTGATACGTAGACTACTAGTAGAACACTAGTAATCATTAATATCTTGAGTACCTACTACTAGTCAACTGCACAACTACTAGTTGCTCTATTTATTACTAGTATAACTAGCAGTTGCTATCTTCAGTACTATTATTCTTCATGAAAACTATACCTAATTGAAGAATGAAATAATGGTTTCTCATTACTATAACTTACATTTCATTCTTCAACTTGCTATCAGGAGAAGCACTAGCAGTAACAAACTACTATTCTATTCAAGAACTAGTGTTTATTTGGACTGCTAGTAGTAGTAGTAAACTAGTACTCTGTTGTTACACTTAGTAAAATAAACTAATAATCACAGTACAAGTAGTGAAAAACTACTACTCTATTCATGAACTTGTAATCACAAACTACTACTAGTAGTGAGATATTAGTATTCTGCTACTGAACTACTAGTAACTAGTAACAATTCACTACTATTCGTTTATTTAACTGTTAGTTTACTTGTAGTTACTAGTAGTTATTAGTAGTGATTTCTAGTTACTAGTAGTGTTTTTTTTTGCAAGGGTAAAGGTAAACTCAAATCTGGTATTAAAAGACTCCCTTAACTCCATTAATACTCTTTATTCCTACACTAATCATCAACTACATCCCTTCTCTAAAGAATTTTCTGCCTACTAGTAAGTTTTGAAACTATCGTGTATACCTTCCTGGAAAGGATTAAGTGAAAACTAACCCTAAAAATGATGATCCATCCCTTTCATATTCAAACTTATCAACCCTAGTACGCAACCTCAAGGTTCATTTTAAAAACGTGACAAAACAATTGTGATAAAACCACTTGTCAAGTTTACTTCTAGTAACTTCATGTCATAAGCTATATTTCTAAGAAGTGAATATGTTGTCACGTCACTTCTCCATTTGGGTTATAAATTTCCATATGTTTGGATTTTTTTTAAGTGAGGAGATTTCCTCTATATATGTGACTACTGTCTGTATTACCTCCACAAGATCAAGATCGTGTTTGCACGTAAATCTGCATAGCTCATAGGGTTCTCTGAAAGTGGAGACACGATCCCATTCCACGTTTCTTCATTGGAAGTTTGGTTCAGTGCCTCTCCTTTCCTACTATAGACTATTCTTAACATTCTTTTTGGTGCATTTGAGCATCTAGCATTTCTCTAGCCAATTCTCATTCTATGGTGATAAAACATCGTGACGTCCTACTTAATGTAGTTCTTGATGTTATTGGGATGTAAGCTGTTTCCGCTTTGTCTCATCTATGTTACATCGCCAATGGATCCTACATTCCGCTGGGTCACCCTGATTGCTCTTCAATATGGCCGATCAACTTCAGGGTCAAGTCGTAGCCAAGAATTCATCCACATCCTGTTAATCCACTCTTATCATTAGCTGTTTTCTACTGTATTACCCTGTGTACAGTGACTTCACAAAAACTCCTCCTCACTCTAAGAAATATTCAAGAGTGATGCTGTTAACCTAATCCTTTTAACAGCATTCCTTAAACAAGCAAGGTTAATCCATAAAATGTAAAGATACAGATAATCTAGCACGTGTCTTTAGTCTAGACGAATTACCTAAATGAGAATCTTTTTATTTTTAAACTTTTCCCTATTTTTGAACATTTTTTAACTTTTGAAAACATTTTCCATTTTTAGTATAATTTCTTGCATTTTTGAATATTTTTCTCCTTTTTTGCGCTTTTTCCTATTTTGAACAATTTTTTAATTTTAAAGCATATTCATTTATATTTGTTCATTATAACTTCTGGAGTATTTATATTTTCATTCTTCTTTCACGTAGGTTAATTCCATCGAAAACACCAAAGGTCAAAAATGTCGTTTAAGAATGTCTCGTATGCGCATGCTCAGCGAAATAACTACCCCGGATAATTATAATATCACTTTTGATTATCACGGTGATACTGGTTTACTGAGAAGTAAATTAGACTCTGCTGGTAGAAGCTACGTGTATCATTACGATGACTTCGGACGTTTGACTGGTGCTGTTACTCCGACTGGTAAAGCAATCAATCTGGCGTTTGATCTTAGTATCAAAGGTGCCACTGTTAAGGCTACTTATGATGATAAGCAATCCATTTCAATGACTGTTCGAGGATCTTCAGTGATCACAAAAACAGGTACTTATAGATTGTTGGATAATACAGATAGGTGAATGATCATCATAGTATAGGTTCATTTATTAAAATATGGGTCAATTTTCAGGAGAATCTGAAAGACGTACTTCTATATCTAACGACGGTAGCTTATTAACTGTATTACCATGGGGTAGCACCATCAGTACGGAAATGGTCCCATATCCTATTTTAGCTGATATGGATATAGTACTAGCCGAAAGTTACCCAGTTCCAGCTAAACAAAAGACTGAGATTGGTTCCGATCTTACGAATAGATTCGAATGGAAATATTTCTTGAGGAAAGTTCCGATTGGATCAAAACAAAGAGCTCCAATTTCTGGTAAATATACGGACTTGTTTTATGGGACTTGCTCTCATTATTAAGAAATTCATGACGGCTTGACTTTTTCGTGACAGGTAAACCTATTCAAGTGGGTCGTAAGTTGAGAATTAATGGCCAAAATCTGCTGACGTTGGAATATGATCGTGAATCCAAAACCATGGCTGTATTTTTGGATGATCATGTAGAATTATTAAATGTAACATATGATCGAACGGCCAGACCTGTAAAATGGATACCTAAGTAAGACCTTATTTAAAGTTGATGTAGTTACTTATTCTGAGATGTTGTTTCATCTAACTTTTGGGTTTTTTTGTAGAAATAGCGCCTTCGCTGGAGTTCAATTAGAATACGATAGATTTAGTCGACTGAGTGTATGGCGGTGGGGCGCTCTAACCGAAAAATATGGTTACGATCGTGCCGGACGTTTATCTGAGATCCGCTACGCCGACGATACCTCCACAGTTTACGCTTTCAAGGATATGTTTAGCAGTCTTGTAAGTATTTGGAATGGTATTCACATATAATATTTTCTATAGCATGATTCACAAATTCACTTCCATCTTATTCCAGCCGCTGAAGGTTACCACCCCAAGGGGCAGTGATTACTTGCTCGAATATGACGATGCCGGTGCTCTGAAATCTTTAACAACACCAAGAGGCCATATTCATACATTTAGTTTGCAAACATCATTAGGATTTTATAAATACCAATATTATTCGCCTGTCAGCCGTCATCCATTTGAACTGCATTACAATGAAGAAGGAAAAATAATGTCTAAATTGTATCCCCATCATTCGGGCAAAGTTACCTATGTTTATGACCAGTCTGGTCGAATCGATACTGTTTTGACGGGATTATCTTCCATCCACTATACGTATCAAGAGAGTACCAATTTGATCAAAAATATTGATACCATCGAACCTGGATTTGAATTGAAAGATGAGTTTAGGTATCATGGTGGATTATTGAAGGATGAAAATTTGAGATTTGGTACGAAGACCAATCTACACAATGTTCAAATAAAGTAAGTAACTGGTGTTTTATTTTTTTTATTTGAATTTGAAGAGCCCTATATTATTTTAGGCAATGGGTAAAATATTCACGAAATGGCGATGGCAAAAGTTGTCGCCATAATTAGGGTTGCGCGCCAGGTTAAATTAGTATAAAGACAAATTACACAATTTGTGTTGACCATCAAAATATAATCCATGTTTTTCCTTGGTTAATGAAACCCAATAAGATCAACTATAATTCAGTTGTTATACGAATAATAATAATTTTTCCAGATACCAATACGATGGTAATGCTCGCGTATCACTTATCGAAGTCGCAGTCGATAACAAAGATCTGCCCACCATGCATGTGAAATATAACTCGAACCTCGGCAGTTTAGAAAGCATAAACGACCTAAGAATATACAGAAACGCCTTCAATCGATCTGTTGTCCAAGACAACGCCAAACAATACTTCATGGTTACCGAATACGATTCTCACGCTAGAATTAAAACTATCGTCGTCAATATCAAATCTTTCGATGTCTACAAGTAAGTTAATTTTAAATTTTTGAAATCGAAAGTCAAGATGGAAGTTATGATTTGGAAATCTAAATGACGAGTGTTTCTTGCAGGATGGAGTTGGAATATGATTCGAGAAGTAGAATATCAAATCAAAAAATAGTGTATGGAAGGAACACATTCGTTGATAGAATGGCATACAGCGCCGATGGTCATCTGGTGGAAGTCATAGGCAAGAGTAACTGGAAATATTTGTACGATGAAAATGGCAACGCTGTAGGAATTGTTGATCAAGGTCAGAAACTGTCATTGGGTTACGACAGCGGAGATAGGATAGTTCAGGTAAGAAATAGGTTGATATTTATTAAAAATACCAACCAACTCTTTTAGATATGTAGTTGGTGTATTCGCAGAGATGATTTCGTTGTGAGCATGACTACTTACACAATGTTTGTATTTTAATTCTAACAGGTTGGTGACATCGAATTGAAAGGCTACGATGTTCGAGGCTTCGTTGTTCGAAACGGTCAGGCGAAACTAAGTTACGATGAAAGCGGCCATCTTAGTCATGCCACCGATGGTGCAACGTTTAGCACATTCTATAGATACGATCACCGTGGTAGATTGATATCCATTCATGATACCACCGGAAACATTACCCAGTTCTTGTACACCGACCCTCATCGCCCAGAATTAATAACTATTCTGCACAATCCAAAACATCATCGTACGTACACCTACTTGTATGACGATAACGACGTACTAGTCGCCGTTGAGTCGGCTGAACAACGATACTACGTGGCTTCCGATCAAAATGGATCGCCATTGGTTGTATTCGACGTGAATGGAAACATCGTGAAGGAAATTAAACGCACGCCGTTTGGTAAAATCATCTCGGATTCGAATATCGCGTTTTATATTCCCGTTGGATTCCAAAAGAGTGTTCCTGATCCTCATACTGGATTAGTGTATCTGAATAAGAGATGGTATGATCCAGCAGTTGGGCAATGGATGACGCCTGATTGGGAGAAGTTGGCTAATCAAATGACAACACCCACTGATATATTTATCTATAGATTCCATAATAATGATCCGATTAATCCTTTCAAGATACAGCGTGTTAACTATATGACTGGTGAGTTGAATTGAGTGATGATTCTAATTCCAATAGAAGCACTTGAGGTAGTAATTACACGTAACTTTTAAAAAATGTATTTCAGATTTGAATAGTTGGATGTTAGTATATGGATATAATACCAAAGATATGCTTGGATCGGCTTACATGCAGGATATGATCCAAAAACCAACCGCTCAAATAAATTCTCCGCAGTTGGCTCCAGATTTCGGACTTATGTCTGGCCTACAGTGTATTGTCGACAAGGTAAGTACTTGCACCTATTTGATACATGATAGCACAACCATCTCCCATTAACAGACGACTCGACCAATTTGGCAACTGCGCATCAGCTGTTCATATTAGTCCCACAAATGAGCTTAGGATAGGTGGTACATGATTATAACTCTTGAATAAGCTTCAGCTTGAAACTAAATCTAGCAAAATAATTTTTTATCAGTAATGATTGTTTTATAGTACTGCTCATGAAATCTGAAAGAAATTTTTCTCGTGATAGTAAATTTGCCATTGATAATATCGAAAAATGTAGGACAGTAACCACATATTTTTATGCATGGAAAGATGTACATAGGAAAGAAGGGTAAAATTCCTTCCTTTTGATCTATAGCTTGTAGATGTCAATCTATTAAATCCATGTTCCTGCATGAGAATACCAAAAAACTATGATATTCGACATGGCAATCGTCCGTAAATCATAATTGAACAAATACTTTCATCAGTTGGTAAAACTTGGTGAAATTGTTGATTGTGATCATGATAATTTTATTTCTCATCTCATCATTCATTTCAGTTTTCATGAGCGGAACTATATATAGTTGGTAGATACTTCTACTTATATGAGCTCTATATCAACTTTAGAAGTACATAAAACCAATCTTTAATTACTATCACGGCTGCTCTTCTAAAACAACCCAAATTTCAAGCAATATACGTATTCAGTCTTTATTCTCAAAAAACATCTGTATTCATTAAGATTGGATGTAGTACAAAAGAATATGTTGTGTTGGGCCTTCACGCGACGTTGCCACGTATTTAGTTTCGCACTCCATTAATTGGAGCTTATCATGATGATACCTAGCTGATTCCTTTGAAATCATTTGATTGCATTACCAATGTTTTGTTGTGCAGATCACCGATCAATTCAGAGATTTTGGTTTTGTACCCCAACCATTACTGAAGATGGAATCTCGCACGAGAAACTTACTACCTCGAGTGGCCTATCGAAGATCTGTATTTGGCGAAGGTCTATTAATATCGCGTAGTGAAAATGGTCGCGCTCTTATCTCGACCGTGGAAGGAGTTAATAGTGTTGTACAAGATGTGATCACTTCTGTATTCAATAATTCGCATTTCCTCGATCTCCATTTCACCCATCACGATCAGGATCTTTTCTACTTCGTTAAGGTAAGATTATACCGTGAAATTTCGTTCCTAAAATTGTTTCTCGAATAAGACACAGTATGCTAATGTTAAATTGTAATCTCTCTGGTACAGGATAACCCTTTGAAAATACGAGACGACTTGGAAGAACTGCGAAGACTCGGCAGCATGTTCAACGTTTCCACTCACGACACCGCTGACGGTAAAGAGCTCCGGTTACACAGCTCGGACGCTCTGATATCAGTCAGATACGGCGTCGAGCCCCAACAAGAACGTCACAGGTTATTGAAACATGCCCACAAACGAGCCGTCGAACGCGCCTGGGAGTTAGAAAAAACCCTCATATCAGCTGGTCTCAGTGGCGCTCGCGGCGACTGGACTGAAGAAGAAAAAGACGAACTGTTGTTACGAGGTCGAATCGAAGGTTACGATGGTATTGATATCCATAGCGTCCAAAGATACCCCGAATTAGCCGATGATCCGGGTAATATCGCTTTTAAAAAAGATTCTACCAAACGTAAACGTAAAAGAAGAAACCATAAATCGTAATTTCAGTCATTTAGTCACGTTTAATAATTTTAGTTACTTGCATTTTGTAAAATGTACTCTTTTTTTCTCAAGTAGAAGTGGCGCGTATTGTAATCATCACTTTGAATAAAATTTTGTGATATTAAATGTAAACGTTTATCCCGTAATTCGTGTATGTGTATAGATATTCTGTATATATTCTTAAGTTTGAAAAAACAAAATATTTTAAGTTACCTTCAGTTATTCAATTTAATATACCGTAGATTTGTTATATTGTATATACGTACTTATATTTTTTTTTTTTCGTGCATTTGTAAAATTACTGTGTATAGTTTTTCGTTGATATGTTGTTTTTAATTATTGTAAAGCGTTTGATTATTTTGTTACTTGAATCAGTCATTAATTTATTCCTAGTAACGCATATATTTACCTTTTTAAGCGAGTACCTAAATCAAAATTTTCTTCGTCGCAGCACAACTTCCGATACGTTGAAAATCATTAATTAATTTCACCATAAACGAAAAAAATGTTTATATATACCTTATTTAAAATGAATGAATTGGCGTAATAAGTACTTAATATACTTATAGATCTCATTTTTTTTTCTTTTTTGTAATTTTCACTCGCGGAAGTTGCGTTGCTGAAACGTTTTTACGCGGAATTAATACGTACTAAAATATAAGGTATTATTTTAAGGTATTTAATTTTTCTATGTCGTGTAGAATTTTGTACACAAGTTTTTTTACATCTCAAAGGAAACCCGTTTGGTAGGAGTGCTTTTTCGTAATTCATCCTAATCATTGAAAATTTTCAGCAATACTGTGTACATATAAATCGTGTTTTTATTTGTTTTCGTTTTTTTCTCTCGGTCGCGATAACAATACTCATACGTTAATTTATTTTTTAATACCTTATAAATATTTTCCTATATATTCTTGTTATAATAATACTCTTTATCATAGAATATTTTATTTGATGATGGAAGACTATTAGTGTAATATTTTTTTTATTTATTTTTTTTTATTATGATTTTTTTTGTAGATGATGTAGTTACATAATATCTTTTACTAAGTATTGTTTTACCACTTTGCCAAAATAAAAAATAAATACTTTTAAAAATTTTAATACTTTGTTGTTTTTAAATGATTAGTGGTTGGATTTTGCAAAAATGGCGGTTTTTTAAAACGTGAAATGAAATGAAATAAATATAGGTATGTGCGATAACATTTGTAATAAATGCATACGTTCTATTAACGTTCCCCTTATGCCTATCGGCGAGCGCGGGAACGGATTTAGAAACACTGAAATTAATAATATCGTGCTATATAGGCAGCACTACATTTACTAATTCGACTAACAATGAAGCTATGATTGGGAAAATAAGAGCAAATATTGAAGCGAACAAAGTAATCGATTGAATAAAAATTACCACTTAATATTAGGTTGAAATTAATCAAGATTAACTAAGACTACCCCAATAGGAAAACAAAGGTTTTAGAATAGATAAATACCTACACATATATTTTTATTATTATTATTAACAATATTATGATTTTTTTTTTAAGAAAATGAAAATATACTTAGTATCATAGATGAAACATACATAGATAGCCCACCGTACGTTAAATTTTTATCACTCAAAAACTGAGTTGGAATCGTTTTTTGCTAATATCTTGGAAACAATTCAAGATATAGGGCTTGCAAATGACTCATTTTAAAGAGATTGGAATAGAGAATCATTTAATTTTTCTAAAGTTACTCCTGTCCGTTTACTTTTGCAATTAATTTCGAAAAACGATTTTTTTACTTCACTATGAATTATCTCAAAAAGTAAATCAATAACGATTGTTTTTTAATAGTGAAACACATTCAGAATTTTATGCTCTTTCGAATGAGCTACTTGTAAAGTTTCTATCTATATTCTTTCTTGAGATATTTGCAAAAAACCAAGCAATAAGTCTAATTTATTCTTAGTACTGGAGCTCATTCACAGAGAGCGCTCTAAAAAATGAATTAGTTTTATTAAAATAACTCGAGACTCACATCGATGGCAATAATATTTTAGTATTGAATCATGTATAAAATGTTAAGCTCTTTCGAATAAGCCATTTCCGAACACTCTAACTCAATTTTTTGCCTAGATATTAATAAAAAACTTTCTGGCTCCTTTTTCAACATTTATGAGTGATAAATTCGATATACCGGTGGGCTATCTATGTATGGTTAATCTATGTTAGTATCGAGAATAATAAACACAATAATTTATTGTAATTAGCAATTAATTGAAATTTCACGAATATAAAAACTGTTACGATACTATGATTCTCATATTCATTTTCATTTCTTCTTCTTCAATCCATTCTTGGTGGAAAAGAGAAAGAAATTGCAAAAAAATTATGAAAGCATTTATGCAAAATAGATATAAAAATTAAAAAAATTGAAGAATATTCACGATTCATGGACTAGCTAGTTCAAATATCACCTATATAGTGCACAACTTACCAAAGAAGGGTGTATCATCTTTACCTGTAAAAATAATATTACAATTTACATCGACTACCTAATTTTACATTTTTCGATTCAATGGTTACTCACTCATCAAACAAACAAAATGTGCGCAAGTGGTGTATGTGTGAAAATCCTCTATAAATGGGAAATTAAGGAAATTTATTAAATTCTCGACTATGTAAAAAACGTAGATAAGGTTAAATAAGGCACAATAATGAAATATTTACAGGGACGTACCGAAAGGGGGGGAGGGGGGGAGCTTCCCTCCCTTGGCTTTTGGAAAGTTGGTAAATTTGGAGTTTTAGCGTAAAAAGTTGGCAAATTTGGAGTTTTAGCGTAAAGTTGGTAAATTTGACCACTTGTGCAGTATTTAAATTTTTGAAGACTAACAAGACTGTGCATCATATTTTTTCCGTGGAGCAATAAAAAAAAAAAAAAAAAAAAAGGTCAACAGTTGCTAAAATTTCATGGTATTAGTTGGCAATTTTTGGTTTTCTCCCCCCCCCCTGAAGAAAGTCTTCGGTACGCCCCTGAATATTTATATAACGTAACACCGTCTAACAACTATACTGAAGGTATTCGTATACCTAGGATAAGGGCTCATAATATATACTTAATATATAGAAGCTTAACTGAACGATGATGTTGCAAGACATTTTATGAAATTCAAAGTCAATTGTAAAGGAGTTACAGCGATTCTTTCAACTAACATGTCAATGCATACTGATATGAGCCTTTACCCTATGTATAACAACCTGGGTAGTACCTATAATACGTCCTTTGACTTCTGGGTTTTTATTACGGTTATATGCTTCCTCCAAAGCCTTATCATACTTCGTTAACTCTTCTTCACCAAGTTTTGTCAATTTTTTTATATCTATAAAGGAAAAATGGTAAATTTTTGAGCTATTTGTAATTTATTTGTAGAAGCAATAAAAAAAAATTGATAAGTTGTATTCATACTGTCAGCTTCATTTTCCACAAGTTCTAGCAAAGTAGAAAATCATGATTACTTTTAAAAACTGTGTGGAAAATTTCCAAAAAAAAATAATAGATAATAATAACGATATCTAATGCTATACTTATTTCCTTTACCAAATTCACTCACCTGAGTTAACGCCTTCAGCTTCCTTCCCCCCAGTGATACCTAAAAATGTAAAATATTAAGTAAAATTTATTAAGCAATAAGTTTAAAATTTAGTGATTTACGCCATCTTACTTGATTGGCTTAAATCTTTAATTCGCTTTTCCATAAATCCGAATAAATGTATAGCGCAAGTTTTCAAACAATTGATCACTTCTATGCAAAAAATACAACGAATTTTTTGTATTAATAGGTACCTAATTGTTTAATTCGATGCTATAGCTATCTTAGACAGAAATATAACAAAGATTTTAGATAATATTTTAAGATGAATCCAGCGCTAGTAAGTTTAGCTACATACTTAATCTCAAAAAACAATCTGGAATCATAAACAATTAAAAAATATAAAAAATAAGTTTTCATCTTAATGAAGCAAAGCATAAAAACCAAGCTTACCTGGATCATCGAATTCGAATTTAACAGTTTTAGGTAGAATGCAAAAACCTGAAATTAATTTATTTGGTAAAATTTTATTTCTTCATCGACATTTTAACATGAGAAGATGCATAATAGGTACTATATAATTAGATGTTGAAAAATTATTCATTTCATTAAAATTATCGCATTCTTTCGGGGGGAAAAATTGAAAAAATAAATTAATAAAAAAATCAATTAAAGAATAAAGATTTAGATTGATTTAATTTTAATATAATTTATTATTTTGCCCAAAGGATTATTCGATTTATTGCTATTCCTACTATTCCATGAAGGAGAGATTATTAAAGAATAGGTATCATCAAAAACTGAATTAGCGACCTCATATTAGGCGGTTTTTTACTTAGAAGAAATATAATTGCAAAAAAAAAAAAAAACAAAAACAATTATGGGCCTGTTGTCATCAGTTTGCGTAGAAATTGTGAATTTATAATGATTCACTTACGACAGCCCAGCACTTAACTTTCATATCTACTTACGCATGCAGGTAGTAACTCAATTTTCTACTACTATCCAAATAGGTAGGTAAGTAAAGAAAATAGGGCGTTCTCAGTAAAAATTCTAATTACGTTACTACTGGAACCTGAGTCCACCACTGATCCGTGATTTCGAATCCGAAATTAGTTTTTTTTTACTCTCTCCTCTACCCTCTACCATGAATAATTCATTTCACTGTCCCTTTCAAAATGGCAGTTTAAGTATAGAATTTATGATTATTTCACGACAAACATTTTTGTAAACATTATTTGTTATCACATTGGAGATTTTAGAAATGAACCTAACATTCGTTTATATAAGTACAGCTATATTATGTTGATATTTCAAATCTAAAGGCATGAAAGTAATATTGCAATAGGGGCACTGCAAATTCAAAGAATTGACCGGGATTCCCGTCATCCAGAAGACGCCTGTGCCTGTTATACGACAAGATTAGAAATTTTTGAACGTGTGATTACCATGACTATAGTACAGCTAAGTATAGCTATGGGAACAAGAAGGAGGCTAGAATTGTAAATACATACTTACTTATAATTATGAAGTTTGTATAACTAACCTCTTATGAAATTGATAAATTCAGAAAATGTTCCTTCGTGTTGTGGTTGTTCCTGATTCTTTGAATTATTTTTTTCACCTTCATTTTTATAATAATTAAAGAGAGGAAGTTCGTTTTTTTCTTGTAAACATTTTTTTACATTTGTTTCAGTATTTTCTTCTGCAAATAAAGCATGAAGCATAATCAGTTGACGATGATGATTCCAACTCAGGGCAGTACATTTTCTGAAAATGATAGTATCATTCCCGAAATTCCTTATTTAGTCCCTTTTGATATTTGATTTTGCTGGACTATAATAATGATAAAAGTTTAGAAAATGCGAAAAATTTGCTTTTTTCAAAATCAGTAAGAAAATTCTTAAACCTTTTTAATTGTTAAAGAGTGTCTTATTTTAATAGGTTTAAGTAGGTATTAAAGGGTATTATTATTACAAGGAAATTATACGAAATCACGATAAAATATACTTATTTAGTTGAATGCAAGTTTATATAGGTATGCTTTGGTAGCTTATGGCCTCCTCGAATAAATCTTGGTATTTCGTTACGCAGGTATTCATAATCATAATAAATACTATTTAGTAGGGTTCACCTTCTAGGAAATCCTTCTTACGTTTACCCTCCTTTGTATCTGGTTGCGAATAACAAAATTCTACAACAAATGAAAATACATAACTAACTAGTATCTAAATAAGTAACTGCTTAAACTTCGAAACATGTACATATTTGCTGCAAGAATGAGTTTCGAAGTTGAAGGGCGTGAAGGATTCTAACTGAATTTTTGAATTTCACATTATATGGCTATTGGACTTTGGTAAATTATATCTACAAATACTATTGAACCATCGAAGTAAATGCATACTACCTACTTCTGTAAAAAACTTCGATCCAATCATCCTTTTTGAAAATTGAATCTGGTGAATCCGAACTGATATAATTTTGTAAACACTCAGCAACCTCTGCATTCATTAAACCGGAAATGTTGTGATAAAAGTAATCGTTATCGTAGTAATAGTAATAGGTACGAGTACTTAAACATAGATTAATTCAAACAAAATGCGATAAATTCTCCAGCTTACTTAGTCTTCCATCGTCAACTGCACGAATTTTCAAATGGAAAAAAAGCTCGTGTGTAAAAAGTGATGAATTTATCATAGGCTCATAAACACGAAATAAAATCAATGTAAAACTTACGCAGCCGTTGTTTAAGTTTTTCGTCAATAGCGAAACCAAATTTCAAGTAAGCTAAAATCGCGGTTGGTCATTTTCAAGTATTAGGTAGGTATATTACTTAATAAAAAATTTAATTCATAAAAATGATGAATACACATGTAGATATAATGTTATCCTTTACCCAAAAATGACAGGAGCATTACTGCGGATTGGATTTTCAAATTCATCTTTTCCGGATATCTTTTTACACATTAACTAAAATTCAGTTTTTGACACGTATGTATTCTTTTAGTACTGAGGTTTCGAGTAAAAAACTAGAAAATTTAATCGCAAAAAGTGGAACGGTGTACGTGGTATGGGTACCAACTGTTCAAACAGAATACAAGTTGTTTTTCAAGCCCCTGTTAATCATTCGCTACGAAATAAGTACCGAGCGTAGTGCATGAGAATATAAGGCCAGTAAGAGGGAGGAAGATGGACAGATTTTAGCCCAGGCCCTTCTGTAAGGATCCGGAAATCTAAATTTCTAAATTCAAAAATTGTTTACAACTTTAATTATATATATTTTTCTCATTAAAATGTTTCGAAGTTTACATTGGAATTGAGGAAAAATTGGAAAGGAACACCAAAATTATTTTCGCCGCCATACTAATTCTATGGGTCTTTCTGGTCCTGGAGAAGGACTGTAAGTTTTTCAGAAATAGAAACACCATTGTATTTTAATTTTACATTGTGAAACTTTTCATTTCCCATTAAATCAATTTATGTTACGATACATACGTACATAAAAAAGATTTGAGTTTAATTAATTTCGTTTAGATTAATGAAGGTACCCAGTTGGGTGAAAATTCGCCTATATATAATCAGTAAAAATACACGCTATCATAGGTATGTATATAGAGCTCTAAAAATACTGAAGTACATGAATGCAGGAAGATTTCTAGGTGTTCTTAGATACTTGCAGCAAAAATGAACCATGAAATGTAATTTTTTATGTTCACCCAACTATTCATATTAATTCATCCACCGATAATATCACCAATTCAGAAATCTATAACAACAAAAAATTGCTGAGCATAATTTTTTTATTAAAATATTACAAGTTGTAAGACAGATATATATATTGACTAAAATCGACAACATACCACAACATTTTGAGGAGTGTTCAAAATTGATACACAAGCATTGGCCACATCTTCAACTTTTATATAGGGAGAAGAATGTGAATGAATGTAACTAGCTGTCATATCAGTATCAACTGTTCCAGGACTCAAGTTCTAGTGATAACAATGACAGATAAAATGTGTGCATTTTTAATAACTATTAACCCTACATTTCTACTCTATAAAAACTTTAAAAAGTCATTTATAGCTTTGTAATTAAGTCAACGAGGATGGTTATGGTGAAAATTCACGGGAATCGTCTCTGCAAAAACGTGATATACCGTTTATACCTTATACGAATGATGGTATAAAAAAGCAGTGTTACCAACTACCCCAAAAAAGTCATTTTCTGAAAAAAAATTGTCGTCTTGAAAATTAGTCTTTCTTCGCAAATTTCTTAGGAAACTCATTATCAATTTCTTTTTTTTAATTTGTTATTATTCCAAGATAAAAAATTATTTCGAAAAAAACGTTTGGTCACACCCCCCTCCCACACATAAGGGAAAACAGTTCAACTCGTAGCGCATTTTGTTGCACAAAGGAAGGTGATTATCGCGCATATTAGGCATTTTTCCAAGATGGCCGCTGTTTGTTTACTTTTCGGTTTGGGAGTCATACGTTAAATGTTTAAAAACATTCATAATTTGGCAAATTATGGATTGAAATCATAGATAAAGATAAACAATTATTTATGTGTTAATTTCTTAATTCCGTAAAAAGAAATGAAATAACTAATACAAGTTCTAAGAATAGAAATTTGATTATGCTATTTCAAAAATTATTTACCCTTTTCAAGTATTTTTTTGGTACCTATCTTCGTATCTTATCACTTCGTCCCTTAATCGATCACGTTTTTATTAGTAAAATTTTATCTCATATTTCACCCAATTGTAAAAATGCTATATTCTGATAATTTTTGACAGAAAAATCTTCAATGCTCTTCACCACCACCATCATTATCATCATCGTGAGTGAAAAAATCAGCATATTATATTGCTCCCATCAGATTTGTAAGTAAGTAAATCATCATACATGTATGTAATTTGAGCTATCCTACTAAACAAATGTATTATGTTGGGATCGAAATGGAACACTACTTATAAACTGACCGAAACTTTGATCTTGAATCCTTCTAATATCATTTCTCGTCGTAATCCATCAGAAATAACCTTAACCGCATGTTTAGTAGCTGAATATAAAGATACAGGTAATCGAGGAATCCACCCACATTGTCCGGCTATGCTGGAATTTCATTCAGTATGGTAACTATATTCTAATTTAAATAGGTACCTATGATATTTTGTGTCACTATATTTATAGCGAATGTAGGTAGCGCAAAATTTACCTGCAAAGATTCACGATATGTCCTTGAGTGGAGTTTTGTTTCATGATTCTAATCGCTTCTTTGGAGCATAATATTACACCTTTGATATTTGTATCTAATATTTCATCGATTTCTTGGTTTTTTAATTCTATAAAATATTATTCATAGCTATACTGCGATAATACCATGATAATCTACTCAGAAAATGTAAGAATCAGAATTACCGTGCATATAAGGTCCTCCTCTCAATACTCCAGCGTTATTAATTAAAATGGATATTTTTCCAATATCTCTGTTGATTTTTTGGAATGCGTTGATGATATCTTTTTCATTCATTACATCGCATTTAATGGGATGAAATTTATTCTCGTATCCCGATGCTTCTAACATAGTTTTAAATTCCTTATGGTAAAAATATATGGAAAAATAAGAGAGCTTATTTTCATTTAAGGTTGCAAAATCGCAATTACCTATTTATGAACAAATGTGAGCCTATAGAAGTAGTCATTGTCTCAGGCCCTTCCGAGCCCTTTCATCTATTTCTACAGTATATATTCTTATGAACTACCTATACCTAACATTTTGATAGTATTTCTTATTTCTTACTTGTAGTTTTTCTTCTCTTCTCGCTAACCCTGCAACGATTAAACCATTTTTTATGAGTTCCTTGGCAATAGCAGCTCCGATTCCTACATTACTTCCGGTCACCACTGCAACCGTTCCAGAAAATCTCTTCATTTTATAAGAAAAAAATGAAAATGCAGTTAAGCACGTTACAACTATTCTTAAAACGATAGCAATTCAAATTGAAATACATATTTTTCGACCTACGTACTTATTTTCTTTTCTTTTGATTTTTTTTTTCAACGCAATCCATTTATCTGGTTTGGTTGAACTAACGCGATAATTTTTATAACTCGTGATTAATGTTTTTTTGCGATGACTGAAAGTGGTGAAAAAAATTTGAAATATTTTTTATGTAAATGAATGGACTACTTTTATTTTGATAAAACATGATTTTAAATTCACTCTCTGCATGACATTGTGTTGTAGTGTGATATTATATGATATGCATATCAATATCAATAGTATAGGTATATCAGAATTATAGCTTGAGAGCGTTTTAAAATTCTAATAATCAATCCCTTCAATTCATTCAAACTAAATTTGAATATCATACTCGTATCGTATACCTATATTGCCAAAAACGTGATTTGTTATCAAAATGGGAGGATATTTGACGATACTATATGAACATCAAATAGACCATAATACATAGCTATAAGTTTTAGGAGAGATTACAATCATGTATTTAAATAAGCTTTTGTACAGTTATCTCAATATCTAATAAACGATATGTTCGTTGTTTAACAACAAATTAACAATAGTTGCAAAAAAAAGAAAGTAGGTAGCAAGAATCTTTTCGTAAGAGGACTAAAAAATTTCCTATTTGTACTATATTCTCGGCAACTATCTATAGACTTTTGATCAGAGTTGGGCAGAGTGGCTCAAGAGCGAAAGAACGAGATGTTCCGCTCACTTTTCGCTCGGAGTGGAGAAAAGTTCATTCTTCAGCATTCTGAGTGAAATTCTGAGCGAATTCTTTATGTTTTTTTTTGCTTATCACTTCAACCAATCATGAGCGAGTACATATTACCTATTTAGATCCCTATTTATCATTTTACGTCATTTTTCTCATTACTGGAGAAAGAGAACGAAGAATCTGAAGAATGGGGGACTCATTCGTTTGTTCGCGAGCGCATTCCGAGCGCGCTCAGAGTGATGCCCAACTCTGCTTTTGATATCATTGGACTGAATTCTGATACATCTAGTTTTATCTGTTAAAGACTTTGATCCAATTAGATGAGATTGGATCTAAAAAGTGACTTATTATCGCTAAGAGTTTAGCAGTAGGTACAAACTGAATCGTGAATAAATAATTAGTATGCCTTTTATTTTTCAAAATTAGATTTTCGATGGTGTCTCCTCTAAAACATGTTTCTTTAGCCCTCAGATTTAACGCTAAGAAATTTTAGCACGAAAAATATAATCCATAGCGACTTGCGTTTAAAGTTCTCATTGTTCTTATAAATAACTATGACTATAACAATGCAACTAAGAATCATAGAAATTATTTTTTTTTAATATATACAATTGCATGAAAAAAAATCGCCATGTTAATAATAGAGAAAACATTTTATACACATACAATTTCCTGAACAATATTTCCAAACATACAGTGGACCAGTAACGAAATCAATAAACAAATCAGCTAAATATACCAAATATACGGCTGGAACATTGTTCTAGTCCTATAGAAACATTGGTTAAAAACATAATTGGCATCATCGTGGCAGCTATGTTCATCATATTCAAAATGACTTCGAAATAATGTCTCATTACATTCATGGAGCTGCAAAAAAAAACTTCTATATAAACCTATGTAGGTACTGAAAATACACTGATCTGAGAAAGCCTATGATGCTGGGATCACTCTGTTCAGATGACTAGAATGGTCCCCCCAGCGCCATAGGCTATTGGTATCCCTTGCATTAGATAAGGACGGGTTTACCCCGGAGACACTAGTCCCAATAATGCTGTTGTCACTGACGTCGTGGAAGTCAGTGCAAGAGTTTGCCAATAACCTCATGCTGCGAAAGGAGGATGCCAAACGGGAGCGCCAAGCGTAGGGGCATCGATGAGCTACTGCCATCGCAGAGGAAGAGTAGGTTAGTTACAATTCCAAGGATTGGAACCCCGGAGATCGGAACTGGGTAGTAGTGAGGACTTGCAGGGCGATCAGAGGGGCCTGTGTCACCACTACCGTGCACGTCTCAGATTAACACGGTAGATTTGTAGGGTGGAATGGGTAGCGCATTCCTGGTAATGAACGACTCTAGCTGGAAAGCTGGGCATGTGCCATGGTCCCAAGTCCCATACCGGGTGACTACTTGATTCGAGCACTCCAAGCGCAAAAATCTTTCTCTCATACAAATAAATTATATATTTGAATGATATTAAGAACAATAAATAGCATAAATAATATTTATTTAATGCTTAAAAGTGTTTATCAATGAAATACACAATTTTAATTTATACTTTCATTGTCAAAAATACTATGTTTTGAATTTATTCACCTTTTTGCTAATTTTTTCGCTTGGGTGCTCGAATCAAGTAGTCACCCGGTATGGTGGATCGAGTAGCTGCATGGGTGGGGCTACGCTCGACCGATCCCATGGCCGAGGCACCGAACTGATTGCTTCATGGCTTGGAGTAAGGTGGGATGACGCAGACAGAAGTAAGGCCGTGATAGTGTATGATCTCTAACTCACCTGCGAGCTTAGTAGGCCATAAAAGGCTGAAAAGTACGCGAGATCCTCCAAAAGGAGAGGAGATGCGATTAGGGATCATCATACACTCGAGAAGAGCGCATAGCGCAGATAAGGCTGAAGACAGCTTGGCACTGAAGTCCATAAGCGGAAAGTATGGTGCCAGAAGAAAAGGATGAAGCGATGGATGACCTTCCAGTGTGGCAGAACTTGAATGGAGGCGTACACCCACTTGCGGGAAACCCAAGGGAGATGTAGGTCGGTTGCCAAGGTGCCCCTGCTTGGTTGGAAGTAATGTCACAAGCGGTTCCCAGCCAAGTAGTGTCGTGTGCGGTAGAAATAATTCCCGCAAGAGTTTTCCTACTGTTAGTGTTGAATTGCTTTTATCAAAGACAAAAATTGATCAAGTTTTGTAACAATTTTAATTTCTGGTGAAAATTTCATAATAGGAAATCTCGCTCCTGAAGCAAGAAAGCTCAATCACTTTATTATGTGTTAAAAAAATTAATCACTTGCGATATTAGTTTCTGATACGATCGTATTCATTTCTCAATATCGCCAAAAAAAATTTTCATATAGAATTTTTCGATTTTTCACGGATTCACTCAATTCTATAATAAGCTCTTCTTGCTCATGATAACATAATTCGAAAATTTCCAACACTGATCTTGATTCCGAGCTTAAATATTTCTTGTTTCAACAACATGGACTGATTTTTGAAAAAATACGGATATGATAGGAAAAGTAATGTGGAACTAATAACACTTAAAGTAGGCAGAAATGACAAAATATCTATTTTGTAAACTGATTGTGACATGTTAACGATTAATTTTGCGCTAACGCTTATTATAGGGTGAGTGGGCGTAGAAATAAGAAAATTACTGTTGACGAAATATTAATAAAGATATACCTAGTAGCCTATTAAATCAAATCATATTCTATGTGTATAATTAAAATAATAAGGAAACAGAAATGATTTAAATTAGGCGTTACAAAATAATGTGTGAAAAAGCCTTAAAATACCTTTCATGTAATTCATCCATGATAATTATACCGTGCGTCCGATTGAATACCATACAGGCAAAGCGTCAAATTCTCTTTCAATCAACAGCCAACTACATATAATATGTTGGAAACACTGATTTTCATTCGCAAAATCAATCACAATGCATTTAATGTGAAATCAATTTGAAGAATCATAAGAGGGAATTTGCTGCTTTGCCTGTATGGTGTTCTGTAGACATTATGCTGTAACTTGCAGCATTATTTTTGTACAAGGCGAAATTTGTTACCCGTTAGATACTTACTTACAATAGTGAAATTTTCAAGCCTGTCTCCATGCATGCATTACTTGCGCGTAGCTAAATAATTTGCTCAATATTTTTGGGTATAATTCCAATGAAATTGGATAAACCTTGAAAATGCGTACTTTTTCAATATTTCGAGTCAACGTTAAAAAATTGAGTAACACTTTTCGTTGCTTTGGAGGGAGATAGTACCATGGAAAGGAATAGATCTCGTCCGCCAAACCATCATTCTGCGAATATAATATAACGGAATAATGAGAGGTATTGACTAATCAATTAGGTGAGCGTATGCCTTTTTTCCTTTGCGGAAACCATTTTTTTAATCTAAAAATAAATAAATAAACGAGGAAAAAATTCGTTGTACACACAATTTGTTGAAGAATGTTTCCAAACATACAATTAACCAGTAACAAAACCAAGACATCAGCTAAATAAACCAAGTATAGGGTTGGTATATCGTTCCAATTCTACAAAAAGAGTTTCAAAAGGTTACATCTTTTTTTTACCACGTGGAAAATCAAATATTTAGGTACACAAACCTGAGATAATACGAAAGTTAAAAACATAATTGGAACCATCGTAGCTGCTATGTTCATATTTAAAATGGCTTCGAAATAGCTTCTCATTACATTAATACAACTGCAAAAAAATCTAAGATTGATTATCATCGATAATTATATAACAGCAGGAATTTTGTTCCAGAAGCAAGAATATTTTGTAATTATAAATTAGTAAATGCAACGTGATGTCATAGAAAAAATACATGATCACTTACGAAATCAGTTTCTGGTACAGTTGTATCCATTTTGCAATATCGCCAGAAATTTTTTCACATAGAATTTTTTGATTTTTCGCGAATTCAGCTGATTTTGAGGTAAGTTCTTGCTCGTAGTAAAACTGTTCGAAAATTTTAAACGCTGATTTTGATTCCGAGCTTATTTCTTGTTTCAGCAACAAGGATTGATTTTTGAAAAAAGACGGATATGATAGGAGAAGTATTGCGGAACTAAAAATGTTTAAAGTAGGCAGAAGCATCGAAATAGCTTGCAAATTGTACATCAATACGTAGTCCCAAAATCGTGTGGATTTAGCAAACGGAAACGGGTAAACATAATCGTAAAGATAATCTATTTCATTCGAAGTCCCTTTGATTACTAAAGTAAAAAATATTTTACCAAACCAAAGCATCAATATTGAACTCACCAAAAAATACTTGGAAAATATCTTTAAAATTTTGACGAAGTCATAATAAACCTTGTATTTGTTAGTATGGTCTGTTCGCATGTGAACCAGTGGCTCTAAGGTATTCACCATCTTCAATAGGTACCTCACATGTTTCCGCCAACGATAAGTAACGATGATGTTGGAGCAAACATTTAATTGATAAGCTATGGTACTCATGGCTAATAATATTACCGGCAATTCTAACGTTTTTAATTGTATTAAAGCTATTATGCAATTATCAATGATAAATAAAATTGAAAGGAACTGACTAATCAATAGTAAATTTTGGAACCAACGACGCATATAGTTCTCGTAATACATGCCGGCCGAAATCGAATGCAAAAAGTACAGAAGTTTTGCCACCGGTTTGTGGTGTTGGAAAAATTTTGTTTCGTAAAAGAAATCTGCTGTGTATTTTGAAATCATTTTTCGAACTGATTCTGAAGCGTTGGTTTATTATTTGTTACGTAGGTTCCTAGATATCCTTATTATGGGTCAAGTTTGTGCAAAAATACGGAAATTAAAGTTAATGAAATATTAATACATATACACGCATACGGATATACCCACATTTACATATTAAATGGAAGTTTCGTGATCGATACTTAATGAGCGCAAACTACACACTACAACCTATAGTTTAAAATTAACACAGCAGTGAAATTACCTAATTATGTTGGCAATTACAACACGGTAGTGAAAACGCGTCATAAGTGTTTCCACTGTTATTCATGCATAATATGTAGGTATACTTAGCAGTGTTGACGGACCGAAATGCTCCAGAACATGGTCCGAAACAAGAACCGCTAAAAATCGTTATGGTCCAGCGGTCCGGTACAAGATCCGGAACAAAAGTTTATTCGTTCCATAGAACAAAATTGGACCGAAATAAAAGTTCCATGATCTGAAACTGAAACTGGACCAAAATAAAAGTAGCGGACCATTTTGCACCAAGCTCACTTCTTCTAGTTTTTTTTTTGGAATAGAATGCAAACAGGCTTTGCCCAGTATATACCATTTTATATGTATACATAATTACATAATATGCCGTACCTTGCAGCCTGTGGACTACGACCTCCAGACCCCATGGCCGAGGCACCGAACTGATTGCGGACCGCCCCTACTTTGCTTCACGGCTTGGAGTAGGGTGGAATGACGCAGACAGAAGTAGGGCCCTTAGGGGTTATGACCTCTAGCTCGCCTGCGGGCCTAGTACGCCGTAAGAGGCGGAAAGGCAACCGGTGGGTATCCTCCGAAAGAACGGGAGATGCGGCGCGGGGTTAGGGCTAAAGACCATTATACAACCGAGAAGAGCGCATTGCGCAGACAAGGCCGGAGAAAGCAACTGGAGCTGAAACCCACAAGAGGGCAGTATGGCGCCAGAAGAAAGGAAGAAGCGGCAGCCGAACTTCCGATGAGGAGGGACCCTGGTGTGCAAGCCAGCACATTGGGGGAAAACTCCCGGGGGAGATGTAGGGAAGTCGTCAAGGTGCCCCTACTTCTTTGGAAGTAATGCCACAAACGGTTCCCAGCCAAGTAGTGTTGTGTGCGGTAGACGAAACTCCCGCAAAAAAAAAAGGTCTATATCTTGTGAAATGCTCAAGTAGAAATCAAATCAAATTGCACGTTTTCGGTTTTATAACCGACTTCCAATCATTTCGTTGTTTTTTCTTTGAAAAGTAATGGCATACTATAAATTCATCATTCATAACAGACTATAATTGACCTTAAAGTCTTATCTAAAAACAAAATGATCAATATTGATTTGTCCATAACATTTTCATAATTTTCCTATTTTTCCATAGTAAACGCTCTGAGCTGGAAAAATCTAGGTTGGTCCAAAACCGAAACTGCACCAAAAACTTTGCCCTCGACCGAAACTGAACCATATGAAATAAATATTTTTTTTGGTCTGGAGCAAAACTGGTCCGTTTTAGGATTTTTCCTGGAACGATGGAACACAAGATCGCCAACACTGATACTTAATCTGAATCCCACTCATATAAACATTTCTTAAACCGACTAAAAGTTGACATTTGCTTATTTTTTTTTTCAATGAGTTTAAATGCAAAAAATAAATAAAGTGCAGAGTTCGCAAAAGGTTGCTGATTTGATATTGATTAATCAGAAATTCAGAATTGGGACCCTTCAGAGCAGTGGCGCGCTAGCGTCGTGTTTACATTTAATGGTATTATCAGTTCTGAAAACGGGGGATTTTTGCCGCCAGTTGTAGACTCACACAGTGAAATGTTTAAATTATTTGAAAATAAATCGAATAAATGAAATGAATGAATTGGGTTTGGCCAATTTGATACTTATCTATCATTTTGGTTTATAAATGAGATTCTTTTGCATAGTATTTATGATATTCGCGATAATTGTATCACTATAGTCGTTAGTAAGTGCATAAAAAATAATGATTTATTTCATAACAATAACACTGGAATTCAATTTATCTTCACAACTGAACAAAAACAATTAATTCTATTCAAAATAATTCAAGTCAGTACCAGAATTATCAATTCATTGCCAATAATGACACTTTATCAATTATTGAAATCCCCGTTTTCAGTAGTTCATCGTTTTACCACCAGGTACCGACTCTTTCGCTGAAGGATCCCAATAGCTTAACTCGCGAGTAGTTACTTGCGCCTAGTCTCAGTCCCCTTATGTGTTCATCGTATGCAACTATTTGTACATGGAAGTACAACAT
This sequence comes from Phenacoccus solenopsis, assembly GCA_009761765.1. Taxonomy (NCBI): domain Eukaryota; kingdom Metazoa; phylum Arthropoda; class Insecta; order Hemiptera; family Pseudococcidae; genus Phenacoccus; species Phenacoccus solenopsis. The sequence goes on along the minus strand of CM019754.1, from coordinate 40,912,488 downwards.
ATAATATTTTTTTTAATTTAAATGAAACTACTGATTTAAATGAAGATCCAATAGAGACGGTGCGTTTCTCCCTCCCACCAACATACTCCGTACTCTCTTCGGAACTATACGCGATTAAGCTGGCAGTTCACCATGCCATTAACTCCCATGTTAACACTCTCATCTGCTCGGACTCTCTTTCCTCACTTACGTGCCTTTTAAGTCTCCATAACAGAACTCAACACCCTATAGCTAAACAAATTATTAAACTTCTCTTACACGCCCCATCTCCAGTACATTTTGCATGGATACCTGGACATAAAGGCATTCTCGGTAATGAGAAAGCTGACCACGCTGCTAAGGAAGCTACTACTTTTTACCAACACCTTACTTACCAACACCCCTAAAAGATGCGGCCAAACACGAATTAAAAAAAACGCAACAGAAATGGGCCGACATGTGGCAAAAAATTCCCACCTCCAACAAACTAAGGAGCATTAAATCAACTGTAGAGACCTGGCAAACCTCTACCCGCCAGAATCGAAAGGAGGAAGTTTCCCTGTGCCGCCTGCGCATCGGCCATGCACTTCTTTCCCATTCCTATCTACTGTCCAAAGTTCCCCTCCCAGTATGCCCAACTTGTTACGTCCCTATTTCAGTTCACACGTCCTCACAGACTGTCAAAAATTCAAACAAACACACCGCTCCCTCTCTCTTCCAACCACCCTCGCTCACCTCCTTCGAGATGACGAATCCACTATAGTCGGGCTGTTCCTCTTCCTCAGAAAAACTAACCTCCTATCCCAGATCTAATCTAATCTTCCGTGCCTCTGGCCTTTGTTGCAGTACATGGCACGTTAATGAAGATAAGTAAGTATGTAAGTAAGTATCTATGATGATAGAAAAAAAAATGCAAAAAAAATTGGAGTAAACACTTTTTGCCTATCTTCATTTTTGAAGGGGCTAACAATAATTTCAAACTTCCCCATGATTTTTTTTTTAATTTGACTGAAATCAAGGAAAAATTAAAATTCAAATATGTACGTTTTGCTTACCTTCAGAATTGAAGGTGTTTCAGCAATTCCTATCACTACACGGATTCGGTACTAGTTTCATTTTCCATCTTTATATTATAATTTTGCGTGAAAAAATTGTTATATGTAGGTTTTACAATGGCTTTGATTTTTGTCTATTACTTCTCATTCAGTCCTCAGCCCTTCTTCGAAATATATAATAATGAGTAAGAAAAAATCATGGAAAAATTTGAAATTATTGTAGCCCCTTCAAAAATGAATATAGGCAAAAAGTGTTTACTACAATTTTTAATGCATTTTCTCTACCATCCCAGGTACCTACTTGAATGAACGATTTTAATCAAATTTAAAAAAATGGAATTTTCGAAAAATTTCTAATCATCGTAGCTCCTTCAAAAATGAAGATAGGCAAAAAGTGTATACTACAAATTTTTTTGCATTTTTTTTTTCTATCATCATAGATACTTAAATCAGTAGTTTCATTTAAATTTAAAAAAATAATATATGTTATACTTCCATGTACTAATAGTTGCATACGATGAACACATAAGGGGACTGAGACTAGGCGCAAGTAACTACTCGCGAGCTAAGCTATATGTTGGTACTAGTCTCCAATCCTGGTTCCATACTACCTATGGTGGGCTAATATTCTTAACTTGGAGTATAGCGCCACAAAACTGTCATATTGTACCAACGCAGTAAATAGTTGGGTAGTATATCCCTTTATGTAGGTAGCCCATTTGTTGAAAATACTTCTAGTGAGTAGTCTAGTAGCACAGTAGTATTTTTTCGCGTGGGAATGCTTGTAATCCAAATTTTATAAAATGATAGTCTATAAATGAGGTTTAGTATTATAGGACAGTCTATTCAAGGATCAGATATTATCATGAAATTCATAATTTCGCCGAAAATAAATTAATTAAGTACACTGATTTCTCTTTCTAATAATTTATTGAGAGTTGTATAAACATAAAATATAGATAGGTACATGGATTATAATATGAGATGATCTCAAATTAAATGAGTAGGTACCTAAGTTCTTTTCTCAATGTTACGCATTATTTGAACGTAACCGAACAGTTTACTCAAAATTTTCGGATACAATTCCAACGTCAAGTTATATGCTTTGAAAATACGAATACGATGAAAATTTCGAGTCAATGTTAAAAAAGTAAGTAATAACTTGCGTTGCTTTGCTGGCAAATAATACCATGGGGTTTGGTAAATCTCTTCTGCTATGCCATCGTTCTACAAAATTACAGCAAATACATTTTAGTATATCTATCAGTCATGGATAAGATATAGAAAAAATTGATTTTAATTACCATTTGTTGGTGAATATTTCCAAAAAGACAATTTATTAGTAACAAAAACATCATTTCCACAAGATATATAAAATATACGGTAGATACGTCACTCCAGCTCTAATATTATGCAATTTGAAATATTTCAAAACAAGCAAAAGAAAGAAGAAAGAAAACAGCGTAAGTGAATTAAAAAATTAATTACCTAAATATATGACAAAATATACAAACTTTCGATGCAATGTAAGCCAAAAAGATTATCGGAACCATTGTGGTGAACAGATTGGTGCTTACAATCGATTCGAAATACTCCGTCAATAAATTAATAGCACTGTAAAAATGTAAATTGAGAATCCACATGATATAGCAATATTGATGGTGATAAATTCCATGCCAGAGGTATATAAAAGGAAGTGTAAAAGGTCTAGGTCACATGACTTAGTAAGAAATTTTTCAAGGGCACCCAATGTACGTTATCATGGAATTTTGAAAAAGAGTGAGACGGTATGCCATAGTTTTAGTGAAAAATGGTTAAAGTAGAAATACCATGGAACAAAGATACCCCTAAACTATCATTCCAATTTTTGTACCTACTTCCTTGCATCAATGGGTAATCTTAATATTATTATAGGTTTTTATATTTATGTTATATATTCTCTAATAATCTTTCACCTTCCACATTGGTATATTTTAGTGCATTGATAGCTGAATATGAAAGCTAAAGATATCATAATTAAATATACCTATTAACTCATACTCAAAGAAATTATTAATTTGCAAATTCATAAAAAATCGTTAAAGTAATATAGCTATATATAACCATAAATTCATGTTTTCAAAAAACTTACGCGATCATCTGCTGATATCGTCGTATCCATCCAATATAAATATAAAAATATTTTTTACAAAAAATTTTATGTTTGTTCGTCATTTCGAGTGATTCTAAACCTCTTGGCGCCAATTTGTAATCAAACATGAATATTTCAGTCCCATAAAACTGTTCGAAAATTTCAAACATTGATTGCGATTTCATCCGCATTTCGCGTCTTAACAATACCAACTGATTATTAAAATAGGCTGGAAATGAAAGTAGCAGAACTGTTGAACTAATGAAATTCAATATTGGTAGAAGTAACATGGCAAATTGAAGATGATGGACCAAAAGGAAATGTGAAATTTGCGACGATTTGGCCCACGGTAATGGATATAAATAATCGTAAACAGGATCGACTTCGAAGGGAAATCCTTTGATAAGAATTACGATAACTTTTCCCAGCCAAACTATAATGAATGAAAAAATTAGTAAAAATTTATAAGAAGAAGTTATATACTTGACGAAATCGTAGACTTTGTATTTCTCATCTTCGTCCGGTTGTGAGGGCGCGTATTTCACTTGCTCGAGCATATTTAAAACATCCAATACGCGATGTATTGCGTTACGTGAATTATAATTTATACATATAGACGACAATAAACCGATATAAAATGCTGTCGTACTCACGGCAAACAAAATTAAATCCAACTCTGGTGTTTTTTCTTGTAAAAATATCATTGTGTAATTTGCGATTAGAAAACTAAGGGAAACAAATCCAATAAAAATTAGTAGATATTTTAACCATCTATGAATGTAATGTTCGTAATACATTCCGGCCGAAAATGTGTATAAGATATATAAAAGTTTCGAACATGGTTTATGGTGCTGAAAGAATCTTGTTTGGTAAAAATAATCTGGTAGATCTTTTGGATACATTTTGTCACTGAAAATAAGTTATTCTTTCATTCTATTTGTCACAAGAAGAGATTTTTCATTTTAATTTACTGATAGAAATAATATTAGCAAAATGGGGTACGAATTAAATTTCAAGATTTTTTAGATGAAGAATGAAGACACCCTAGTGTTACATATACTATAATTTTGCATCATATGAATTAAATTATAATAATAAATAAATATTATTGTACGCTACTAAAATGATACCTATCAAGAAGTCACAATGTATAATTAAGGCAATATGGGTCTATAAGAGTAAAAACCCACATCAAATAAGTATGTGCGTGATTTGGAAAAGGTAACAAAGAGAAAAAGAAAACCTCAATTTTATTTAGTAAAATTCAGGAAATGTATCATAATTTAATGCTTACAAGCTTCCTTGGCCACATCGAATAACATTTTTTGAAATTTGAACCGTTACATGAAAGTTTCTGATGTGCCTTAATAAGTTAGGCTTTGTAAAAAACAAACATGTTTAAAACAAAAAAAGTTTTAAAACGCATTTTGAGCAGAATTTTGTTTTAAAGTTCATTTTTTTTCAGTCATGTGTTTTAAACACGTTGGTTTAAAACGCTCAACCCTGTATTTTTCTCTATGTTAGATAGAAGAGAATATTTAACACATCTTTAATTGTTTCCAAACAATGCAGCTTTTCTTTTTTTATTGAGTTATTACATCTTTTTTGTCTCAAGAATTCAAAAATGCTAGGAAAATCTGTAAAGTTACATAGGTATGTTATGATAAATGAATGTTTTCAATAATAAAGTAAAATATTCACCTATAAGGATATCAAATTTTTAAAGAGGGCGCATTTGTATATAACTAAGTTAGTACGAGTATTTATATCACCAAGTTTTACATAATACATGCCTTAGAGTTGGGCCCATAAATCTTTAATTAAATGTAATAACAGGGCTTTCCATTGTTAGTCTATAATAAAGCTTTCTCAAAGAAAATAACTACATACCTACTTAAGTAGGTAACAATTATCTATAATACGAATTGCTAGATATTACATGAATATACGAAATTATTTTGTTGCATGCCTAATGTAAATGCGAAAAGAAGCAGACTTCTCCCCCACCAATGAAGTAAATAGTTATCATACATAGCGTATTCTGTAATCCAAGCAGTAAAATGACTCTTCAGTAGTATTTCTATTTTCTATCCCTCTACTAGTTAATTGATGGTATCAGGTATGTAGTGATGTCAATAATCGGAAAAATTCATTATCGATAAGATTATCGTTAATTCGTCAGCGAGCCTTAATCTCGAGAATAAAAAGGTAGCAATAGACCTTGCGGTGACCGGTTGCCACAACCCTATCAAGACAGTGTTGTGGTGCAATACTACAAGAGCATAGTGGTGTAGTAGTACAGTAGAGCAGTAATAGGTATAATGATGCGTTTTCTTTGGTTTTCTCCCCTTCGATCTGAAAAATGATGCACTCTTTCTCGTATCACTGTATTGCGGTATCGCTGTGCAGAGCAATATACGTAATACGAATACCCCTATGTTTTTCGTTTAATATATATCAGTGTTGTAGGAACGAACATAGGTTTGTTCTTGTTCTCGTTCCTGGAAAGACCCAGTCATTTGATTCTGTTCCTGACTCGTTCTTATTCTCAATGTTTCAACTGTTCTCGTTCAGTTCTTCGTTCTTTTAATTCTTTACAATGTTGTTCTCGTTCTGTTCTTTGCATTGTTGTAGGAACAAACCCAAGAACGAGAACGAAGAACAACAAGAACAGAAAATTTTCATTGTTCCTGAGGAACAGAACCAAGAACGAGAACATAAAACTGATATGTATGAAAAACAAAGAACAGAATGAGAACAGAATATTTTCAAACTGAAAGATCAAAGAACGAAACGAGAACCAACTAATGTACAATGCTGAGGAACGAGAACAAAAACAAGAACGGATGTAATTTCGGGTTGTTCTTCGTTCTTTTGAAAGTTAATGATTCATCACAAAATTAATAGATATCATGAGGGGGAAGAGAAAATAAAAAACTTCTAAAAGCGGACAAATGCTGCGTATACCCATATAAATCCTTTTTTTTTTAATTTATTTATTAATTAGCTTCAATTAATTAATTTTCAATTTCAACAACAACATAAACTGTAAACACGTTATCAAAAAAAAGAAAGAACAAAAGAAAAAGTTGAAGAACAAGAACAGAACGAAGAACGAACAAGAACGAGACCATAAAGGATTGAAAGAACAAAGAACAGAACGAGAACAACATTTTAAAGAATTAAAAGAACGAAGAACGGAACGAGAACAGTTAAAACATTGAGAATAAGAACGAGCTAGGAACAGGATCGAATGACTGGGTCTTTCCAGGAACAAGAACAGGAACAAGAACAGACATATGTTCGTTCCTACAACACTGGTTCTACTTCTTTGTTCTTTCAATCCTTTATGGTCTCGTTCTTGTTCCTTCTTCGTTCTGTTCTCGTTCTTCAAATTTTCTTTTGTTCTTTCTTTCTTTCTTTCTTTCTTTCTTTCTTTCTTTTCATAACGTGTTTACAGTTAATGTTGTTGTTGAAATTGAAAATCAATTAATTGAAGCTAATCACTCCATGATATTAAAATTGAAATTTTACCAAAAAAGTGAAATGCCAGAGTTATTGTTTCTCTATTTATTACCTGGGTCTTGGATCAGGCTATAGTACCTTCACAACACAAAGGACCCCTGCTGTGTAAATAGGCTGGGAAAAGGACGGAGGTAATAAAATTTAATGACCCTTGCCGTTGCAAAATTTTACGACCCTTGCGGTGAAAGCCTACCTGCATTTAGTTTATTGTTCTTCAGTAATAAAATTTAAAATGAATGTAGCAATACTTGTCTGATAAAATAACTTTTTTTCTTCATTTAATTTTTATTGCGAGCCCCGAAGGGGCGAGGAGGTACTAGTAATTAAAAAAAAAAAAAATACTTATATAGGTATATGTAGCACTTGCCTGAAGTATAAATTTCTTATTTTCTCTTCCCCTTCATGATATCTATTAATTTTATAATAAATCATGAACTTTCAAAAGAACGAAGAACAACAAAAAATTACATCGTTCTTGTTCTTGTTTTTGTACCACAACATTGTTCATTAGTTGGTTCTCGTTTTGTTCTTTGATCTTTCAGTTTGAAAATATTCTGTTCTCGTTCTGTTCTTTGTTCTTCAGATACATCATTTTTATGTTCTCGTTCTTGTTGTTCTTCGTTCTCGTTCTTTGGTTTGTTCCTACAACACTGATATATATCGCGTTTATATACCTACTATGATTTTATACTTGTATATTTTTTCGATATTTCTTTTTTGATAGAAGTTCGTGAAATTATGTTCAATTTTTTATTTCTCATTGTTAACTATTATGGTGATAGATTTTTCGTGTAGAATTTTTACGCCGCATATTATATTATTGATATAACATGGTATTTTAATTGATTAAAAAGAAGTTTCAAATATAGGCAATGTTCTAAGTTGCGCATAAATTTATTTTATTTTTAAATAAAATTCTTCAAAAACGTTTTGTGTCCAGTTTATTCACGTAATTTTAATATATTCATTTTGGTTAAAGATGTTTATGGAGTTATTGGTAACGTGAGTGTGTGGAATTCTGATTCGAATTCCTCGAGTAAAATATTTAATTGAGGATTTGTTATGCGTGTAGCGAATGTACTTAAGACTGTAATTTCATTCGAAGGTTGTTGAAATAAAGATTACGATTATTCAATAAAATATAATAATCACGAAAAAATGTCACATTTGGAATCAGCGACTTTGATTTAGCGAATATTGATTTCAAAAACGAAGATGAAAACTCTGAAAAGAAATACAATAGTATTGTTTACACTCCTGTGAAACATGTTTTGCTTGGATGATATGCAACTTTGCTGACATATTTTGAAAATTTTTTTAAATACCTCTAAATTGGTCGCAACAATAAGGTGTTATTTTCGACTTATTCCAGGTCACTGATTACGAATATGATATTTTTTGGCGGTTCCCCTCTAGTCCTCAAAAATTTTTTGTTTTCAAGTTACGATTCTTCCAGGGTGGGTGGTCATGGCAAAAATTAATGAAATCCATAAAAATTAATTATTGCCTTATATCAGATAGTATGCAACTTGAGTAAAATTTTTTGAAAAATTGAGGACGTTAAAATTGCTTGAAAAATGGTAAAAAGAGTCGCTGATTCCGAATCCTACGATAATTTTTCCTGTTATCATCTCACTCGTGGTGTAATCACGAATTTTTGTAAAAAAATGCGGTTTTGAAGGGGAAGGAGAGGGGATGGCGGGAAATGATCATCAAATTCGGAATTACCGACCTCGAATTAGTCGAAAACGACATTTTACTCGATTTTTTTGAAATTGTCGAAATTTCGAAAAATCCACGACCTATAGGCTTCTTCGTTTTTTGGCGAAAAAAACTTTTTGTACGATTTCACCTTGCAAAGTGTCGTAATATAGGTTTTCAATCGCGAGGAATCCATTTTTGAGGTTATTTTGCCTTGAAAATGAAAAACCGCCGAGAAATACGCGATTTTAATTTAAAAACGTCATTTTCAGGGGTCAAGAATGGTTTGAGTTTGTATCTGATGGCATATTCGAAATTTACGTAATGAAATTAGTAGAAAACGACACCTCGTTCATTCTTTTCGCCATTTTTTGAGTAATTGTACAATATTTCAATTTTTTTTCAAAATATGTTAGTAAGGTTGCATACAATCTGCTACAAGGCAAAAATTAATGTTTGCTGGTTTCGTTTCTTTTTGCACATCATACTAGCTTGCTTTGTTGTTTGAGTCAGTTTTCAATGAATCGAGTATCATGATATTAAATTTGTTATCGAACTATTCAAGAATGATATTTTTGAGAAAAGTTACATCCCTCCTTTGTGGTACCTATCATCACAAAATTAAAAAATACATATATTTGAAGATAGAGGGTAAGGGATGGTAAAAAATTATCACATGGTTCGGAATCAACAACCTGTAATCACCTAGTCAACTTCTTCAAAATCGTCGAGAATATCCCCAGTTTTCGAGCTTCTTCGTTTTTTGTCCAAGAAAATTGTATACCCCCCTCCCCAATATGCCGTCTAAAATGTGTAGAAAGGAATTTCGTGATTTGAGTTCATTTCTGGAATTAGTTACGCAGCAAAATGTATATCTGCAGAGATAAGACATAATTTTGTAATAATTGTAGATTTTTAAGCAGGCATTTGATGGATGCGAGGTAAAGGTAAGGAGGAAGTAAGGAGTTAGTTTCCGATTCGAAATTTGCACCCTCAAATTACCATAATCGACTCCATGTTCATTGCTTCAAATAATTCAGAAGTATTTTTGAAATTTTCAAAATATGTTCTTAAAACTTGGAATGAACGAATTTTCAATTTTTCGCAAATTTTTTATTTAAAAAAAAATAATAATAATAAACTAAACACCATTATATCGAAAATGTATTTGTCAATTTCAATGCAATCGAGGTCTCATTTCGCGAGAAAAATCAGCGTTACTTTTCACCCTCCGCGTACGTTCGACGTACTCGCAATTCGACACCATTTCCTCGATTCATTTAACATCCCACTCCACGACACCTCGATTACAATTATTTTCTGAAACAATACGCACACGAAACCGTAATCGAGATAAATAATTGAAAAAAAGAAGAAAAAAAAACGAAAGCAAAATAAATTACATTAAAAACGGTAATCTCAAAACAAATAAATAATCGTTAAAACGCAACATTTATGTTTAACTTAGTTTAGAAAAGAAAGAAAAGAAATAATCAAAGAAAAATACTGCTCGTTATTTTCACGTTGAAAATGAAAACATGAAAAGAATTTATCGTGAATTACGTCACAACGTAAATAGCCGAATCGCCGACTAATTTAGACGAGTTGCCATTTTTCACGTTTATCGCATTCGTATCGTCGACGAAGAATTTATCGTTAGCCGATAACTTCTCTTTATCGGAAAGTTTGTCACCGAAGCTAGGCGTTCGTCTAGGTCCGGCTATCGGATCTTTGTAACGCCAAATTTCCACATTCGTATCTACATTGAAGAGAGGTAAAAAGAGAAGAGATTAATTTACGCCACGAATATTTAATCACACTCGAGGAACAACGTAGAGCCGTACCTTTGCCGAGTTTCAATTCTTTTTTCAACTTATCCACTAATTTCTCGACACTGGGGCACTCGTTGATATTGATGATGAGCGAGAAAAGCCCGTTCTGCGGGACGGTATTGATAACTTTCAACAATACGGGTTTGCTATCGGCGTAGAGTAAAATATGCGGAGCACCGGGACAACAGTCTTCTTTCACATTGTCAGGAACTTCTTCGCTGTCTGTATACTTCAATGTGATATCATCTAACTGAAATGGCAGATTTGACGTCAATAACGTGCTTAACACCGATGATGATGACACAAAAATACAAATTATGATCGGCAAACCTCACCTCTAATGTATTTTTCAAATAATTCAAATTGATGTTCAACACCTCGTATTCGTCGAACGATAAATTCTGCTGTAGAGCGCTAATACCCATTTGTTCGGTTTTCTGTTTGACAGCTTGAACAAACGGCATTACTTTCTTCATATGCCTTTTCAATTCGGCTTTCGGATTCAAAGCTGCAGATATGGTTTTATTATCTGGCATGGTGGAATTATTTTTCTGTGAAATTGAGAAATTAAATTTCAAGGTTACAGCGGCATAATAGTCATAGTAGTAAAAAAAAAGTTTCTATTTTTTATCACTATTATATGACTAGTCTACTTTCTGCGGAGTTCCCTTTAACGTGAGTTTTGTAAAGGTAGCTTAAAAATGAGTTATTAACAGGGCCTACGAATTCATGCATTTTTATAATGATTATGTTTCATCGGAATGACTCAGCTGATAAGACAATCCCTGGTTTCAAGTCACGATGAGCTGGTAAACCAAATTAAAAAACGTAAATTCTTATACATGTACATTCCATCAAAAATGCAAACTTATTATATATCGTAGAATAGTATATTTCACAACTAGGGATGTAAAAGGAGTTTTTTTTCAAGTCCGAATGATCTTCTGTGTTACTTTTGCATCACTGAAAATAGTATATTTCATAACTAGGGAGGTAAACGAAATTTTTCCTAAATGCGGGAGAAAAGCGCTCGTTTGAGACCCGAGCGATTAGCGAGCGGGAGGTAAAGTAGCGCTTTCCTCCCGCAAGTAAGAAAAAAATATTTATTTAAATTAATTTATATGTAAATATATTTTTTTTTACTAATCAAGAAAATTTATAATATAATTTTTTAATATTTATTAGCCAGCACAGACCTGACCCAACTTATGTGTCAGAAAATTAAAATTTTCTGCTGGCAAATATTTTTTCAAAAACTTGTATTTTTGTATATTTCATTTCTTTACATTAAAAAAAAAAAAACCAATACTTCAGAAAAATTCAATTTTTCTAGAATAATTTTTCAATATTAATAATCATTATATTCAATAAAAAAAAATTATTTTTCAAATTGAAAAAATTGTGAAAATATGTATGTGTATTCAAAAAATCTTCATTTTAATTTTTTTCAGAACTTCTTTTAATGAGAAATACCTATTTTCCTCAATCTCAAATGGAGATCATCCTTGCCAATAGTCTGGTAAAAATCATCAACGTAATTAAATTTTTATAGTCTGTCTTACTATTTTCCATAATTTAACATATCCTAAATAAAAATGCCTCTAGCCAATAGAGCTGTACATGGCTTCAATTATTATTAAAAAAAAAAAAAAAAATGTGAATTCATTAGAAAAAATTTATTCAGTTCCTTTTTTCGAGGAAAGAAAACGTAACTTTGGAAAATTTCTACAAAATTAATTTTTTAATTGAAAAAGATGTAAGCAGCCAGGTCGCATTACTAGAGCCGAATTTTTTCGGGTTTGTTAGTTTTAACCAATGTGCTTGTGAATTATGTTATAGCTTCTGGTCTTGGTAGTTATAGTCACAGAAGGCTACTGGGGTCGCTTTTCTTCTCTAGTAATCTAGTAACCTATTTGTTTTGTAATCTTTATTTCACCTGTATTGTATTGCTTTCTCTAATTTATTTTTTATTTCTTCATATTTTTTTCAAATTAAATATTTTAAAATATTATTTTCGATTTTTTTTGCATTGTTGGAGTAGTTTCTATTGAATGTTTATTTCATTGAAGTGAACGAAATTTTCATTTTTTTTTTTTCATATTTCTTCAGAGTTTTTATACATTTTTCTGTCAGATGAGAACTATTAAAAATTGCCCATTTCAAAGCTAATTTAAAAAAAAATGAAAAAGCGTGAACTTCGTTGGAAAATCCGATTTTGGAAAGTTAGGTGGGGGGAGGGAGTACTGAAAAAAGGTCGCGAAAAGTCGCTATTTTTGAATATCAAATTTTGGTAGACACCCTCTATAAGATGAAATAATTTAGTTATTTACCTATTATCCTTACTGGGCACTAAATGAGAGGGGGCATAATTTTTAAATAATTTCTCTATTTTTGAATCAATTATATTATGATAATAATGTCTTTTCGGAGAGAAAAATTCAACAAAATCAAAATTATTATATTCTTCATAAAGCCAAGCGCTTGTCCTTTTCTCTACACTACAATGTGGGACCAAAACTAGAGAATGAATGTAGAGAACTTTACATTATTGTAAAATGAATCAATACCTATCTTTCCTTTTCATATGAAATTCGATTCTAATTTTTCACATAAAGAGCCAAAAGAGGATGAAAACGTGTGAAACGATATTTAATTACCTTCTTTTGATTGTTAGGGGGTGCAACTTTTACTATGTTATTTAGGAAGGCATTCTTCGCATATATTGTAAAACTCAGAATTTTTCTAGGACCGAGCCAAAATCGAGCTAAAATGACGGGCTATTAATGTAATACTCTGAAGAAATTTTCTAACATCTTAGCTGAGAATTCAGATGCACAAATAAGATGGGAGATATCTGAATAACTTTTTTTTTTTAATGGGAGATACCTGAATAACCTACGTTTCTCGGACGACATTATACTGATTAGTGTATAATTCAGATAATCTCCAAAATATGGGTACTATCATAAATTGTCTACAAAGGAGTAATTTTGGAGTCATAACTGATTCGGAAAAAAATAAATAAAATAAAATATTATCGAACCAGGGAAGGGTGACTTCTTCAACGGTATTAGAACAGAGGCGACAAATGAATACAAAATAGACTAAATTATTATCAAGTTGATTTGCTAGACCACATTTTCCCGACAGAAAGTAGACGTCGATCGAGTACAAAACCAATATGAACCTGATATAATTCCAATATAGTACTGAGCACCGTCGACTGCCACGGCGGAAATGTCTTTGCTATCCAAATAACCGCTTTGTTCGGTTTATCGACGACAGCCGCCGTCGCGTTTTTATTCTTACGCGAGACGACTTGGAAATAATTTTTCTTCTGTAACCTAAACGAATGCGCCGCTTCCATTAAATACTCGGATGCCTGGATTAACTTATCGTCTATAGGGCCGGCTACTGGCCACGTAGATTTAAGAATACTTTCTTTCTGTAACGAAAAATAAATTGTTTAATCGCGAGGTACTATTTCGTCGGTTAATTCGCACCATATTTTACTAACGTATCCTAATAAGCTCCACACGTGCTCGGCGACGTGTGGACAAATAGGCGATAGAAGTAAGGCTTGTAATTCGATGAACTGGAAAATTAAATCATGATGCATTCCGTTCTCGGTAGCCGTCAACTCCCGGTATTTATCTCGAACGGCTTGCAGCTCGAAAAATCCCGTTCGTAAAGCTTCTTTGAATAACATCGAATTATAATAATTGTCAGTCTGTACGTTTTTCAAGTTCATTTCGCTACAAAAAAGAAAAAAAATACATCAACCGTTAAAAACTTGAAATAAATCTATTCATTGAAAAAAATCCCAACTCTATTACCTAACGAACACTTTATCGTGGAAATCATTCAGCGGACCAGTCCGCAGAGTATTTTCGTTATTTTTCATTTCATTGACCCACTCGATAAAAGTATATAATCTGAGGATACCGGCATCAGCGATGCTTTCTACGAAATTAGCATCTTCGATGGAATCTCCGGCGTCGGCCAAACATAAACGCATGCCATCGGCGCTGAACTTATCAACAGCCTCCGTTAACGTCAGGAAGTTACCTTCCGATTTGGACATCTAAATGGAAAGCATTTAGAATATGTCTATCCCATATCGTCTGTTCGTGTTGAATTATTATTTTACCTTGGCCGAGTTCAGTAGCAGATGGCCATTAGCTCGAATACTTTTCGGCCAATACCGATCGTCGTCCGGCCAAATTGCGCAATGGTTGTAAATGAAAAATGTCAGATGATTTTGTATCAAATCTTTACCGGAGCAACGTAAATCCACCGGATACCAGAAATGAAATTCGCCTCTCATCTTATCTAATACTTCTCGCGGTATTTTACAGTCCACTGGGTAGGGCGCGTCTTTCATGAATACGTAATCCCATACTTCGGAGGTCATGTATTCCGGCCTTGAAAAAAAAAAAACAAATTTAATATTTCATCAAATCGAAAAAAAAAACATAACAGAAAAAAATATTTCAATACTTTCACTTATACGGAAATAAAAAAAAATCATTCGACAATTTTTTTTTTTAAATGACGAAAAAAAAAATAAGAAATATTTTATTGAGAAAAATAAGAATAAAAATTCATGCATAAATGCTCCTGGCTTGTCCTCCTGACTTGATTTAAAAATCAAAAATAAATATAAATATTCTAAAAAAAAAAATTAAGAAAAAATATAATTAGGTATTCAAAAACTTAACAGTAAAAAAAAAAATAAATACTTGATCATTTATTCCAAAAAAAAAATCATTCGTGATATTTAAATGGCCCTAGTTGCCGAGCGACCTAAAATAAATTCATTAAAAAAAAAACAAACAAATAAATAAAAAACAAAATGAAAAAAACAGAGAGAAAAATTTCAATATTTACTTTTAAAATTTTTTGAAGATTTATGCGAAATAATTTTTTTTAATAAAATGCCAAGATATATATTTATTTATTTATTTTTCAATTATAATATCTGAATCATTGATCATTTATTCATTTCTTCAATTCGAAATACATAAAAAAATTTTGAAGAAAAAACTTTTTTTTTAATTCTATACTAAAAAAATTTTTTTAATTAAAGTGATATTCTATCACAGAAAACGATTTCAAGATACATTTTAATATCTAAAATAATTTTCTACTTTTTGTATAAAATATGTATGGAATTTTTTTTTTTTTTTTTTTTTATAAATATCTGTATCGTTATTTTCAGCTTGTTCAAAAATGAATAAATCAAAGAAAAATAAGGGTTTTCTTGAAATCTTTTTTACAGTTTCGTCTTCTGTGCATCATAACATAGACCAGAGAAACACAAGCGAAAAGTTATATTGTAAACAAACGATTACTTCAACTGGTAGGAAAAATTTTTTTTTAATTTTCGAGAGCATTGAAAAGACTCGTCAAAGTGAAGGAGAATAGGGAGCTGAGAGAAATAAGAGTGGAAGTTTGGGTAATTAAGGTAGATGCGCTGCATGGATCGCAGGCCTAAAATGAGGACCAAAAAAATGAAGAACATGAATTTTTAATATTTTAGCTTTTTTACACCATTTTTCGAAAATAAGTGGAAAAATTTGTTTTCCAGCGAAAGACGTTCAGGAGCGTGAATATGGAGAAGATTTTAGATTTTAAATCTCCCCTTACCCCCCCCCCAGAAAGCTAAATTTTTAGATATCTATGAGTCTCATTTCTGATTGATGGCTGAAGTAACAACAAGTATGTGATTGGTCAATTTCAAAATACTTCGTGAGTCCTATTAACATCGTAATTTCTATTGAAATTCTCAAAAAGTGATGAAAAAAAACTAAAACTAAATTGCATAAATTGCAATTTATACTTTTTTTACACTTTTTTTTTTCTTTTTTATTTAATTAATTAGTGCCATGTACTGTCGCTTAGGCCAGAGGCACGGTTTGGATTTGTATTAGATGCTGGTGAAAAGATTTATCTGGCGGTTATATGGGTCTGCATTTTTCTGATTAGGTGTTTTTTAGCTGAGTTTTTAATAAAAACGATAGCTATTACAGCCTACCTGATTTGGGAAGGGAAGGTCGGGGGAGGGTGGGGTCTTCAAATCTTTGCGTTTCAGACCATTTGTAATCATCTGGCAAATGTCCAACTTTTTGGTATATATATTTTTCCCCCACGCGTAGCGCCGGCGAGTATTCATAAAATTCGCTCAAAATTTGGTGAGGAACTCTTCTTGAAAATGCGCAGAAGTGCTTTTTTTGTTTTTTCGAAAAATTTCAAAATGGCGGATCACTCAAATTTTGAGGGGGGCTGGAGAAGAGGCGAATAGCTCAAATTTTTCGTTTTTGATCTCATATGAAAGAGTGAGTCACGGACACCAACATATTTAAATTTCAGCTTCCTAAGTGCATTTTGAGGAGAGTTAAAGCAAAAACCTGTTTTTGAGGAAATTTCGTTTTTTGTGTCACTCGCCTTGCGCAGGCGGGTGTGGATAAAATTCGCTCAAAATTCGGTGAGGAACTCTTCTTGAAAATACGCAAAAAGAGTTTTTTTGTTTTTTCGATAAATTTCAAAATGGCGGATCACTCAAATTTTGAGGGGGCTGGAGAAGGGGCAAATAGCTCAAATTTTTCGTTTTTGATTTCATATGAAAGAGTGAGTCACGGATACTAACATATCCAAATTTCAGCTTCCTAAGTGCATATTGAGAGGAGTTAGATCAAAAAACGGCTTTTTGAGGAAGTTTTGAGTCATGAAATTTCTTGAATCTTCCATATCTCCCCACCAAATCAAGTTAAAGAGGTCAAATTTTGTGTGTGAGGTTAGTTGGTGACCACAATATGACCTCTTGAATTTGGATCAAAATGGATCAAAATGGCGGATTATCAAAATTTTGAGTAGAGCTTGAGGAGCCTCAAGTTTGTAAAAATGTAATTAATATGAATTCATATGGTTATTGGGGATAAGTTGTATACTATATCCCGAATTCACTTCCATACATGATGTTGGAGGGGGGAAGGCGGGGTTATCAACCTAAAATAGTGGTGGGGGTACAGGAGGGGTCGAAAATTTTTTATTGCTGTGTCATATGATAAAATGAGCCCAAGTGACAAACGTATTTTGATTTTAGCTTCCTCAGTGATTTTGGAGGGGAGTTAGAGCAAAAAACGGCTTTTGGAGGGGAAATTGCTGCAGGAAATTTCATGAATCTTCCATATCTCATCACCAAATCGGCCTAGAATGGTCAAACTTTGTGTGTAGGATTAGTTTGTGACCAAAATATAACCTATGAGAATTTCACTCACCCTTCCCCTCCCTCTCACCCAAAGAACTGCCTATTTACATCAATAAGGGCATTCATAACTGTATATTATGTTATGTCATTATGCCCTGCAACAATGAATTTATATTCCGGAGAAAATTTTTTTTTTTAATTATTATTTGTTTTCCAATAAAACATGTAATACTTCATTCATTAAAGGCACGTAAATGGAAAAAAGTAAGGTAAGTAAAAAAAAATGTTATTTCTTAGCTACCTACGAAATCTCTTCTTTTCATTAGGTGCATCTCTTACAATTAAGAACTGTTTTCGTAGTTGATTTTCTAGGGGAATCAGGTTTGGAAATTATGTTTTCTTCATTTCAAAAAAAAAGGAATTTTTTTAGCTTTTCTTCAATATAATATTTTAATTATAATTATTTCTGTTCCATTCAATTTGAAAAAAAAAATATGGAAGATAAAGAACATCGTACATGGAAATTTATTTATAAAAAAAAATTGAAGCATTTAATCAAATAATAGAAACTCGCAGAGAATCAAACATCTACTCGCACATATTTATTTGAATTTTAATTTATAATAAAAAAAAGAATTAAAAAAAAAAAATCTAAATCCATACACTCGACATCAAATCGATCTTATCCTTACCTGATGCCATTTTTAATTCCGTTTTCGCCTTTAAATGTTCCATTTTGCAACACATGGGCGACCGTATAATAGGCCATATAAATAGTGGAATCGGATAGAGATTCGATAAGCCATTGTTCGTCCCACGGTAATTTCGTACCTAAACAGAGAAAACGCGGGTCGATAAATCAGTCTAGAATTTCGATTCGCCATGAAAATAATCCGTTACGATTACAGCGTATTATCTACTACGCTTCATTTGCGTATCGTATTCGGCGCGTGTGACGTGTCCGAAAGGTACGAATGGTAAAAAAAACCCGAACACCCATAAGGTTATCAAAAGGTCGCGTTAATTAGAAACCAGTACGTACTATCTGGTTTCCCGCGAATTTTTCAAACACAATCTCTTCTCACCTAAGCCGTACGTTCTGGAGCAGGCGTATTCGTGTAGCCAATTTAAACACGAGTAGAAATTCTTCTTCACTTCTTCGTGATACGTATTCATCTGGTCGAGCGAACGAAAGGCCGCTTGTTTCCAATTTTCTTCTCCGTAATCTAAATACCATTGATCGCACAGAGCGACGACGCATTCGTCTCCGGATCTGAAATCGTATAAATCATATCGATTAAAATACATCCAGCATGGAAAAGGTAACTCGTATTCGAACCATGGTGATTAACCTGGAAATGATAGTTTTATCTGGTTCGTGGTACAACACCGCTTGATTACTGTCGAGTAAAATTTTCTGTATTTGTTTCTTAACTTCTTGCACCTTCCTGCCTTTGAATTCGCCGATAACCATGACCCCGTCGTAGAATCCTTTCAAGTATACGATTTCCTTCGCCTCCAGCAATTTCTCTTTGTCGTTTTGACTTTGTATTTTGAGCTTCTCGTATAGCGTAACCGCGATCAGATTACCATAACCGGGTACGTCGATCACCGGCACAGGCTCGAATGGCAAGACCATTTCAGGCGTGATACCGTATTTTTCGCGCAATGGGGCTTTCTTTTTTAAATCCATCAAAGCCGCGTAATCGTCCGGCGAATCGGATGGTACGCTGCTTACTATACCCGTTCCTTTATCTTCTTTGATGGTTAGCATAGGTAAAGTGTATACTTTCGGGTAGAAGCTTAGTGGTGCTTTTAACGCTACTCCCATAATATCCTGCACAAAATTACCACATGTGCCATTAGTAGCAAATTTATATTCAGAGTGCCATGTCAGAAACGTTATCCCATTTATTCGAAGGAACAGGGCAAAAAAAAACTATTAAAAAATATATATAATTATACACTAGTTGACCCAGCAAATGTTGTTTTGCCATATAGATAATTTTCAACTCCCCTCTAAATGCACTTGAGAAGCTGAAATCAAGGAACTCAAGTCATTTTGACTCATTTTGTCATACGACACCACAATAAAAAATTTTCAACATCTCTTATCCCCCCACCACATTCTGAGATCGATAACCCCTCCTCCTCCCCTCCAACCCCATGTATGGAGGTGAATTGGTGACATAGTATACTTCTTATACCCAATAACCATATAAGTTCATATTAATTACATTTTCACGAATCTGAGCCTCCTCAAGCTCTATTCAAATTTTCATGATCCGCCATTTTGGGTCCATTTTTCCTCAAATTCAAGAGGTCATTTTCTGGTCACCAACTAATTGCACACACAAAATTTGACCTTTTTAAGCTGATTTGGTGAAGAGATATGGAAGATTCAAGAAATTTCATGACTCAAAACTTCCTCAAAAAGTTGTTTTCTGCTCTAACTCCCCTTAAAATATACTTAGGAGGCTCAAATTTGCATATATTGGTGTCCGTGACTCACTCTTTCATATGAGATCAAAAAAGGAAAATTTGAGCTATTAACCCTTTCTCCGACCCCCCTCAAAATTTGAGTGATCCGCTATTTTGAATTTTTTCGAAAAAACGAATAAGTACCTTTTTTTGCATTTTTAAGAAAAGTCTCTCACTAAATTTTGAGCGAATTTCATCGATACTCGTCGGCGCTACGCGTAAGGGAAAAGATTTTATAAATCACAACTTCCTCAAAAAGCCATCCATTTTGATTCAAATTTGAAAGGTCATATTCTGATCACCAACTAACCCCGCACACAAAATTTGATCTTTTTAAGTTGATTTAGTGAGGAGATATGAAAGATTCAAGAAATTTCATGACTCAAAACTTCCTCAAAAAGCTGTTTTCTGATCTAACTCCCCTCAAGATACACTTAGAAAGCTCAAATTTGAATATGTTGATGTCCGTAACTCACTCTTTCATATTTCATCAAAAACAAAAAATTAGAACTATTTACTTCTTCTCCAGCCCCCCTCCAAGTTTTAGGGATCCGCCATTATGAAATTTAGCGATATGAAAAATAGTTCACGTCTTATTTTCAAACGTACTGAATATACACGCAAAATTTCATAAAAATCGGTCAAACCGTTTCGGAGGTATTTTGTTACAAACACTAAGACACGTGAATTTTATATATTATAAAAGAAGACAAAACAGCGAGAAATACCACGAAAGACTTCAATTCCAAATCATTCGTTTTTTTTTACACATAATGTATTTGATTTGGAAAAAATTTTTATTTATTTAATTTTTAATTCTTTATCATCTTTAATAATTCTATTTATTTTTTTTATTATTATTATAAACTCAATAATTATTTTTAAATTAAATATTTTAATTTTTTTTTTCATTATTTTACCTGTTGATTTTTACCGTGCCTTATCCTGCAACTGTGGCCAGAGGCACGGGCCTAATATTGCTTAGGGATTAGATTTTGTGGAGGAGATTAGATTTGGTTAAGAAGGAGACAAATAAGGAAGTGTTTTTGAATATTGAGGGGAGAGAGTTTGGAAAGTTTAGATTTTAATTTTAATAAAATTAAATTTCTTCTCTTATCATTACAGCCTTTATAAGTCAATTACGAGGGGGCACTTCACCTATACAGTAATAAATTTCAAATCGATAAACAAAAAATAAAGTTTGAAAAAATTTTACGCTCGAATCGTCGGTGGAGAGAGTGGCATTCGGGGAAAGGAGTTTGGATCCCAAAAATGCGTGTCCATTTTGTATATTATTTGTAAGTGAAGCAAGGACTCGCATAAAATTGATAAATACTTGGAAGATTTCATACATAATTATGTAGCATATTAAACGTATTTTACTTATATGAAAAATTCATCCCTTACAATTCATAATTATAACAATTTTGTTCCAAGCAGAAGCCAAACGAACAAGTTACGAAAACAAGAAGAGAATAAATTTGCATAATAATTTCAGCGTACTTTAGGAATTTGTTTTTCTCCCTTCTTAAGCAAAAATGTTTATTAATTTTTTTTTTAATAGAGAAGTCCAATGTACTTTTTCCAAAAAAAAAAAAAAAAACAAAAAAAAAAAAAAAAAAACAAAACAGTCAACAGCATTTAAAAAAAAGAAAAAAGTATCAACATCGCTTTCCCATCAGCAAATATGAATCAGCGATGACTCACACTTAATCAACGATGATTCACGTTATGCGGTGATTAAATTAATAATTCATACTTCATCGCCTTTTCTTTCATCTTCGGTGAAAAAATATTTCTAACGCTCGAAAATGTTTTAATGTTCACGAAATGGTCATTTTAATGAGAGAGAAGTAGGGGGAGCTGAAAAATAAGAGTTGAAAAACTTCAAGTTCGTTGCTGATCATAAATAGAACAAGATTTAAAAAAGTACAAGGCAACCACGTATCGCCTGAAAACCACCCATATCTCCTCGCCAAATGGACCTGGAAAGGATGAAAATATGATCTCTCATAATTGAGTCAAAATGGATCCAAAATGGCGGATGGCCGAAATTTAAGTGAGGCTTGAGGAGTCTCATATGGGTCAGATTTGCAAATGTGGACTCATAATTATGATTATTAATAATGAGAAGTATGCTTTATGCTTTATGTTAATTTCACCCTTGATTTTGGAAAAGAGGAGGAGGGGTTATTACCTTCAAAATGTGGTGGAGCTACATGAAAATAGATGATGAAGTGAGCTCAAACGACTGAAACATTCCAATTTTATTTTCGCATAAGTTGAAAAAAATTTTCCCAACCTCATTAAGTAAAAAAAAAGACTAAAAAATTTGTTGTCTTTGAAGAAGCAAATCTTACCAATATGAAATAATTAATTAATAAAATATTAAAAAATGAAATAAATCACTCAAATTTCAATTTCTCAGAATTTCCCAAGACAATTAGAAAATTTAAAGGACAGTGTATTCACCTAGAACCAGTAAAAAAAAAATGGGAAACTCTCAATAAATGGCACCCTTGATGAGATATTCACAAGATTCCTACCTGCCCGGTAAATTCGCTTAAAGTAACATAGGAACCAGTTTTTTCAGTAAATTCTTGATACGCCATATTCCGGGCCGATCGCTTCGTACATATAAATATATCGCCAGTTTTGGTCTCAAATGCTACATACTGTAAATCGGGTCGCACCCAACAATTCGTCTGACCGTACATGGTTTCCGGCCTTAACGTAGCCGAGACTAAGAATACAGGCTTACCTGTAAATTGTCTGCAAAAAGGAAAAAAATGTTCATTTCATATCTCCAAGATGACTAGAAAATTCGTTAGAAAACAAAAATATTTACTTTAATTTAGGCGGTAAAGGTTCGTATAACTGTAATTTGATAAGGGTATATTCTTGTAGACCAACTCCTTCGCCAACTGATCGATCGTGATCCATACACGGTTGATTATCTTTGGGTGAAAAAATTGTATATCTTTTACCGTATTTAACTTTATGCCTGGCTCGTAATTTATTAAATTGCCATCTAACGAAGCTATCGAAATACGGATTCGCGTCCGTTGTAATGAATGTACGTCGCCAATCCACCTGTGAAAAAATTCAATTACGAGAATTATTAACGGCGATTACGCTGTTCATAATTGAGAAAAACTTTTAATTAATTTGTTCGTGTATCGATTTCACTCTATTCCCTATTTATACAAGCCGACGTCGATTATTCATTTCAAGGTTACCATAGCACGTGCTTCATTCATATGTTAAAAGGTTCCAAGATAATGGTATAATTAAATGAAAGGCACTTCAAGGAAGTAGCAATGATAACTAGTCATTCTGTAAGTGGCTAGCATGATGTTTTTCTTTTCTAATTGAAATAACTATGTCGTTCACGAAGCTTATGATGTTAATCAATGCTTATCATATCGAAGGAAAGACATTATTACATTTATAATGAAACCACCAAAACATCCTTCCGGTAAATGATAAAACCAGCGACCAATATTGCCTAATGCCGAAATTAATAGACGAACAATCTCATCTTGCCGCAGGAGTTATTCAATTCAGAGATGAGTGTACCATAAATTTGTAGCTCACATAGATGTGAAACTGATATATACGCTTCAAACCCCCACTCTTATCAATAGATAGAGTTGTACAAGTGTACATGATGACGTCATTGGGAGGTTGTGAAAATCAAAAGCTCGGCGATATTGAATAATTTTTGGATGGAACTGATAGCAATTTTCACAAGCAACAAAAAATGCGATTCGCAAAAATTTTATATCTCGTATTTTTACTTTTACTTTTTTGTTGCATTTTTGAAATGCAATTTTTTTTTTTTCATTAAATCGATTGCATTCAAAAAGTCCAACAAAAAAAGTCCTATATAATTTTTGCCTAACCGAAAAATTGAAGGAGCAATAGTGAATCAAAAGTTTATAAGCTACCTAGCCCCTTCAATTTTGCAGGTAGGTGAAAATTGTATATGACTTTTTCTATGATACTTTTTGACTTGTAACGATTTCAAGATGGTATGTTTGATGAAGACAAATTTTCTTCCCATGTGACGTCATCGCCTTACAATCTTTCATCAAATTTTTCCAAATTGAGTAACTGATACATAAAATTTGTAGTATTCAAAAAGTACAACAAAAAAGATCATATATAATTTTTATCTAACTGCAAAAATTAAGGAGCAATGGCGAACTGAAAGTTTCTAAGCTCCGTAACCCCTTCAATTTTTCAGGTAGGCAAAAATTGTACGAGACCTTTTTTAGTGGTACTTTTTCACTGCTATTGATTCCAAGATAAAATGTTTGATGAAGGCAAATTTTTTTCCATGTGACGTCATCGCCTTGCAATCTTTCATCAAATTTTTCCGAAATGAGTAATCGATGCATAAAATGTGTAGTATTCAAAAAGTACAACGAAAAAAAATCGTATATGATTTTTAGGTAACCGCAAAAATGAAGGAGAAATGGCGAATTGAAAGTTTCTAAGCTCCGTAACCCCTTCAATTTTGCAGATAAGCAAAAGTTGTAAGAAACCTTTTTTTGTGGTACTTTTTGACCACTATCGATTCCAAGATATATTTGATAACGGCAATTTTTTTTCCCATGCGATCTCATCGTCTCACAGTCTTTCATTAGGTTTTTCCAAATTGATCAACTGATAAATGAAGCAGATAGTACTTGAAAAACGCAAGAAAAATGCTGACAAAAAAAATTAATAATTGAAAGAAAAAAAGAAACTTCATCAGCGGGATTTGAAGATGTCCAAATTTTGGGAACCGCTTAGCTCCTTCTCACGAAAAGATACAAAATACTTTAATACCACTTTTTTTGTCGTTTTTAAACCTACAATCTATTTCAAATTAAAAATTTTTAATTTCGAATAATATTAGATATTCACAAGCTCATAAGCTTCTAATGGAAGAAAGTAGGGCATTGAGTGATTGCGTCTGTTCGACATCTGTACGCGCTACAAATTTTTGGTACACTCATGTCTGGATTCCACTACTCATATGGCGAAATAATACGATGGCTATGAACTCTAATCACTCCACAAGAAGCCCAAATGACGTCACAGATTTTCCAAATGAGTCACTTACATGAATACCGATACTTTTCAAATCCTGCATGGCCAACGGTGGAAAGTGATCGAGCCAATAAGAAGCGTCTGCGAATTTCTTAATTTCTTCGTCGACCATCCCTAAACTTTGCATGATCTGCCACTGGTACTTAGCGGTTCCGGCCTTGGCAACGGCTTTGCTCTGAAATTATAACGTATTAAAATGCGTTTACGTCATCGTACCAAGACACGTGCTCGTATATAGTTCGAACACAAAGTTCGATTACAAAACGTTGTACGATACGAAATGCGATTTTGCAATATCGATCGTTGTAACAAAGTGTACTCATTAAAAATACGTTTCAAATGATAAGAGCAATTATCACTATTCGATGATGGCGCGGTGCAACTGTAACGTGTTTATTAAGCTTCGAACGTGTTTACCGGGGAATTACCTTTTTGCCTTTACTTTTGTCTTTGATAATAACGTCGTTATCTTCGGATACTATTTCGGGGACCGTGTCACTGGGAAATTTCGGTGGATACCCGTACATTTCCATTTCGCGTTTCAATTTGTCGGCACAAGCTTTAATGGGCATCCCTGTGCAATGGAAGCCAAAAGGGAATAATACGCTTTTCCCTTTCAGTCGATGGTAACGTACAGCGAACTGAAATTACGTGTCAATGAATACCGTGTAATCACGTAATAAATGGAGTAAAACATGGGGTAAATTTACTTCGCATTTCGAAAGACTAAACGTATGGCCCAGATGAAGTCTTCCGTTCATATAAGGGAACGGAAAGGTAGCGAAGAATTTCTCCTTTTTTTCATCTTGCGCCGCGTCGATTTCGTAGATTTTCTCGTCGTCCCATTTTTTCTGTATTTGTTTTTCGATTTGGCGAAGAAATTCGACCTTAAAGGTTCCCTTTCTTTCAACAGCAGCCTGAAACAGTTACCGATGGAATTCAATTAGGATACTTTAATATAAAATAAAACTAATCACTTGTCATATCTCCGATTTTCATTAAAAAATATTTCTTTGAACTAACATTTGTTCAAAACAGACACACGGTTTACCATAATATTGCGCAAAAATTGCCGCCAACAAGGAACCAATTAGGTTGAATATGTTGACGTGAAACACTTTTCGTGCGAAAATGTAAACGGAAGAGCGAATTTTGATAACACAGCGTACTAAAATCCCAATCTGATGTTATATAAATAACGTAACCATTCAACTTACCATGTTTTAATAGCGAACAGGAACAGCGGACTGTAATCAATGGAAATTGCATGCAGGCGATGATAAGTGATACATTTACAGATAATTTTTCTATCAAAACATCGGCTACGTTAACACGTAATACTAAAAATTATCCGAACTCCTTCCAGCACCGTTCGCGGATTTCATCAGCTGCGTTGAATGCATACGAGACGGATTTTCCTTACCGATGTTTGTTGCTGTCATACAATTGACGTCGATTGCACACACGACGATTTATTCGCAATATTCAGCATGTTTTAAAAAAACTGACATAACCTTTGTGCGAATTTGCATCATAAACGTTTCAGGCAGTTTTTTCACGATGCCATCGTTTGGCGGGAAAAAAATTCGATTTCTGGTAGGATTTTAGGAGCATCGCAGTAAGTAGCCTCGATAAAAATAGAAGTAATTTTTTCATTTTATTCTGACAGGTTCAGCCACGGATTCATGGGTTCAGCTTCCTAATGAAAATGAGAATTTTCAAATCCGCTATTCATTGTCAGTATGGGTGTGAGATATAACTCCTTCAGAACACAGGACTTGAGTACTGAGAAGTCAACTCCCTCTCTAAGGAGTTCCATATAAGAGTTTACTCATCAAGAATGAGAGCAGGAGTTCACTCCTTTCTTGAGATTTTTCATCGGAATTCCTCAACTCGTACACAATGCTTTCATTTCAACTTTGTGAATGCGATTATGAGATTTTATTCAACAAATTTATAATAGATAATCTATAAAGTCATCTAGTTTAAATATGATTTCCACATTTTATTAATTCATCAACGAATCAACAACACCGATAATCAACACAAAAATAGATTTCAAGACGAAAAAGTTGAGAAATCAAAGAGTAAGAAATGAAAATAAGTAGGAGTTTGGAGCTAAATTCTAAAATGACAAAAGAATTGGGAAACGCATTTTTTCAGGTTTCTCTGTCTACTGCCTATTGGGCTAAAATTCTGAGAAGGGAAATTCAATATGAAAGTTGAATAGCTCAGGGATGTCGAATCACCTCTTATATTCGCTAAATTAAGTCAATATAATAAGTAATAACGCATAAAAATAAATGTCTCCCTCCCAATTACCACACAAAAAGCAAGTCACATGTTCAATGCGGAAGTAATAGGATAATACAAACATCGCAAATGTCGTCTAACAATAAAATAACTCTGAAAATAAATAAAATGAAAAAATACAACATTACGGTATCGTATAATAATTTACTAATGCATATCACAACATGTACTAATTAATTAAGTACAACATAACATTAAAATGCACTAGAGATACAACATTCAACTGAAACATATCAATTAAAAAAAACAATACGAAAAATATTGCGTATAAGCTAAGCGAAAAAAGAAAAACAACAGATAAAATATTCAAAAATAAATTAAGAAGGGAAGTTTATACAGAACATTTGTGCAATGTTTTGTACTCAGACCGGAAAAACTCGCAACTCAGCATGTAATAGCGCTTCACAACGGAGTCTCACCGTTCAAAATCCCATTGCAAGGATACATAACATTTAATCACCTCAATTAAGAAATATTTGCCATTCAACCAACCAAAACTATAGTATAAAAATTGTCAACTTTCAATATAAACAAAAAATATCATTCGTTTTTAAATGAAACCGTCTCGAACACCGGATACCAAATAAAACGTGATCTTATTTCATCAATTTCATACAACGCATACGTAACACTAACCTTAAGGAACTAATAATCAATCACGTCGAATTAAAATAACATTTGAAAGTTGACGTTAAACACGAGATTCCTCGAAAAATTATTTCCATAAAAAAGTAATAGTTAAAAAAATATAAATATATTATCAACGTCACAACGGGCAAAAATTCATGCAATATTTTTTGATTTCACTCATTATTTCGTGGTTTCTGTAAATTCACAATTTTTTTTTTCACTTTCAAATTGAAGTTTCTTTGGTACAATCTACGATAAATTACAATCTGTAACTTAAGCAAAATAGTAGTAACAAAAAAAAAATTATGAAGCGTTTAATGTAATAATCTCTATAAAAAGTATAAATCATATAAAAATAAAAACAAAGATCAAAAAAATTATTTCAACGCTTTGTTCGACGCACGTGTAATAAATATTACATTCGTACACCGAACTATCACTCGAAATTGATATGAATAAAATGTTGAAGCGAAAAATAAACATTTTCAAATTTTAAAATTTCCCAAGTCAAATTTTTGCACATTCAAGTAAAATGGAATGATATCAATCACAGAGACTACGTTAATTGCTTTTCGAAATAAAAATCAAAAAATATATATATAGTCCCAACAATAAATTCATCATCTGAACTGAGAAATATTTTTTTCGTTCCAACATCACCACTACTATGCCAAAGAACTGAAATTCTAAAATTTTTAATGTCAATAGGTATAAAATAAATTCGATAGTTTCATTATTGCAAGCAAGCTTGTAATTTTTCGATCCACTCTTGAGCAGAAGCAGCATCACTAGCGCAAAAGTTATAGGTTCTTCGATTTGTTCGCAGCTGAAAGAAGTGAATATTTCCCATCATTAATCTATCTTTATAATTATTTGAATATTTATTGCTTTAATCATTTCAATGAATTATTAATTACGAATAATTTCGACTCCAATAATATACCGAACAATAACAACAGTGAACACAATGAATGAGAAAATTATATGGTTTTAACTTACATCGAAAAACGATTTATCATCGGTTTTCTTGGGCGCGCCGGCAGTGGGGACAGCTGGTGTAACCGACACTACTTCGGCCAAATCTGAAAAATAGGTCAAATACATGATTTAAAAATTCTACGAATAAATCAACTTCATCGCGAATACCGCATACTCACCGATGTAACCTTTACAATGGGAATCTTCCATGGCGTCGTAATACCTCAACTGATGTTTAATGGAATCCAAAACGAACCATCGTTGTTTCCATCCTTTCAATAAGGCTCCTCTTTTGTACAAATACCCTTCGTGGGTTCGATTTTCGGCAACGTTGGACGAAAACTGCTCGTAATATTGTTGATTCGTCGCATTTATGCCTAAAATGAAAATTAATCTATTTTCACACAAATACAATGGAATCATAGTCAGGTGCTTGGTGAAAATATATGGAAGATTGCAAAAATTTTCAACTTGAAACATACTCAAAAAGTTTTTTTTTACAATAATTTCTTTTCAAATTACGTAAGAGACCGAAATTTGGATATAATGGTATCGCAAATTTTGCACGATTTTCATCCCCACTCTTTTGCATTAAGAAATACCTAGCAAAAACATAGATACTATGTGTTTTAATTCTATGTAACCTCCCTCATACCAAAAGTACGACAAGACATTAGAAATCAATGTATTGTGATTTGCCCACTCTAAAAATCGAAGGGGATGAAATAAACCAATCAGAAAAATATTTTTCCACATTGATGCTCAATTTCTAAAAATTTCATCTCACCATCTACGACAGGTAGAAGAGTACCATACGCATATAATTGAAGGAAATACTATGCGGAATCATTCATGAAAAAATGACGCCAAAGGAGATGATAGATAACAAAATAGGATGAAAAAATGTAAGTAACGTAAAAAAAAATCGAGAATTTTTCAAATTTTTGTCAAGTTTTCAAAACTTCTAAGGTTATCATTACACCAAGTTCTCTGAAAAACACTAACATGAGAAAACAGAATTTTTCATCTTATGTACATATTAAAAGAATTTTAAAGTATTGAAGAAAAAACCTTGGGGCAGTTCGCTAAATTCTCCTAATAAACCGATTTTTATGATTTTCTTTTAATCGGCGTTTTTTCACCTCTAGATATGTCATCAAGCATTGAAATTTTTTTAAGCATTCGGGACCATAAAAATTCCAATTTTATGACAATTTTTTTTGTTTTTTGAATTTATTTTAAAAACTAAAAAAACTACGAGGTTGGTTGATATCTTACTCGAAAGAACTAAAAATTTAGAACATTTACGCCACTTACAATACCCTCATATTTCTTACAGTTTTTCAATTATATAAATTCAAATAATCAGAACGTTGAAGCTATGCCTGTTGTTAAATCAAAAAAATTTCTTATTAATCGTTAAAAAAATTTAAGTAGCTGTTGGTTTGTGATTAATGGTTGAAGTGAGACTTGGATGTGTTTATTTTCGATATCAGTTATACAATATAATACCTATTAGGTTCAGGTTCACAGGTAAATTTTTGTTTTTGAAGAGGAACCACCCCCGACGGGTTGAAATGTAAAATGGACTCAATTTTTGGATTCTGCGATAAATTTTAATGTACTTTGACAGGTCACACGGGTATTTTTGAGGAAAAATTACGGAATAAAATTTTGGAGTGGGGGAACCTCACAAAAATTTCTCAACGCTATAACTCATCGTTGTGCAGGTATTTTGCGGTTGTTTTTTCGAATTTTGGTTTGAAATATGCGTATTCAACTAATTTGGCCAATATCTTTCGGTTGCCGGTAATATTTACGAGTATAGAGGCATATAATGGTCAAAATTGGTCAAAAATGCCAAAAACCCGCACTCAAATTGCGATAAAATCCGTTCGTGCAGTCTCAGCAAAAAAAAATTACACATCTGACACCTATGGAAAGTACCTTACATGACCCCGTTTGAATTTTGGGCTTGCCACACCACTCCCAAAAACACCTATTTGAGGTTCCCGCCCCCTATTGTGCAGGTCTGAAATATTGAAATCCTGCTTTTTAGGGTTTGCCAGAGCCTATCTACATTTCGTCGAATAAATTTTCCGGTTGGCAAAAAATTTCAATAAAATTTTTTCTAACGTACTTTTTGCCTGTTGGATTGTAGACTATTAGGTGAAAATTAATTCGAAATATCGGATCATCAGCTTTATTTGAGTTTTTCCTCGGAATAAATTATTTTATGAGATATTAATATAAGTATAATATATACGTATATATATATATATATATAGATTTATCTATGGATAAAGTGGCATCATTTTTCGTCGTCTACAGGTAAAGTGGCATCTTTTTTACAAAGTGGCATCTTTTTTTTGATGCCACTTTACCATCACATTGCTCATCGATTCAGCTATGTGTCATGACGTCACTAGTGTGGTTATTAGGGTGATGCCACTTTACCACTAATATTCTATTTTTCATACAAAAAAATTTTTTTCGGTCTACGGTCGTAGTAGCCTCATTTTTTTGATGTTTACAGGTAAAGTGGCATCATTTTAAAAATTTGTTTCCAAGAAAACCTATGAAATTATACATTCCGTTTGCCATTGTGGTGTCGTTAACGTGACATTAGATGCACTTCTGAGGAATGTGCAAAGTGATGCCACTTTGACCATAGATCACTATATATATATATATAGGTATACTAAGGTAAAGGTAAGCCCGTTTATGGAAATGCTACTATCCTTCCGAGACCCGATCCGATGTTGCGAGACCCGAAAAGGGTCTCGCAACGTTTTGTGTGTATATTTGAACTTATATAGCTTTCAGTTTTATACAAACGTTGGGAAGCCCTGGATATGGCGCTATCTTGGGTAGACCCACCTGGGCCTGATAAGGATAGTAGTAAATCTGAAGTGTATCTTATAAGAACCATTGTATATCATTTGTATTCGTGAATTTTGAATTTTTCTTACCCCTCTAAAGGTTCCTAATATGCTATGTTCAAGTGGTTTTCAAAAAGCTCACGCGAGTATCTTTAGCTCTTTAAATAAGGCCGGGTCTCTGAACGTCTGTTTGATATCTACGGTCCAGGGCCTGACAAGGATAGTAGCATATATATATATATTTTTTTTTTTTTTAATTAAATGGGTAACCTGAATAGTATTAATATTAAGACTCAATCCGGCAAATCCTCACAAATATTTCAAAATTTTTAAATAAATTTTTCAATATTTAATATACTTATAATAATGGATGTTTTCGTATGATTGCTTGATTAAATCAATAATTGTAAAGAACCGCTTATGTTAGTGCCTTGCCACCACATTCACTTTGTTTGAGGGAGGATTCTATTATGATGTTGAAAAATGTCAATACGAAGGAAGGATTGTTAAATGGAACAAGTTTGGTAGCGAGAAAAATGTAGGAAATGAGCTTACATTTGGAAATGATAACTGAAGTGATGTCTGGCAAGAGACTAAAAAAATCATCATAAGTATTCTTATATTTAATTCCTTACAATTTAGTTGTGTCCATCATAGGTGATGAGATAACAGTTTTCGAAATTATTCATTACAATAGAAATTTTTTTTTTGATTATTTTGATCCTTTCAATTTTTGGGATAGACAACCTACCATACATTGGTGGTTTATGAGTCATGGACTTAAGTTACTTGCATTATGAAGAAAGTTAAATCGTGATGTAATACTTCATGTAAAGTTTAAGAAACTTGGTAGTCTGAAATATAAGTATACGAAGACCCCCTCTTCCCCTACCCCATCCTTTCCCAGCCTCTCATCTTTAAATCAGGTATGGTGTAATAGTTACCGGTTTTATTGAAAACTTGGTAGAAAAATCAAATCGACGATTATAAAAATTAGGCCAAATTGTAATTATCAATTGAATTTTTTACGTACTCGAATTAACCGACGAATTATCGCCGCTTCGTGATAACGTCGCAGTATTATAATTACCATCGGAGACGGTTTTATATTTAGGACAACTTTTTTGTACGCGATCGACGCATTTATCGTGACAACTATATCCACAATCGGCGCATCGCATACCAGTCTAAAAAAAAAAAGAAAGAAAAATCAACGATACGTGAAAACCATAAAAATATCTCAACTGACATTATTTCGAGCACGAACCTTAACAGGGCCCCATAACACGCTATTACACAGATCGCAGTAGGTCAACGCTGTGAAGTTATATTTTTCGAATCGATGTGGTTGGAAAAACAACTGAGCCGAAGTGTTTTCTGGTGCTGTACCAGAGCCGACGATTTTACCGCGCATTAGTATCTCCAATGTGGACCTTTTGTGTAACAGTCTTCCGTGAGAGCGCACCATTTGCCTGCTAAATGATCCTTGTCTCTGCGAAAGACGTACCATTGAGGTTAAAATTTATCGCGCATATTTTAGGAGCTCGAATCGAACGATCTTACTGTTAGAGAATCTGTCGATGGTAATTCCAACTGTTCCCATAAAATCTTCCATTTTTGAGGCAGATGTCCTAGTTCTAACTCTAGTTTATGTATGTCTTCTAATAAATAGGTAAAGGCGTCCGGAATATAGTGGTCGACTTTATTGTATCCCAACGTGACGACTTTTCTTTCGGACGTTCGTAAACCGTCCGCTGCTAACATCTCCTCTTCGTGTTGATTGTCCATTTGAATTATCTCCGGATCGTAGGGTGCTCCGTGAGCTAACTCTTCGGATGTATAGTACTGCCACAGTTCGAGATTTGGTAACATAGACTGAGGCCTCAAAACCTAATTTTTTTAATATATAAAAAATACGAAAAAAAAAATTATTTTATAATGAATAAATAAATTTTTTTTTTAATAAATTTTTCATAAATTTTTTTTCGTACCGGATGCTCGAAATCCGGAGTATACATAAAGTTAAAAAATACAGGCGACCGAGCGTGTAATTTTTCCATATAATCGAAAACCGATACACCTAAATTCGGCCCAACATGAGATCCAGCTTTCCTTCCACCTTGAAAATATTACGAAACACAATGTTAAAAAATTGTAACCTCTAAGCTAACACAACGTTCGAATAAAATAACCCACCGGGATAAATATTTTCATCGTCCGAGCCCGTATCGACGCTTTTGTGATAGGACGTCAACGATCCACGTTTATCTTCGGCGTCCATTATACCACATTCGACACGTTCCTGTTCGCAATCCAATAAAAACGTACGGAATCGGCAAGAAACCGAATGATATGCCAAAAATCTTAAATAATAATCGTTGAATTCGAAAGCCAGCGGAAACTGGCAATGCACCTAAAAAGCGAATCATACTTTATAAAGCCTTACCGCATCGTTCAAGCATCTTATTATGCTAGACATTAATATTAACCTGATGAACGGCGTCTAAAAACTGCAAAAATGTTGGCGCGAAACCACCAGTTTGAGAGGAAGCTGCTAGATTGCTACGATGGCTAAATCGATGACCGAAGGCTAACCATTCTTTTTCCACTAAGACGCGGAAACCTTCTAGCGTTCGATAGTAAGGATCGAGGCATAGTTGGGCGATCGATGAGATCTATAGTATCAAAATGGTTTGAGAAATTAATTTTTTCACAGCGGAGCACGGAGGATTGAAGGATAAGGGATATACCTGGCATGTTACATCCCATCCATCTTCCAAGCATAGCATTACCGATGATCCTTGTACATCTAGAAGATCGACGACAGCACCGGAGAGTTGCATTATGTTTTGGATTTGTTGCAACCATTCGGAATTTTCCAATAACCTAAAATATATAAGATTCGATGATAATAAACGTTTAGATAAAATGCGAAATGATCACTTATCATTTTTTTTTTTAAATTATATTTTCATTCAGAAGTGAATATACATTTTATACTATGTTTTTGTAATAAAAATATGTTTTCGTTGAGTGAATCACAGGTTTTCTTTTTCGCTTTAATTTTTCATTATCAGCTGAGTTTCCAACTCACAAACGATAGCTACATATTACAACCTACCTGATTTGGAAAGGGGGGGGGGGGGTGGAGAGAGGGTGGCGTCTACAAGTCTTTGCGTTTTGGACCATTTTTAATCATCTAGCAAATGTGTAACGTTTTGGTGTACATTATATGATTTTCTAGGTCACGCGGGTATTAATGAAATTTGCTCAAAACTTGGTGAGAGCCTCTTCTTAAAAATGCAACAAAAGTACTTTTTTGTTTTTTCGATAAAAATTCAAAATGGCGGATCACTCAAATTTCGACGGGGGCTGGAGAAGGGGCAAACAGCTGAAATTTTTCGCTATTGATCTCATATGAAAGAGTAAGTCACAGACACCAACATATCCATATTTCAACTTTTCAAGTGCATTTGAAGGCGAGTTGGAGCAAAAAATGGCGTTTTGTGGAAATGTATGAAATTAATAATACTTTCCCGCACGTGTAGCGCTGGCGGATATTCATAAAATTCGCTGAAAACTTGGTGAGAGACTTTTTTTGAAAATGCGATGAAGTTATTTTTTTGTTCGATAAAATTCAAAATGGCGGATTACTTAAATTATGAAGGGGGCTGAAGGAGGGGAAAATGGTTCAAATTTTATGTTTTCAAATACATATAAAAGAGTGAGTCACGGACACCAACATATCCAAATTTCAGCCACTCAAGTGAATTTGGAGGGGAGTTCTGGCAAAAAATGGCTTTTTGAGGAAATTTTGAGTCATGAAATTTCTTGCATGTAGGGTTAGCTGGTGACCACAATATGACCTCTTGAATTTGGATTAAAATGGATTCAAAATGGCGGATGAGTAGAAGCTGAGGAGTCTCAAATTAGTAAAAATGTTATTAATATGGACTCCTATGAATATTGGGGATAAGAAGTATACTGTATCTCCAATTTACCTCCATACATGATGTGGGAGGCGAGAAGGAAAGGTTATCGACTTTGAAATGTGGGGAGGGGAGGAGGGTACAAGAGAAGTCGAAAATTTTTCATTGCGGTGTCACATGATAAAATGAGCCCAAGTGACCAACTTATTATAATTTTAGCTTCCCAAGTGAGGGGAGTTGGAGCAAAAAACGCCATGATAGAAATTTCATAAATCGTCCATATCTCGTTACCAAATCGACCTAGAAGACTCGAACTTCCTTTGTAGAATTAGCTGATAACCAAAATATGACCTATGCAATTTGGGTCAAAATGGGTCCAAAATGGTGCACCCAATAATGTGAAGATAATTCGAGAAATATGTGTTCATATGATTATTTCATGGCAAGAAATTCATCTTAAGTGGTTTTGGAAGTGATAGGGTAGGGGTTTTCAGACTTTGTATTAGGTGTAGCCTGTAGTCATAGAATTTAGCAACGTTATTACCAAACCAGAACTAGCCACAGTTGAAAACTCAGCTCCAGTAATGCAGCATGGCTGCTTACGTTATTTGCTACGATTTTTTTTAAATACATAATTAATTAAAATTAGTATAAAATAGTTTATTTTACGATGATTTTTAAGCTATTGATTTATTACATTTTTTTTCTCACTTCCATTTCATCGCTTGAATAATTATTGTCATTTGGTTACTTTAATGTCTAAATTAGGTACACCTTGATTCTCAATTTTGCGATTCCTCGATACTAATAAAACTGATCGATTTTTAACAAACATTTTCGAACAAAATTTTTGAAAAAATTTTCTAATAAGTAATTCGTATTACGATATTTTTATCATCGAATGGTTGTTTCTCATTTTGTAATTTTTTCTTTAACATTTGATGATTATTTTTTTTAATATTTATTTTAATTTTTATTGTTTTTATTCTTGTAAAGAATATTTTTACAAAATTTATATCTTTTTTTTTTTAATTCAAAATTCATTATTGCTTGTTTTGAATTTTTTTGATTAATATGTATCATTATAGATAATAATTAATTTAAAAATTAAAGATTAGTTGATTTATTAGGTTGAATTAATTTTATTTAGAAGATTAATAATAATTAAAAATCAAATTATATTATAAATTGAAGTATCCAAGATCAATTATTTTCATTTCTTCGATCATTCCACAACAGTCATCCAATGAGAAATAGGCAGAGAAAAAGGGTTAAAGCGTTGAATCAATGAGAAAGAAGCAACTTTAATTGGTTTAAACAGCGATCCAATGAGAAATAATCAAGGAAAAACGGCTAAAACATTGAACCAATGAAAAACAGGAAACGTTAATTGGTTTAAACAGCCATCCCATGAGAAATAAGCAACTTTAATTGGTTTAAACAGCGATCCAATGAGAAATAAGCAAGGAAAAACGGCTAAAACATTGAACCAATGAAAAATAGGCAACGTTAATTGGTTTAAACAGCCATCCAATGAGAAATAAGCAACTTTAATTGGTTCAAACAGCGATCCAATGAGAAATAAGCAGCGTTAATTGGTTTAAATAGCCAACCAATGAGAAATAAGCAGCATTAATTGGTTTAAACGGCCATCCAATGAGAAGTAAGCAACTTTAATTGGTTCTAACAGCGATCCAATGAGAAATAAGCAAGGAAAAAGGGTTAAATATTGAACCAATGACAAATAAGCAACATTAATTGCTTTAAACAGCCATCCAATGAGAAATAAGCAACGTTAATTGGTTTAAACAGCGATCCAATGAGAAATAAGCAAGGAAAAACGGCTAAAACATTGAACCAATGAAAAATAGGCAACGTTAATTGGTTTAAACAGCCATCCCATGAGAAATAAGCAACTTTAATTGGTTTAAACAGCGATCCAATGAGAAATAAGCAAAGTTAATTGGTTTAAACGGCCATCCAATGAGAAGTAAGCAACTTTAATTGGTTCTAACAGCGATCCAATGAGAAATAAGCAAGGAAAAAGGGTTAAATATTGAACCAATGACAAATAAGCAACATTAATTGCTTTAAACAGCCATCCAATGAGAAATAAGCAACGTTAATTGGTTTAAACAGTCATGCAATGAGAAATAAGCAACTTTAAATGCTTTAATCAGCCATCCAATGAGAAATAAGCAACGTTAATTGGTTTAAACAGCCATCCAATGAGAAATAGGCAGCGTTAATTGGTTTAAACAGCCATCCAATGAGAAATATGCAGCGTTAATTGGTTTAAACAGCCATCCAATGAGAAATAAGCAACTTTAATTGGTTCAAACAGCGATCCAATGAGAAATAAGCAGCGTTAATTGGTTTAAATAGCCAACCAATGAGAAATAAGCAGCATTAATTGGTTTAAACGGCCATCCAATGAGAAGTAAGCAACTTTAATTGGTTCTAACAGCGATCCAATGAGAAATAAGCAAGGAAAAAGGGTTAAATATTGAACCAATGACAAATAAGCAACATTAATTGCTTTAAACAGCCATCCAATGAGAAATAAGCAACGTTAATTGGTTTAAACAGTCATGCAATGAGAAATAAGCAACTTTAAATGCTTTAATCAGCCATCCAATGAGAAATAAGCAACGTTAATTGGTTTAAACAGCCATCCAATGAGAAATAGGCAGCGTTAATTGGTTTAAACAGCCATCCAATGAGAAATATGCAGCATTAATTGGTTTAAACGGCCATCCAATGAGAAATTGCCAAAGGAAAAGGGTTCAAACGTTGAACCAATGAGAAATATGCAGCGTTAATTGGTTTAAACAGACATCCAATGAGAAATGAGCAAGGAAAAAGGGTTAAAACATTGAACTAATGAGAAATAAGCAACGTTAATTGGTTTAAATAGCCAACCAATGAGAAATAAGCAGCATTAATTGGTTTAAACGGCCATCCAATGAGAAATAACCAACTTTAATTGGTTTAAACAGATATCCAAAGAGAAATAAGCAAAGAGAAAGGGTTAAAACTTTGCACCAATGAGAAATAGGCAATGTTGATTTGTTTAAACAGGCATCCAATGAGAAATAAGCAACTTTAATTGCTTTAAACGGTTATCCCATGAGAAATAACCAACTTTAATTGGTTTAAAGAGATATCCAATGAGAAATAAGCAAAGAAAACGGGTTTATACTTTGAACCTTAATTTTTTTTCATTTTTAATAATTAAGTATAATTTAAAAACCAATTTTGTGTTGAATTTATCAGTTTTATCCTTTATATATTTTTATTTTTAATTTAACGAATTGTAATTTTAGCTGATCGTTTAATTTTTTTACACTTTTCACATCTTACTTATGGAAAGAATGTTCCGGATCAGAACTGGACGTGCTGGGCACACATGCTCGCATCAGCTTCTTGAAGGCTGCTTTGGTATGTCTAATGTCCGGATAC
The DNA here is from genome assembly GCA_009761765.1 of Phenacoccus solenopsis. Classification (NCBI taxonomy): domain Eukaryota; kingdom Metazoa; phylum Arthropoda; class Insecta; order Hemiptera; family Pseudococcidae; genus Phenacoccus; species Phenacoccus solenopsis. The sequence continues at coordinate 40,873,280 of CM019754.1, read as the reverse complement.
TCGACCGGTATAAAATCAGTTTTCAACGCCGGATCGACTTTCATTCCCTGAGAAAAATCGTCGATTTAGAAGAGAAAAAACAACTTACAAGCGCGCAGCTTATGCTCGCGATTAACTTCGCACGATTATTCACCTTCATTTGCGCCTTCTCTCCCAACACGTATAAAGCCGCTCTTTGGAATGTCTGCACATTTTCCGCCATTACCGAGTCCGAATCGGTGGATAATCTTTGATTAGTAGCGGAATTATTAATTGGTAACTGAGATCCGTGATTGCTAACAACACGTTTATCCTTTAGAGAGCCCCATCGACCGAAATTCTTCGTACCTTTGCCACCGCTAGATCTCGCGAACATTCTGAACAGAAAGAAATTTTTCGCGGTAATTTCAACGTAATTTCGATTTATAACGACAGAATGATTTCGTACCCCGCGTAACTCATCGTATTCGATGCCTTGCCGTACACGTTGGCTCTCCTTATAGACTCCGGAGACAGCACACTATCTTCGGCAGCCAATAGTAAAGAATTTATACTCAAACTGCTGTCAGATAAACCCCATACCGAGCTATTGCGTAACGAGCACGAAGGCGTAGCGGTAACAATGGCCGAAATATATCGTTCTTGCTCGGCGGACGAATGTGTATCGGAATTGGAAACGCCTGAAAGAGTCGTATTTTTATAGTTCGCCTACGTATATAAATAAAAATTTATTTTCTCCAGTATGCATATTATCTTCGTTCCATATGTACCGGAGGTGGATGGGTGCGATTTCAGCATACCGATCACGCTCTTGGAATAATATCCGGAACCTCGTAATAGTAACGCTTTGGTGTGCGGATGACGCCATGTCGTGACTGGTATACGTCCGTGACGGTAACAACGGTAAAATTTCTTAATACTCTCATCAGGTACAGAATTAGGCATCACGAATAATGCCGGGTAACTGAAATTCGAAACAAAAACAAATTTCGTCAAATAAACGACGTTAACGAAACCACATCACGACTAAGATGTTGATGCTACTCAAACAACAGATAATCATTCCACGAGAAAATTTCGAAATAAATTTATTTTCGATCAAATTTAATATGAAGGAGAACCCACCTTCTACACATCATATAGGCGCAATTCAACTGCGTCAAACGGAATGTTTCTTTGCTTTTATTACAACTAGCGCCCGGTTCCGTGACCAGTTTCAGTCTTACCCAATCCCGAACGTAACTACGTTCGTGAATACGTTCCAAAGTTTTCGCATCAGTGCTCAACATAACGTTCGGCGGTGACTCGATATCGTAATCTTCGACTGAAACAGAAATCATTCTCAATCATCGAACTCGGCTACTCGCATGATAATATCAACGGCGTATTTTTTCTCACCGGATAAATTATCGACATCGGTAAACGGAACGCTCATTCTACCCGGTGACGTCATGTACTTGTAATCGGCATTATTGACGTTGGGTAACACGTATTTTTGTCGCTTCGACGACGTTTTCTGCTTGAATCCGGCCTTTCTAGCCGTCTTCAGAAGGGTTTTTTTGGCGAAACCTCTGCAAAAAGGAATGACAGAGTAATAAAATTCTATTTTTAGATGAGTTTTCAATTCAAAACTAAACTACATTACAGAATACTAAATTTTGCGATGAGATGTCATGGGTCCGAGAGTGATTTCAATGTTTATTCTTTTTTCGAATCAATAAATTTTCTATACTATTATTAAACTGTTGGAAATTCTGTATTTTTTTTGTAATTGGAAGAGAAGTTTTTTTTATTATTATTATTTTTTTTTATTGAAACATTTGTTAGCGTTTTTGAACTGATGAAAAATCTAATTTTAATTTTATTATGTATAATTTTTTTAATGCTGGTTTTTTTTTCTGTTCAAAAGAATATTAAACTTCTTATCTAATATAATACATAATTCAATAATTTTTTAATAAAAAAATATTTAATTTATCATTAATTTAAAACATTCAAGTTTCCTTTTAAGGAAGTTCCATACATTTTGTTGGCTGCGTAGCACAAATTGCAAGCATTTCCAATAGAAATTTTTTTTTTAATTAATTTAATTTTTTCCCCATTATTTCAAAGAATTATGATAATTTGAATGAAATAAATTATTTTGTTTCCCTCATCATATAATTTTTGGATACAACATTTTATTCGAAAATATAATTATCCTTTCAAACGTAAAAGGCCATATTCGAAATGTTAGACATGACTGCATGTAATGTATGCATGTCCTTCAAAGCTACGTCGATAAAAATACTGGACAAATTCAGGTCATGTTTTATATCTGAATAGTTATCTAGTAGATGTGATAAAGGGGTACTAGAAAACTTGAGTTTCATCTCCCCCCCCCCCCGTAAAGTGTCGGTTTTTTGGGGGGAGGGGGGATACAAGATTTCAGCCAATAACAAAAAAAAATTCTATTCATACTATTATTGAAATGTTGAAAATTCTGTATTTTTCCAATTAAAAGAAATTTAATCAACACATTTTCTAATGTGTTTGAACTGATGAAAATTACATTTAAAAAAATGTTTTAATTTATTTATTATCATTTTTTTTCTAACACAGTTTTTCTTTTTCTATTTACAGGAAAATTTATCTCCTTATCTAATTAAAAAACTCAATTATTTTGGATTGAAAAAAAATTAATTTATCATTATTTTAAAGGTATTCAACTTTCTTTTATTTAGGAGATTCTACAACTATGGCACGTATTGTAGGCATTGTAAGAACGGCTGCGAAAGCGTAACACTTTCTATCATTAAAACAATATTCAATTTTTTTTCTCTATTTCAAAGAATAATTACTTTTTCAAATGAAAAATGATTTTTTCTTCATATTAAAATTTTTGATTTTTTTTTTAATTATACTTTTTTATTTAAAGATACATTACTTTTTTTATTATTTCATTTTAATTGACAACATTTTTTTAAATAAACTTTTTTTTTTTAATAAAAAATTATATTTCTTATCCCTAAATATTTATTTTATTTGAAATTAATTCTTCCTTCTTGTACTTTTTAATTTTTAAATATTTTTTTACTTACATTACAAATAATTATATTTTATTTCAATTTAAAAAAACTGATTAAATGGTTTTTTTTTTTTTAATAAAAATGTTACATATTTTTTATTAATTTTTTTTTAATCAACAAAATATTTTTCTCAATTTAAAGGAATTAATATGTATTTTTCAAATAATGAAAAAAGGATTTTAATCTATTAAAAAATTTGTTTCATTTAAAATGAATCCTTCTATCCTTCAGATCAAAAAACCTAAGAATTCAAAAGTACGTAAGTAAGTCAAAAAATATACATTTTTATTCATTTTAATTTTAATTTATTAATTTTTTCTTAACTTTACTTGTGAAAAATATTTCTACTCAACCGCCTTATACCCACTCCTGTAATCCTACTCAAGCACGCCTCTAGCCCAGTGCTGTACATGGCGTCAATTTATAAAAAAAAAAAAAATAAAATAAAAAAATAATAATTAATTTTTTATTATGAAAAAGTCGATACTCTTTATTATGTATTTTATTCACAAAAATAAATTGATTTTTCCATCAAAAAATTTATATTTCTTCATTAATTTTTTACGCCTTCAAGAAATACGATCATGTACACCTTATACTCATTTTCATACACCAAAGTATTTTTGTAAAATAAAAAAATCGTTTTTCATTCAAATCACAACTATCACAACACATAACTTACTTCAAAGTGGCATTTTTCTCTTTGCCTTTGTGCAGCGGTGTCTGCGTCACCACCACTTGTCCGGAGAAGGCGAAATGATGTAGAATATGAGGCGGATGCCTAGCTTTATGAATGAGTTTTCTAAATCCTTCGATACACTCTGGACTAACTTCTTCATCGAAGGCTACTCGTATCAACTGCGACGAAAGAAATGAAATAAAATGAAATAAATATCTTGAAAATCTCGCAAATCCGAACCTCAAGGATTCTCACCTGAAAGGTACACGAACGCAGTTGATAGCCTTCTTGAAGCCACTGATCTAAATGGGCTAAATACTGAACAGCGATACGTTTCTCTTTCGTCAATGACATAACAGGGAACGACCTGACTACGACTTGCTCGCATGCTGTCAAAAATATAAACCCGTATAAATCGGGGAACATTTTCTCGACGATGTTTTCGTAAAACATCTCTACTCACCGAAAGGGTCTAAGGGCGTGCCTTTAAAAATTATACGATAATTGGTAACGAATATGGCTCCTTCGGCCGGTAACAACGGTGGCCCACCCATAACTCCGCCCAATCCTTCTTCTCTTCCGTCCGGTAACAAATACACCCGTAGTCCATCGGATAAAGGTTCTTCTCCTTGTAGCATAGCCGGAGATAGAATTTTTGGCTGCAATATACACATGAGTTTATCACCTTATATTCCATCGTCAACATCATACTCATCGATGTAATACGAACCTTTTGAATCGGAGGTAGACGTTTGGATTCCCTATGCACAGCCTCCAAGGTTTCGATGTGCATATGAACGACCCCTGGGATCATCTGGTGTAACTGTCTAATATGCTCGGAGCTGACACCACCTTCTGTGCATACTTTATCGACAAACCTGGACACCATTTTAATGACTGTGGCACCCGTTTCGCATGGATCTTGATCTTCGAATCCGGATTCCGCGTCGATGCTATCACTCTCCGCCATACTAGACCTGAGAAGTGGAAATTACGTTCATGTGCTCGACCACCGATTTCGATTTTAATTAACCGTCCTAACCTGTTGGTGATACTAGTCGACGCTCCTTCATCATCAACGTGATGCCTATCATTTCTGCTCGATTTACTACCCAAGTCCAAAGGCACCAAAAGGTAAACCATGCGATTAGCGTAATGAATTGCTTGACTGTACAAGGTTGACTCTTCATTAGCTACGAGTTCGTTTTGTTTTTCTAAATGAAAATAAAAAAATATTTTAAATCCATCTCTTCGACGTATATATAAAAAGAGCCACGTATGTGCGAATATATCCCTGAGTAGCATCGAAATACGATTATTATTCGCAGCAACTAACCAGAATCAATGGTAGGCCACAATCTCATCTGCTCGGCCGCTATTTCCAACGCGGAAGGCTCTTGACCTCGAACGTACCAGCTTTTATCTCGCAACGAGAATTCGGTGCCCTGTAACGAGGTGACGTTTGTATGGAGATTATTTCGCTTAATTCCGTTTACCATTTCGCTATAACCACGTACGTCTCGCGAACCGCCTGAATTATTTAGAAAACATTTAGCCGAAGCGCTCGACTCCAAGTACAAAGAACGTATTTCTCTTTGTACGTCTTGGTAGAAGACAGCTTCCCAAAATTGTTGATTTTGCCATACCGGGTGTTCCTTCGAAGATGAAAAAAAAATTCAAAAATTAGATGAAATTTTTATTCCCATTATTTCACCAATCAGATTGATAGGTATACCTGAATACATGTGTAGGCAAATTGTATTACACCGGTGCATAATTTTCGACAGAATGCCGTAGCCAGGGGTAATAAAGCGGCAGCGATACCGTATTCGTCCATAGAAGATCCATCCTGACGATAAAAAAACCATTTAATTAAAATTATCGGTAACCATTTACCTTAGTTTTTTTTTTCACCTACCTGTAAGGCGCAATTCATTAATCTAACAACCAAATCGAACTGCTGGTGTTCCAGCATCGCTTTATTGCCTATCACATGCTGGGCCAATTCCGTGCATAAAGCGAGCCGAGCAGCTCGAGATTTCAGCGCCCTCAGCACAGCCGGAAATGTTTTACGAGCGTCCGATATCTTATTTTCGAATATGCAATTGATACAATTTCGTAATACCTGAAGATAAACGAATAAAATCAGCTTCTAATAGGCACGAGCTATTTAGCCAATAGACAAGTACGATTTTTGAAATTTCCTGACGCGATTTTCCCTCCACAAATGTTTTTAGCTGAGTTTTTAATAAAAACGATAGCTATTGCAGCCTACCTGATTTGGGAAGGGAAGGTCGGCGGAGGGTGGCGTCTTCAAATTTTCGCGTTTCAGACCATTTGTAATCATCTGGCAAATGTCCAACTTTTTGGTATATATATATATTTTTCCCCCCACGCGTAGCGCCGGCGCGTATTCATAAAATTCGCTCAAAATTCGGTGAGGAACTCTTCTTGCAAATACGCAAAAATAGTTTTTTTGTTTTTTCGAAAAATTTCAAAATGGCGGATCACTCAAATTTTGAGGGGGGCTGGAGAAGAGGCAAATAGCTCAAATTTTTGGTTTTTGATTTCATATGAAACAGTGAGTCACGGATACTAACATATCCAAATTTCAGCTTCCTAAGTGCATATTGAGAGGAGTTAGATCAAAAAACGGCTTTTTGAGGAAGTTTTGAGTCATGAAATTTCTTGAATCTTCCATATCTCCCCGCCAAATCAAGTTAAAGAGGTCAGATTTTGTGAGTGAGGTTAGTTGGTGACCACAATATGACCTCTTGAATTTGGGTCAAAATGGATCCAAAATGGCGGGTAATCAAAATTTTGAGTAGAGCTTGAAGAGCCTCAAGTTGGTAAAAATGTAATTAATATGAATTCATATGGTTATTGGGGATAAGTTATCCCGAATTCACTTCCATACATGATGTTGGAGGGGGGAAGGCGGGTTTATCAACCTAAAATAGTGGTGGGGGTACAGGAGGGGTCGAAAATTTTTTATTGCAAGGATATTAGAAAATCAAAACAAGCTCCAATTAAAAACTCAGCTCCAGTAATGCAGCATGGCTGCTTACGCTTTTTTTTCTCTATACCCTTGCCAATCAATTTATGAATCTCGAATTCGTATACGTTATTAGCCGAGTTTTCAATGGAAAACTGAACTATTATACGGACTAAGTAATTTGGAGAGGAGGGGTCGAGGGGGTGGTGGAGGACCTCAAATATATACGTATTACCTTTGGCTATATACCCCTGCACCGCTCGAACTCATTATTTAGAATAGCTCAAAGTTCTGTCGATATCAAGTGAACGCTTTCAGACCAAACTGCGTCTGCGCATGCGCGAGTTCGAAGTTATCAATATTATTTCGAGTTTCGAGTATAACAAGTTCAACTGTTATCAGCTGTTCCTGTTGTTTTCTTTAACTTGCGCATGCGCAAGCGCATTTTAGTTTGAGAGTGTTTACTTGATATCGACAGATTTTTTCTTCATAGTTCGAGCGGTCTAGGTGTGTATAGTCATAGCGTATTACGCTATTCTTTCATTTTTTTTTTTTTTTTGAAAAAGTTCTTACTCCCAAATGCGGCGGGTGAGGAAATTTCATTGAGATAAAGAGTAATTTATAATTTACATGCGCCTGTCTACCTTAAAAAAAAATTACATATACGCATAAAAATCTTTGAAAATTTGGTGAAGACACGACCTTACGAATTTCTCAAACAATTTTAATCAAATTTTTGATTCGACTCAAAATAAGAGTTTTACTCAACTTTCGAGGAGAGGCGAAGGAGATAAGGCTAAAAGTTGAGAGTATAATGTCATATTGTGAAGTAATGAGCTAATATGTACTTGTTAAAATTTCAATTTGAGTGTTAGAGAAATGTGTTACCAGGAGTGCTGCAGGTTCAGGTCCAGGAGTAATGCAACTGAGTCGTTCAAAAAATTTGGAATTTTACCCTTTGAATAAACTGTACAGTCTAGAGGCCGCCTGCTATGTTCGCAGACGTTCGAATGTCTTTGTGATGGCCGCTCGACGTAGACATGAATTTAGGGTGGGTGGCGGGTGTGAAGAGGTAGTTGATGTTCCACGGTGGTTCAAGTCTCACTCGAGGATTCAAGCATCGTACTAACTCCCTCTCTTGTATAATGGCCTTCACCAGTGGTTGAAAAGTGCCGTTTCTATTTTTGGATTCCGCAGGGGTCTTAAGAAACACCCGAGAGGACAGCTATAATATGTGTCTCCTTCCTTTGTTCATATTTTTTTCAGTTTATTTTTATTTCTTTATCTTTTTTTCAGTCTTTATTTTCTTATTTTTTTTCTTTCGATTATTTTCTGTTCTGCAGTTACTGTATTTTTTGCTTTTCTTTGGTTTCTGTGTTTTGCTTTGTTTTTTATTTTCATTTATTTTGTTTTGTTTTTTTTGTTTTTACTGCTTTTGACTAGTCTCTTGTACAAATTTTTTGGCATTTTACTCATTTATTTATTTACTTTTTTTGAATAGTAAACTTCATTTTGTTATTATTTTTAATTGTTGTCTCCCCTAACGCATTCGCGCAATCTTGCACATAGTGAGGGGGGTAATAAATGTAAATAGTATGTTGAAAATCTGAACTACATAGGTTTAGTTTGAGGAGACTTAAACCGTAAACGAAAAGTCTCTAACATCTTTTTTTAGATTTTTCATTGGACTCGGATTTGAGTTTCAGTCTAATTTTTGGGGGGGGATTGAAGATTTGTGCCTGTGATTTCCACCTTGAATCAATTTACTCGGATTCAACTGTGAAACTGAAGCTGGCTACGGTATGATCAAACTCATACATCACATGAATATACCATTAGAAACATAAGTTCTTCACACAAGGTTAAATATTGTATAAATAAACTTTCACATTTCCATTTATTAAAATATGCGAATATCGAAGTAAATTCAATACCTCCAATCTTCTAGCGGAATTGCTAACCAAATTAGAATCGCTGAGGCTAGAAATAGGAGGCCCCATCGGCACGATACGTGGTAATACCGGTTTCAAGGCTGATAACCTAAGGCACGATTTCAAATCAGCATATAATCGAGAAAATCTCATATTACCGCACGATATTCCTATACTCACATGCTTTTCAAATTACTCTTAGCTAATCCGTCATTGATGACGTGTTGTACTTGGGCTTGGTCGATTTTAGGAAAAGGTGGTTGATGGATACGAGTGTACGCTCCTTCCGGAGGCTTTAGAATTTTTTGCACGTACGCCTGCGGATTCGGATTTTCGTTTGTATACAAAACTTGCGCATTTTCCTGGCAAAAAAACCACTCGAGTTAATTCGAAATTTATCTCTTTAAAGCGAATAATTAAAATACAATTGATTCTACTTCCTACTTGTATGTGTTGGAAGATAAGTCGGCCATCTTGCATTTCGGATTTAAGTAATTCCTGCATATTGCTGTACATTTCGTCCCAATAATCGCACGGACGCCATGGCGGTCCTCGTTCCGAGACGAAAGATGTGAAAAACATGCAATCTAAGACTCTGATAGTAAAATCGCAGTCTGTCAACGTTCTTTCGCCCAGAAATGCAGCCTACGGTAGAATTAAAGTGAGTAAGTAAACATGAAAAAATTAAATGCAAATGAAATAGAAAAAAATTATACAAATATTGGAAGTGAAATTGATAAATTTTTTTTTCATATTTTCTCAAAAAAAAAAATGTTTTCTAAAATAATTATTTTTAAAAAGTAAAAAATTTTATTAAAAAAACAAGACACGAAAATTGTTGATTTCAAGTATAAAAAAATTTTCAATTAATTTTTTTCCAGCACTGGAAAATCATATCAATATAGTTCCGAACCCACTTTCGGATTCTGGGTTCAAGATTTAGGGTTCCTATTTGGCTCCCAGTCCAACGATGTGATTAAATTTCAACACATTTATGTCACAAATAATGAGGAACAAATTGTGAAGACTCGGAACCAAAATAATTAAAAATTTTTTTGAAATTTTAATTAAATATTTTTTGGTGACTAGAATTTAAAATCATCGTTTACAATAATATTTATTCTGATTAAATAAATAAATAAAATATTCAAGACGTCATTTTTTGTTTTGATTCAGGTTCCTTGAATAATTCAAGTTCTTTCGAATTCTGCTTGCGGTTTTGCGACACCGAATTTTTCAGCATTAGATGTCGAAGATATATGATGATTTTTTTCCAATCAAAGATATTAAAAATCACAACAAGTAAAACAATAAAAGTGCCACTGGGGCATTAGCTGTACACGACAAGCTAATAAATTAAAGTAAAAAATTAGAATGAAAAATAATAAATAATGATCGTAAAAAAAATAATCTGAGAATTTTTTCAATGTCATTTTTAATATAGAAAATGTTGATTAAATCATTTTTTTCATACAACGAAAATAAGCAAAAAATTCTGAATGATAATTGAAACAATAAATTAAAAAAACGAGAATTTGAAATTTAAAACACAAAAACTTCATTTAAAACTTTGCAATGAAATTTGAAATATTTCAAAACAAAATTATCAACACTTTTGAGAAGAAATTTTTTCATCATCAGATTTTTTTTGCATAATTACATTTTTCTCAATTATAAAAGGTCAAGGAAATATTATAAATCACATCAAAATGAAGCAATAAAAAAAAGAGAGAATAATACAAAAAATCATAATGAAAAAAGAAGGAAAAAAAATACACTAAAAAAATCTGTCATCATCACATCCCTAATCCGGACACAATCACTCCACTCACCTTATGAAAAGTGATAACCGGTTTCGGGTGGATTCTGATAATAGTAAGACAGCTCCTATATCCTTGTAAAAGCTGAGCAAAAGTACGCATAAAAATCGCCCGAATTTCCTTATCGAGCAAAGGAGGGGGCGAAGGTCTATTGGTAACAGGAGGAGGGAACGCGTGATCGGCGCAACACAGCAACGGTTGCAACACCAAACTCAAAGATTCCTGAGTATTCGTCAGCAACGGCTCCGGTAATAAAGACAACGAAAGGCCATCAGGTACCACGATATTACCGCCGTCTAAATCTGCTACTATCACATCCATCTGTACAGAGAGAAAAAAATGTAAACAATCACAGTTTCGGAATAAACGAAGCGTAAAATGGAGCGCCTAATATAATAATCAAATAACCCACATATGGTGGTAATTAAAATAGACGAGCGCTTATGCGCTACATGCGTTACAAATAATTAAGAAAATTAGTGCGGTTTATGTAGGGGCGCGGTAAGGGGGTAAAAATCAATTACCAATTCCGAAACATCAGTCTTTAGAGAGGAATGTACGCCCATGACGAAGGGCGTAGGTGTGGACAATATTTCGACTAAGGCGGCCGGCAGCAGAGGAATATACACATGGCTATATTTAAATGGGTACATTAAGGCAGTGAGAGCACGACAAGCATCCGTTAATCGGCTATAACTGCGTGATTGGAACAATATCTTCTGTTCTGTCATGACCGCGCAAAACAACACCAGTACGTTTCTAATACCTAAACAAAAACGCCGATTAATTTTCCAATCAATTTCAACTACGTAGAGAATCGGATAGGATACCTAATTCTTGAAATAACAGGTGTACGGAGCTATGGGTGACCGGTAGAGTTTGCGATAAGGGTGGCTGCAAAGCTTGCCTATCACCGGCTCCGATGCTAAATCTAACTTGAGGTCCTCCGGGTGGAGGTACTTGAATACAACCTAATATGTTTCCGACCAGTGTTTCCAAAGATATGGGAATATTCTCTATGTACACGGTGTATATAACTCCGAGGCAATTCTGTGTTATGTTTTAAAAACACATAAAGGTCAAATCGATCGTTAAATTTACATAACGTATACAAATAAATTTTGGTATTATTCCAAGCTCCTACGTACCCGAAACGTTTCTATATAATCTAATCGTGATACTAAAACTAGACATTTTGGAGCATACATTATACTATGGTGATGTGTTATATTACGCGCAGGAAGACTAGGAGGCGAACCATCACTTTCCACAGTATCTTCTTCCTGCAAGATAAGATAATATTTGTATCATTGATCTTTACATCGTAACGCCAATTAATCATTTTAGTTTGGCATACTTCGTCGACAGGTTTACTAGGCGTAATTGAAACGGTTTCGTTGAAACAAAGACAGGAGCAATAATGTCGATTTGCGTCTATATCTGTAAGAACGGATACGAAAAACCGAGGCTCCTGTCGTTCCGACGACAAGGCCCATCCTTGAGGTTGACAAAACTATAATATAAAATATAATTTTAAGGGAGTTCAATACCCTACGAATACATTTTTTTCAAACATTCATTACCCATTCTATGCCATCGATAAACGGCGTATCGTCCCAATCAGTTTCCGGAAATCTTTGTATTATGATTCCATTGCTTTTACCACTTCCTAACACAAATACACGAGGGTGAATATTTAGTAATAGCCATCACGTAATTCTATTACGAATACATAATGAACGGAGTAACTAAATGTGAATATTTTCACGTGATTACTCAAGCATAAAAATAATAAATGAATGTTTTGTAGGTATGATAGTAAAAACTCCGAACGTTAAGATAATACATCGAGCGGTAATTACTTTCTTTCTCGTGATCAAATCCAACCACCACAAAGTAATCTGCTAGTCGAGACATTTTTCTGGTTTCTTCGCTACCTTACGTCCATTTTCTAGTAGTTAAACGATTACAATTAGATTTTTTCACGGTTTTACTTATTAACACTTCCACAAAAAATTAAACTACAACTACGATACGATCGAATTTTCGAACAGCAGGGACCAGGAGACAAGGGGTAGGAGAAAAGGAAATGGCA